>OU342742.1:543003966-543354389 GCA_910589775.1 Avena eriantha
TAATGCTTTGCTCAGGTGCTCTATTAAAAGGAGCACCTTGATTGCCAGTAGTTCCCTTGAGGCGCCACTACAAACGGGCTAGCAGGACAAAAGATGTTGTGCAAGTTCTCATTGCGAGCACGTATGACTATATATGGAACACATGCCTATGATTATCTAGTACTTGGATGCTTTATCTTATTTATCTGCAATTGCCCTTTGTCTTGTTTGCCATGTGAATTGTCTTGTCCATGCAACGCCCGTCCATCCATCCCTATGCCTACCGCGCTTTAATCCTATTGTTTACTGCTACTGTTACTACAGTCTCACTTTTACTACTGCTATTACTCTGCTATTACTTTACTATTGCTACCATAAAACCGTTGCTACTGATAAACTGTTGCGAGCAAGATTGTTTCCAGGTGCAGCTGAATTGACAACTCAGTTGTTAAGGCTTATATATTCTTTGGCTCCCCTTGTGTCGAACCAATAAATTGGGTTTCACTTCCCTCGAAAATACTACGATGCACCCCCTATACTTGTGGGTCATCAAGACTATTTTCTAGCACCGTTGCCGGGGAGCATAGCTTTATTTATCAAGTTCACTTGGAATCACTATTGTTCGCTGCCCTCCATCCATCATGGGTAAGTCTCATGATGGCAAAGTTCCTATTTTACCATCCACTACAAGAAGAGGTACGGTTCTGAACACCTCTGTTGCTCTTGATTCACCATCTGTTATGAGTAAGTTCCTTACACCACCACATACACATGCTACACACACTGCTACTACTGCTGAATCTGAAACTTCTGATACTTATGATGCTGCTTCTACTGTGCTTGATAAGAGTGGTTTATTAGGTCATTTCCTAGATGCTACGATTGCTAGAACTATAGCTGGAAATACTGAAACTCCTAATGAAGACACTACTACACCTGTTAGTTCACCTGAGTCTACAGAGAGCTATGATATTGAAGACAGTTATATAGAGATGATCGATGAATTTATTAAAGAATGTCAAAACACCCATGATAGGAGTGCTGCTAAGAGTCTCCTTGAGAGGCATACTATAAAACCCAAATTGTCTCCTAATGCTAAGTTTGCTGCATCTCACATAAACATTAAAGATAAGGATTATGATGTCCTCTTGATCTATCTTACATAACTATTGTTGAGAAAGAACCTTTTTGTGGGACTAAGAATGAGAGTGCGGTAGCACATATGACTAAGCTTTCTACTATGAGTGGTTTATTTTCTGATGATATTAAGATGCGCACCTACTTTGTTGCTAAGATTTTCCCTTTTTCGCTGAAAGGAGAAGCTAAAACTTGGTTTAATAATTTACCTCCTGGATCTATTGATAGCCTTGATTGCTTGATTAGTACTTTCCTGTAGAAATATTTTCCTCCAAGTGCTAGACATGCTATTTTGCAGGAACTTTTTTGATTTTAAACAAGGAGAAAAAGAGATATGCCTGAATCATGGGCAACGTTTTGTGCTTTGATTCATGCACAAGCTGGATGTCCATTACCTAAGAATGAGCTTATTGATATATTTTATAATGGACTAACTGAAGAATCTAGGACATACCTGGATAGTTGTGCTGATTGTGTTTTCAAGAATAGGACTCCCAAGGATGCTGAGGAATTAATGGCTAAAATAAGCAAGAACTATGAAGACTGGACTCCTCCGGAACCAACTGTACCTGAGATAACTATACCTGAACCAACTATTCCTGTGCCTATACCAACATCAAAGAAGAGGGGAGTTATTGAACTAAATGATGAAGTGATGAAGGAAGCTAAGAAATGTCTTAAGGATAAGGGTATTAAAGCTGCATATGTCAAGAATTTACCTCCTATAGAAGAGTTATGTAAGCCTATCCCCCACTCATCCACTATTGAGGTAGACTCTCTCCAACACTTTGATGAAGGTGATATTCCTTACTCTAAACCTGCTGATCAATGCTTAGAGGAATTCGATATTTTTATTGTTAAGCAAGATAATTTTAATAAAAGGGTGCAAAATCATTTAATGGAAAACTCTAGAGCTATTGTTGAGTTAAAAGATATTGTAGAAAGAACCTCTAATGATGTTAAAATGCTTGTTAAACACTTCCAAATGGTTCAAACTCAAATTGATCAGCTTATTAAAGTACAAAAATACTTGCTAGTTAATGATGCTAAAAAAACATGCTTGTGAAATTAGAACTAGAAGTGGTGCTGCTACCCAGGATACTCTATATCCTGAAGGGAATCCTAAAAGAATTGAGCAGGATTCTCAACAAGTTGAAAATAGTGGTACTTCTCCTAAGAAAAGGAAAAAGAAACGCAAAACTATTGTAGAATCCTCTGAACCTGCTATAGATCCTAATAGTATATTTGTCTCTAATGTTGAAACTGAAAGTGGTAATGAAGAAAATGATGCTCCTGATAAAGAAAAGGTTGAAGAAGAACCTGAAAAGCACACTAAGAGTACTAAATGCACTAAAGAAGATTTTGTTGCTAAGAAACATGGTAGTGAAAGAGAGCCTTGGATCCAAAAACCTATGCATTTCCCTGATAAGAAACACAAGTCAAAGGAAGATGAACACTATAATAAGTTTTGTGAGTGGATGAAACCTTTATTTTTGCAAATTCCTTTGACTGATGCTATTAAATTGCCTCCTTATTCAAAGTATATGAAGGCTATTGTCTCTAATAAAAGGAAGATCCGTAATGAAGAAATTTCTACTTTGCTTGCTAATTATTCCTTTAATGGTAAGGTTCCAAAGAAACTTGGAGACCCAGGGATTCCAACTATTCCTTGCTCTATTAAGAATAGTTATGTTAGAACTGCTTTGTGTGATTTGGGAACAGGAGTTAGTGTTATGCCTTTTTCTCTCTATAAGAGACTTCAACTGGAAAAACTAATACCAACTGATATATATTTGCAAATGGCTAATAAATCTACTACTGTTCCTGTTGGTATATGTGAGGATGTACCTGTTCAAGTGGCTAATAATTGCTTGATATTGACTGATTTTGTTGTGCTTGAAATGCCTGAACATGACAGTATGTCTATTATTCTTGGGAGACCTTTTCTTAATACTGCAGGAGCTGTTATTAATTGTAATCAAGGAAAGGTGACTTTCAATGTTAATGACAAGGAGCATACTGTCTATTTCCCCAAGAAGATTGATAGGAATTATGGTTTGAATTCAATTGAACATGTTGAAGGCATTCAAGTTGGAGAAATATATTGTCCCATACCAAAAGAAAAATATGAAACTATTATGATTGGGACCATTGCTATCAAGGTTGAGGTAACATAATCATTAGTGGAATACAAAGTTTTGTTTCATATAAAATATTTTTGGTAACAAGACCTGATCAACCTTGTTAACAAAAGGATTTCATTGAACAAAACAATGTTTTCACCATGATTATCTCCGTTTACTTTTACTTTATCTATTTTAATTTTTGCTTTCATTTAGTTTACTTTTCAGTTGTTAGTTGCTTGCATATTAGAGTGTCTTAGAACTTCTGAAGTTTAGGTTTTGTTTTGCTTTTGCATCTTTCCAAAATCACTTTTCTGCAGAAAAATCATTCATCTATACCTGAAAATTGCTCAAAAATAAAGTGTCTCGAAAAATTCCAGAAAATTCATATTAAATTTTTACGTGAAAAAGGGGCAGAGAAGTGCCTGGGGAGTACCAAGGGGTCCCACCAGGCAGGCACACCACCTGGTGGCGCGATCAGCCCAGGGGCGCGCCTAGCCATGGTGTGGGCCACCCCTGGCCCTCCACTCACTCCCTCACTTGCCACTGCTTCCTCTCTCCCGAGAAAACACCAGCTCATTGCTCGAAATCGCGTTCTTGCTATTCTTGCCCACGATTTTTTGATCTCCTTGCTCAACCCATCTTTGTTGCTGAAATTTGGAGCATTTGTTCTCTGGTATGTGACTCCTCCGCTTGTCCAAGTAGATTTGTGTTTAGTGGTTCATATCTTGAGTATTTTGCTGCTGTAGGTGACAGGTTATTAGAACATGTAAGCTTGTTCAATTCTTAGAGATATAGTTTTGATGCATATTTAGGCCTCTTACAAGTCCCTATGATTAGTACCCTTCATTATGTATTCACTTTGCAATCACTTGTTTAATGGACGTTTAAATTTCAGAATAGAAGATGAATGAGCACCAACTCAACCAACATGAACTGAGAGTACCTGAGGTTATGAAGGTTCACCGAGAGGAGTAAGTTTCTCCTTCCATTTATCCATGCTCTGAATTCATGAGGGCTGCAGGAATTTCCCAGGACTTCCATACTCTAATCACTAATGCAAGGTTGGAGCACTTTGTGGGAGAAGAACCTCACCAATTTGTGAAGCTAACCATGTCTGTGGTGCAGGACTTTCGATTTAGTTGGTCTTTGCCTAACCCCATGGTTCACTACAAAATTTACAATATAGCTGTCGACCTCCCTTTTGATGATTTTTGTGCAGCTATTAGAGTACCTCAGTGGGGATCATGTGGAAAGATTAAAGAGCGACCTGCACCACTCATGTACTTGTACGCGGAGATTTGCCAAGGGAGGAGCTTCTCGAAGGAGAGCGGTAAAACCCATAACATTCACCTCCCATCTACTCGCTACTTTGCTTACTTTATTGCCAAGTGTGTTCTCGTTAGGAAAACTGCTAATAAGGTATCCTCGTATGATCTAGCATTCATCTCAGCTGCTTTAAAATGAGATAGGTCTTATAATTTGGGTGCCTTGATAGCTTTTCGTCTTGCTGCTAACCGCAAGAAAGGTGGAATTTGTGGAGGCCTCATTGCCTCTCGTTTATTAGCTTTGCATGGTTTAGTGCCTCATCATTTAAACCTACAATTTCTCATAGAGAGACTTGACCTTAATTCCATGATACAACATAAATTTGTTTCTTCTTGGGCTAATTTGAGTGATTTGTCTTATGAAATAACCTTTCTCAAGGCTGGTTGGAGGAGGAGTAAGTCCGAGCGAGTTGTTCTTTTGCCTGCACCTGCTTTGTTTAACCTTGATACCAGGGTAGGATGGTCACTCACTGAGGACGAGCTGGATACGTACTTGGGAGAGCTCTCCCGACAGGAACATGATACTGGAAGGGGGGTTACAGATGATTCGGTCCAGCCCTCGAATGAGGGGGAGTCTTCGTATCAGCAGCCTACCTATGATTGGGGAGCTTCTTCTTCTTCGCAAGGGCCTTACCACGATCATTCTTACAATGACCCTCCTTCTTGGAACCCTTACTCGCATTTGGATTGATACCCACTTAGGCTAAAATCCTAAGCTTGGGGGGAGGTACATCGACACCACACTCATCTCCATATCATGTTTCGTCGGTACTTTGTATATTCATATTTCGCTTTCTTTTTAGTTTTCGTTCTTTCTTTGCTTTTGTTTTTTAAAACACAAAAAGACCAACAATATTTCTGTTGTTTCTCTTTGTTTGCTTCTTCTTCTTTTTGCCTTGGTTTGCTTATTCCGTTTGGTTTTGTTTTGATTAATTGAAAACCCCAAAAATATTTTGCTTTGCTTGTTCTTCCTTTTGGTTCTTGCCTTTAAAACTCAAAAACACCAAAAATATTTGTTGTTCTTCTTTGGTTTTGTGAAGTTTGTTGCAGGGTTCAGCAGTCCTCAATGAAGTTTGGTTTCCATGTTATTATTCAAGCCACACAAGTGAAGGGCAATAATGAGGATTAATGACAACTTGAGGTGTGGTAAGAGGCTGGTAACGAACTCTATTTGTTTTCATATTTGTACATATACTCATCATTGTGGGCATGCTTAGTCCGCTCATGTAGGGTGTATGTTATTTATAGATGCTTAGTAGTTCTTGCTTTCTTATGATTAGCTCCAGCTCGCTAATAGTTTGTAGCATGTCATATGAATGTTTGCTTGCATTGCTCTATTCATAAATTGGTATGACACTGTGGTATCCTCCTCTGAATGTTTCACTTGAATTGACTTAGCACATGCTCACGCATGCATATGACTGAAATAATCAGTTAAGCCTCGATGAATTATTTTGCCTCAGGGGTCTTGAATCACTTTCATGCCATGATTAATCATGTTTTGGTGCAAGCATGATTATGACAATTATCACTCTCTCGTTTGTTGCTCCCTCTCTATTGCTAACCTTCACTTGTGCTGAGTATAACCTTTACTCGTGCATCCAACTCCCCAAAACAAATATTGCCAAAAGTGTCCACCATACCTACCTATTAGCATCATTTGCTATTCCGTGCATATTAAGTATGCCTTGTTTTTGTCTGAATAAAATGTTTGCTTGTTATGAGAAAGTTAGTTAGTAAAGCTCTCACGAACTTGATGGCACACTTTATTTTCTTGCACTTAATAAACCTGAACCATTGTGTCCTTCTTTTTTGCGTATATGCTTGCACTTTATAAGTTGAAGTTAGAAGAACCATGTATCATGGGGAACGCTTTCAACATTGCACTGGTACTTTGTACCTCGTTGATATCATGTTCTTTTGCTTATGGATCCCGGTGGTGTGAAATAAAAGTGGAACTTGTAAGATCATGGAGTTTGTATGTGTGTTAGAGAAACGCTTGGGCCGCTAGCCTAAGCCATGCCTAATCATGGTGGAAACTTGCAGCATAACCATAATGAGCATTCTATGAAGCATCCTCAATAAAAACCTATGCAAATAGCAAATAAAAAGATCGCTGAGATGCCCATTGTCTGCTTGCCTTGTCATTTTGATTATGGGATAGCTCCTATATCATGTGCAAGGGGTACTCCGTTGGCGGTTCTCTATGATACATATGTACTTACAATGACAAGAGCCTACTCGTGACTAAAGTTGAGTAGCATGAGGTTCAGTCTTCATAAGTAAGGGGCATGAGACTTCGATTTATAACTTGTCAAGCATATCCTCTTAGTTTTGTCACTTTAACCTTAACCACTTAAAGATGCTTATGATAGGGGAAATGAGAGCTCAAAGCTAATGAGTACCATACTTTCAGCATTTGGAAGCCTTTCAAACTTTTCAAAACCGTTTCATTTCCTTGTTGAGTCTCCACACGTTCTTTGAGCACTTTCTTGAGAGCATGGTTGTCATTCTTAGTGTAATGTGCTTGTCTCAAAACTTGATTAATCGTGTTATGATTTTGATGCTTGTATCTTTGATATCTTTACTTCTAGTCTTCACCTGAACTTCAGAGGTGCCTTGGCATTCACAATCAAAGGCAAGCGAGATACCACTCTATCATACATTTTTATGAGCACTGTAATGTTGCTTTTGTTCATGTTTCATGCTACTTATTATTTTTGAGTTGGAATCTCTTCATAGCTTGCAATGACTATTAAGTAAACTCAGTAGCATACTCTTTATTATGAATTGCCTAAGTAGTTGATCACATGCTGAGAATATATACATCATATGAAGCAAATGTGTTCGTGAAAGTTTCTTTTATCGCACTCAGTTTTCAACTGAATTGCTTGAGGACATGCAATAAGCTAAGCTTGGGGGAGTTGATACGTCCAAAACGTATCTACTTTCCCGAACACTTTTGCTATCGTTTCTCCTCTAAACTTGTGTGAATTGGATGCAACTAACATGGACTGACGCTGTTTTCAGCAGAATTACCTTGGTGTCTAGTTTTTGTGCAGAAAATCAACTATCAGGAAAAATCCCGGAAAATATGCCAAAAATCCTATTTCACCAGAAGACTCCCGGAGCCATAAGACGAGACGGAGTAGGTCCACCAGGGGCCCACACCACATGGTCGCGCGGGCCAGGCCAGGCCGCGCCTGGGGGTGGTGTGGCCGCCTCGGCTGCCCCCTCGGCCTCCCTCTTCGCCTATAAGTTGCCTCTTGACCTAAAAACCAAGGGGGTCGACGTTTTTCTAGAAATAGTTCCGCTCCGCCGCCACCACCAGATTCCGCGAGACAGCACCAGAAACTCCGTTCTGGCACCCTGCTAGGACAGGGAATTGGAAGAGATCATCGCCATCATCGCCACCATCGCTTCTCCATTGACCACCCATGTTCCCCCATCTATGAGTGAGTAATCCCCCGCTGTAGGCTATGGGGATGGTAGGGATTGGATGAGATTATTCATGTAATGACATCATATTGTTAGGGCATGGTGCCTAGTATCTATTATTAGTGCTATTTGTCTTTATCGCAACTTGTTATGCTTAATGCTTATCACTAGGGCCTGAGTGCCATGATTTCAGATCTGAACATGTTATTGATTCATTGTGATAGTATTGTTTATGGTCTTACCTGCAAGTTGTATACACACGTTGTTGTCCGGAACCAATGGCCCCGAAGTGACAGAAATTGGGATAACTGGAGGGAATGACTTTGATGTGAGGATCACATGTGTTCACGGAGTGTTAATGCTCTGCTCCGGTGCTCTATTAAAAGGAGCACCTTAATTGCTAGTAGTTCCCTTGAGGCCCCACTACAAACGGGCTAGCAAGACAAAAGATGTTGTGCAAGTTCTCATTGTGAGCACGTATGACTATATATGGAACACATGCCTATGATTATCTAGTACTTGGATGCTTTATCTTATTTATCTGCAATTGCCATGTGAATTGTCTTGTCCATGCAACACCCGTCCATCCATCCCTATGCCTACCGCGCTTTAATCCTACTGTTTACTGCTACTGTTACTACTGTCTCACTTTTACTATTGCTATTACTCTGCTGTTACTTTACTATTGCTACCATAAAACTGTTGCTACTGATAAACTGCTGTGAGCAAGATTGTTTCCAGGTGCAGCTGAATTGACAACTCAGTTGCTAAGGCTTATAAATATTCTTTGGCTCCCCTTGTGTCGAATCAATAAATTGGGTTTCACTTCCCTCGAAAATACTACGATACACCTCCTATACTTGTGGGTCATCACCCCTCTAGTTATTCCCCATGGTCTCGGATTAGCGAGATACATGTTCCCGGTGGCTTTATCTAGAAAGGAGTTGCTCCTTCCGCTGCTTTTGCTAGAGCGAAGGACGGAGGTTGTTGGGGTACCGGACGTGTGTGCGATCACGGATGCACCGTTGCTTTGCGGTGCTGGACTTGGTGGTGCTGGACTTGCTGGAGCTGGATCTGATGGACGTGCTAGAGCCGGACCTGCTAGACTTCATCACGATCTTGAGATCAGCAAGTGTACGACTACATCATCCACGAGTTCCATCTCGTTAACAAAGCTTTGTTGTCTTCTAGGGTAAGTTCTCTATGGATGTACATCCACCCGTTGCTTGTATCTAGTAGATAGATCTTGGCGTATAGTTCCCATCGTAGGAATTTTTTTGTTTTCTATGCTGCGAACCCAACAGTGGTATCAGAGGCTCATCTATGCGTAGGTGCTTTGCACGGGTAGTACACATATGTTTATATGTGGGCGATGATGATCATGTTATTGCATCTTCTATGTATTTTGGATATTGGTGGCATAGTGGGATGAAGCGGCTTGGACCAACTTTACATGTCATCGCACATGAGACCGGTTCCACGACTGACATGCAACTAGTTTTGCATAAGTGGATAGCAAGTGTCTGTCTCTCCTACTATAGTCAATATCTGACTTACAACGAGTTGCTAATAACTTAGTTATCATCGTTGTGGTTCCATGTTCATAGGTAAGACCGGTTCTATCTCCAAAAGCCCTAAGCCACGTAAAACTTGTAATGGATAAATTAGAGGCGTCTTAGATTGTTGATGGGCTAGTGTCATGATATGGTAATGTTATAAGTTGATGTATGGTAGATACCCTTACAACACACCTAATGTGTGATACGTCCATTTTGCATCACTATTCTATGTCTTAATACACTATTATTCATTGATATATTTCGTATTGAGAGGTGATACTTATGTTATTTCATCTGTTTTTGCATGGTTGATGACTTTTGGAGCATGGACCGCTGCAGTCAGGATTCTAATGGAAAAGGTGTTGTTTGGATGCAAAATTCACGAAGATCAGAAAATCCGGGAAAATATACGGAAAATCCTATTTTTCTAGAAGATTAAGGATGCCAGAAGATGGAGTGGAGATGGGCCACAGGGGGCCCACACCATCCCATGGCGCGGGCAGGCCTAGGCCGTGCCAGGGAGTGGTATGGCCACCCTGGCCCACTCCAGCCTCTCTCCTCTGGCGTATATCTTCCTCCCGAAACCCTAAGACTCGGAGAGCGACCATAGAAAGATTCCGCCGCCTCTGCGGGGCAGAAAACACCGAGAGAGAAAGATCTCTCCGGCAGACAGATTTCTGCCGGGGGAATTCCTTCCCGGAGAGGGGAGATCATCGCCATCAATACCACCATCAAGCTGGACTTCATCGGGATCATCATCATCATCACCACCATCATCACCATTAGCACCTTCTGCTCCTCGTTGGGTTCGACACTCTTACTTATCGAAAATACTGCGATACACCCCCTATACTTGTGGGTCATCAAGACTATTTTCTGGCGACATTGCCGGGGAGTGAAGCGCTATTATAGAGTGGAACTGGTAAAGGAAACTTCTACTATGAGTATTGTTTACTTCTGCTAGTTGCTTTATTTTTGTTATGGATAATTCACTGAGTTCCTTATTTGGTAATGCTACTACCACTGCTAAGGTAGTAGATAAGCCACCACCTGCTGAGAAAGATGTTTTCAAAATACCTACAAGAATTATTGATCGTGTTATGGATAACTACTATGTTGGGGATGGAACTGTCCATCCCGGTGATCATTTGCTCTTTATACACGAATTATGCGGGTTGTTCAAGTGTGCAGGTATTACTACAGATCAAGTTAAGAAGAAGTTATTCTCATTATCACTGAAAGGAAGAGCTGAGGAATGGTATAAGCTGCTGAAGAATGGTCAAGCTCTGGAATGGGAGTAAATTGTGCCTCTCTTTTATTCAAAGTTTTATCCTCCTAGTGAAATTCATAAAGATCAGAATCAAATATACAACTTTTGGCCTCTTGATGGAGAGAGTACTGCTCAAGCTTGGGGGAGATTGAAGTTACTAATGCTCAAATATCCCATTCATGAGCTCCCCAACAATATTATTATCAATAACTTTTATGCAAGGCTCCCTCTACATGACAAGGATTTATTGGATGCTTCTAGTGCTGGATCATTCACTCGCATGGAAGAAGAAGTTAAATGGGACCTTCTGAACCGTATTCGAGACAATGCTGAAGCTTGGGAGAATGACAAAGGTAGAATGTCAGGTATAAAATATGATTTTGAATGCATTGAATCTTTTATGGGAACTGATGACTTTCAAAATATTAATAATCCTTATGGTCTTGATTTGCAAGTTATGACGAATTGCTTTAGAGCTTTTGCTTCGTATATTGAAATTCCAAAAAAGGGATGGAATAAGTACCATGTGTCTTATAAAGATATTGTTGACCATGTTCCTATTGGGAGCACTGAGTGTTGCATTATTGATCATATCCTACCTGAACCTTACATCGAGAAGATTCCATTCCCAGATAAGGTAAAGGATCATCCTATGATAACTAATGCAATCACTAAAAGTGGAAAGAAAACTGCAAAACCTGATGAACAAATAAACATTGAACCTGTCGTAGAAATTGTGAAAGACCTTGTTACTAAAAGCGTAGAAGATGGTCACATAGTCTTCTGTGAGGATGCTTCCAATATTGTTTCACATCCCAATAGATCTAAAAAGGTTAGTGTTCCTGTGCTTTCTGTTAGAATTGGTGATCATTGCTATTATGGTTTAGTGATATTGGTGCAAGCTCTAGTGCTATTCCTTATGAGCTTTACAGAGAAATTATGCATGAAATAAGTCCTTGCGAGTTGGAGGAGATTAATGTGGTTATTCACCTTGCTAATAGAGAGACTATCTCTCCAATTGGCATTGTGCGAGACGTGGAAGTCCTTTGTGGTAAGATCAAGTATCCTGCTGATTTTCTAGTACTTGGTTCAGCTGCTAGTAAAACTTATCCTATCATTTTCGGTAGACCTTTCTTGAGTACTTGTGGTGCTATTATTGATTGCAAGACGAAGAAAATCTTGACTAAGTTTGATGGGGAATCTTATGAGTTTAATTTTTCGAAATTTACTAAAGAACCTTGCGCACAGGAAACCCCTAATGAGGATTTTAGAGTTGAACAACTTGCTTCTATCTCTCTTGCTCCTAACAATGCTTTGCAGTAATTTATGGAAGATCACGAAAGTGAGATCTTCATGGATGAAAGGAATGAGATTGACGAGATCCTCCGTCGTCAACCCAGGTTGCTTAAACATGACTTGCGTGTAGAAGACTTGGGTACCACTTTGCCACCTAAAAAGGACCCGGTCTTCGATCTAAAACCTCTCCGTGATGATCTTAAATATGCTTTTATTGATGATAAAAAGATATATCCTGTTATTATTAGCGCTAAACTTTCAGGGGAGGAAGAAGAAAGATTATTGGAAGTTTTGAAGAAACACCGAGGAGCTATGGGCTATACTCTGGATGATTTGAAAGGGATTTCACCTACTATATGTCAGCATTCTATCAACATAGAACCAGATGTGAAGCCAGTAGTGGAGCACCAACGACGTTTAAATCCTAAGATGAAGGAAGTGGTAAGGAATGAGGTATTGAAACTCCTTGATGCTGGTATTATTTACCCTATTGCTGATAGTGAATGGGTTAGTCCTGTTCATTGTGTTCCTAAAAAGGGAGGTATTACCGTTGTCCCTAATGATAACGATGAGCTTATTCCTCAAAGAATAGTAGTAGGCTATAGGATGTGCATCGATTTTAGGAAAGTCAATAAAGTCACTAAGAAAGATCACTACCCGCTTCCTTTTATTGATCAAATGTTGGAAAGGTTGTCTAAAAAGACCCATTTTTGGTTTCTTGATGGTTATTCTGGTTTCTCTCAAATTGCTGTTAAACAACAAGATCAAGAAAAACTACTTTTACTTGCCCTTATGGAACTTATGCTTATAGACGTATGCCTTTTGGTTTATGTAATGCTCCTGCTACTTTCCAAAGGTGCATGTCTGCTATCTTTCATGGCTTTTGTGAGGAAATTGTAGAAGTGTTCATGGATGACTTTTCTGTCTACGGAACTTCTTTTGATAATTGTCTGCACAACCTTGATAAAGTTTTGCAGAGATGTGAATAAACTAATCTTGTTCTTAATTGGGAGAAATGCCACTTCATGGTTAACGAAGGGATTGTTCTTGGGCATAAAGTTTCTGAAAGAGGAATAGAAGTTGATAGAGCTAAGGTTGAGGCAATTGAGAAGATGCCATGCCCAAGAGACATAAAAGGTATTCGTAGTATCCTTGGCCATGCTGGTTTCTATAGAAGGTTTATTAAAGACTTTTCTAGATTATCATAACCCCTTACTAATCTTCTTCAAAAGTATGTACCCTTCGTTTTTGATGACGATTGTAAGGAAGCTTTTGAAACTCTTAAAAAGGCTTTAACAATAACTCCTATTGTTCAACCACCTGATTGGAGTTTACCCTTTGAAATAATGTGTGATGCTAGTGATTTTGCTGTAGGTGCTGTCCTTGGGCAACGTATTGATAAAAAGCTGAACGTTATCCATTATGCTAGTAAGACTCTAGACGCTGCTCAAAGGAATTATGCTACTACTAAAAAGGAATTTCTAGCTGTTGTCTTTGCTTGTGATAAGTTTAGGCCCTATATTGTGGACTCAAAAGTAAGTATTCATACTGATCATGCTGCTATTGAATATCTTATGACAAAGAAGGACGCTAAGCCTAGGCTTATTAGATGGGTACTGCTTTTACAAGAGTTTGATCTACATATAGTAGATAGAAAGGGTGCTGAAAATCCTGTAGCTGATAATTTATCTCGCTTGGAAAACATCTCTTTTGATCCTATGCCTGTTAATGATAGTTTTCCAAATGAGCAATTAGCCGCAGTAGGGGTGAACTCGCGAGGAAGCCCTTGGTATGCTGATTATGCTAACTTTATTGTCTCCAAGTATTTGCCTCCAACTTTTATAGCTCAGCAAAGAAGAAAGTTCTTTTATGATTTGAGGCATTATTTTTGGGATGACCCACACTTATACAAAGAAGGGGTTGATGGTATTATGCGAAGATGTGTTCCAGAGTATGAACAAAAAGAGATATTGCGTAAATGTCACGGGAGCGCCTATTATTGCTCTCTCGTTTGTCGCTCCCTTACTGTCGTCGGATTGAGGACAAGTACGCCATGAGGGGGTCCTCGAGGCGTGCGGGAGAGAGGGGTGTGAGACGTACGGTGTTCCGGGACGGTGAGCACACAAGTTTACCCAGGTTCGAATTCGCCGGCTTTGGACGGACCCTACTCCTGCTAGCAATCCAGTAATACGGCAGAGCCGGAATATGGGTTACAAGGGTTTCGCCTGTGTGATGTGAGATTGTAGACTACTGAGGTTATCTGGTGCCCTAAAGGCTCTCCCTAGGACGGCTTATATAGATATCCGACCTAGGGTTTACAGAAGAGATCAACCTGGCTACGACTAAGAGTTGGTTACAGAGTACATCTTGAACTACAAGTAACATTATGGGCCTAAGTCGGTAAGTCTTCTGGGCCTTCCCGTAGTCGGATTGGACTCCATCTTCTCTCTCTAACTGGGCCGCCCGTGAAGCAAAGCTCTAACCCGAAGTGGGCTACCCTGGTCAGTGAGGAACTGTGAGGATACCCGGAAAGTATATCCCCAACAGTAGCCCCCGGAGGCCTCCAAGATCCAAAGTCGGATTTTATCATCGTCTAGCCTGATCTTCGGCTTGCAGAATCTCGAAGGGTTCCTGAAACTTCATAACAAAAAATACGATCCGGGTCTTACAAGTAAGTCGGACCTTGCAATTGGTTACTCGGATTTTCCAGCTCGCTTTTAAACTAAGCCAGAACATGGTTTCTAACGCTACCTGACACAACCATGGTCAAGTCACGTCATCTGACAGACGTTCCGTTAGCACGACCGTTGGTGGGTCTGCGGTTCGCGGAACCGAGGCGCCATTTCAATGCGTGCGTGGAGGTCGAGGCGATGCAATCATCGCGCGGGACCTTCCCAGTTCTTTCCACGACGCGTGGCGGTTACACTGTAGCATTTACACGAATCTCGGCGCAGGTAGGTGGATATAAGGGGTTTAGATTTCTTCTTCTCATCCCCACCAGTCCTTTGCCATTCCTTCCTTCCCAATCTTCCCACACGCCCAGAACCTCCTCGTCCTCCTTCCACAGAGATCCTAGCGCCGCCACTTTAAGGTCACCTTTTCCACCGGAGAAAAAATGGCTTCATCCTCTTCTTCCTCTTTGGCGGCGGCGGCGGCAGCGTCGGTGGAAGCAGCTGCGGAGAAGGAGAGCTTCCGGGGAATCTGGATCCCCAGCGCCCTTGACGAAGACGGCCTCAAAAACGTGGAGAAGGAGGGGCTTCTCGCCGCCGGCGACTGGCGGACTGGCCTCGGTGAAACCGTCCCCAATCCACGCGAGGGCGAGCGTGTCCACTTCGGCACCCATCTGGACCGAGGTTTGTTCTTTCCTCCCTCGGAGTTCTTCTCCGAGGTGATTGACCACTATGGAGTTCAACTCAACAATCTTCCTCCCAATTCTCTTCTGGAAATGAGCGCATATGTTTAGCTTTGCGAGGGCTTTCTCGGCATTAGGCCGAGTTTGCTTCTCTTCTAGTACTATTTCCATGTCCGGAGAAATTCCATTATTGCCGGTGTTCCTTATATCACCGGTACCATTAGTTTTTCTGTTAGACGAGACCGGGCATATCCCAAAATTTCTGCCAGTGACTCGGTCAAACAATGGCCAGCCACTTTTTTTCTATCATAGCGATATTCCGGCTCTCGGCAAAGCTACTGCTTTGCCGGCTTTTGTCGACGGAGCCGCCACAGCCCAGCCTTCCTGGGACGAGGCTGCTCCGGCTCTCACCGACGATCTGATCCTCGCTAAGAGGCGGATCGAGTATTTGATCAAGCACAAGCGTCTGAAGGGATCCGACTTGGTCCAATGCTGGGTCTCACGTCGGATCCAGCCACTTCAGTACCACGGGGATAGACTGATGCACTCCATCACGTCTTCCAAAAAATACTCTCTCCACATCAGCCCCAAAGCCTACACCGCCCAAGGTTACATAAGCCAGATCAAGTGGCTGATCAAGGAGCAGATCGAGAGGAAAATTCCGGAGGTTTCTCTGGATATGCACACGGCGGAAAACCCCGTGGTAGCGGTAAGCTTCCATCAGTATACCTTTTACGTGTTTCAATCTTCAAATTATATACCGCAATGCTGATATGCTTTCCTGTTTTCAGCTTGCTGACCTCCCCGAGTCGGAGCTTGCTCCACTCGAAGGATATCCTCCTGAGTTTTCTTAGGAGACTGAAGTGGTCCCATTGCCGGACCTTGCGATCAAGAAGCGCAAAGCTCTGACAGTGGCTGTTGGCACAAAGGAAGTGCCCGTTGTGAAGAGGTGACTTTCATTCACAATTTCCGCCTTTGTACCTTTCTCGAATTTCTTTCCGAGATGTAATGTTTCCGACTTTACTACATTCTCAGAGCAAAGCCTCTCATCAAGGGTAAGGGGAAAGGGATTCCTGCGAAGCCCCTGTGACAGACGAAGCTTACCATAGCTTCCCCTGCCACGGCTCCTCCGACTCTTGCCCCTCAACCTTCTACAACACCGGCGATTACTCCTTCTCCGGTTGTTGTAGAAGATCCGGCTCCTCCAACGGAGCCTGTGATCCTTGGGTCACACACTGACGTCACCGTGGGTGCGTCAGCTCAAGATAAGGGTGAACCCTCTTCGGGTAATGATCCCTCGGCTGAAGTCTTCGCCGACAACCTCCTCAGCAATCCCGGACTTCCCAAGTTTGGCTTATCCCGGAAATCTGCAGAGGAGATCCAGCGGCTGCCCAGGCAAGTCCTGGACAAAAGCCATCTATCCCCCGAAGAGGAAGCGCAAGAAGCAGAGGACGTCAAGTTCTCTGACCTTCTCGCTCAAGTCCGCCTTCGCGACGAGAGGATCAGGACTGCCGAGCTTCCAACAGCCCCAGTAATTCCTCTTACCCTCGCCGAGAAGGTGGCAGCTGACGTGAATGCGGGGTTAGACAAACTCACCCGCGAGCAATATGTAAGTCAGAATTCCAACTCCTGTTTTTTACCTTATGTTATATCATATCCTCTAGCCCCCAAGCATGAAGTAGGATATAGAAATCCGGGTTTATGCTTTCATTGGGATGCCAAAGAATGAATTAGTGTAGCCCTCAAGGCTCGTGCTGATATTTAGCAAAAAATATTAGCCCGAGTCTTAAGTAGCTTTCTGACTTTGGGTATTCTGACTTACAGAAAGTATGTTCCTATAACCAGGAATTATTAACCAATGTTTGTGATAAGCGGAGAGAGATCAAAGCTCTCCGGCTTAAAAATGCTGAGCTCAAGGTAGCCAAGGATGAAGCCGAAGGTAAACATTTCGAGATTCAAACCTTGTCTTTTGCTTTTTCAATGTTGAATTTTTCTGAACTGTTGTTCTTTTTGACTTTCAGTGTTGGTGAAACAATCCATCGCTATGATTGAAGAGGCCGAGAACCTCAAGACCCTAGTGGTGGAGAACAAGGGACTTCGCCAAGAGCTGGATAAGCTCAAGGCAGATAATGAAAGGAGCATAGCTCAAGTCCTTGAATCCTCCTCCATGGCCACTGAAGAGTGCGATCTCAAGATTGCCGCTCAAGATAAAGTTATCTCGGACCTCAAGAATGAGCTTGGCAGAGAGAAAGATCTCTCCGAAGCGCTCCGGGCTGAACTCTAGAGTCTCCGGGAGGAGAATACCAAGATTGGCAACGTCATTCTTGGTACATTCCATCTGTCTGATTTATCATTTCTTCGACTTTCATCAATGTCGGATTTTCATTGACTTGTTTTGTGTATAGGTCCTCTGAACTTGACGGACTCCTCCTCGTCCGAGCCCCGCACTCACCAGCTTACCCAAGTCGGTGATCTTCTTCATGACTACCGCCAGTCCCTTGAGGACATTGGCGAGTCTCTCAGGATTCCGGACATGCCAAGCATGTCGGACTTCCAGGTGCGGGAAAAGGCCAAGGAGATGTCGCAGCTCGTTCGGGACTAGAACATGTCCTATGTGCAGACTGCTGCGCAGAATGCTCTCACCATGGTCATGAGCCACCATGGAAACATGGAGATATGGCAAGTGACCAGAGGGTACTGCAAGGTAGACGAAGACGACCAGGAGCAAGATCTTCAAGCCATCATGCACTCCTGCGCCGGATATGGGTGCCACGTAGCTGATCTGACCAGCTACGAGATCCCCTTCTTCACCCGCGTAGATACCCCGCCACCTCCTCTAGAAGAAACCGAAGAAGCTTCCGATGATGAATGGACCACCTCGGATCCGGACATCTCGGAACGATATCAAGGCGGAGTAACCAACTAGCCGGCAGCTCCTTCATCTCCTCCTGCATCATAGACCACAAACTTATGTATTATTCTGTGAAAGAACATGATGTGCTTGTAAATATTAAGTACTATGACTTTTGCTAGTGCTAAGTTTTTTATCTATTCAGCACTTTTTTCTTAGATTATTTGCGTGCCTGAAATGTTTTCATAAGCACTTAGAATTTTCCGCCTCTACTTATCGTTTATCTGGCTTTCCGCCTCTTCCCTTTCGTGAGCCGGCTAAACCTTCAGCCGGAAACTTTGCCGAGCAACGGAGCTCAATTGCTAAACCAATTTAAACTCGGAAACAAAGCCGGCTTCTAGTACCAATAATTCACTACTCAGAAGATACCCGCATCCAGCAATCAAACAAATAACCCAAGTAAAGACTAGAATTTTTTTAGAGTTATACCCGAAGGTAGCAGTTTTAGAATCGGAAATCTAAACTAGAACGAACATGAGCATAAAGTACTTTCAAGCATTCTGGGATTTTCGACTATGACATGATCATTAGGAAATAAGATGGTAAAAAACTTCTCAGGAAAACTTTGAGGTAACCAAAACTTTTATTTCTCACAGAACATGTACATATGTATGATTGCAAAGAAGGATAAACTAAGAATAAAAGAGACGTAGCTGAGCAATATTCCACGGTATGTCTAACTCATCTGGATTTGTACTGCCTCCAGCTCTCTTTCTCTTCTTAGTAGCAGGTCTTTCTTTGACTGGCCTCATGTCAGTTAAGTAGTACGACCCATTGTGCAATACTCGACTAACTAAAAAGGGCCCTTCCCATACTGGGGAAAGTTTGTGCTTTCTTTGTTGCACAAGCCGGAGAACCAAATCACCTTTATTGAAAGATCTAATTCGGACTCTCTGGCTATGATACTTACATAACTTCTGTTGATAGGCTGTAGATCTCATTTCAACAACGACGCGAACTTCTTCGACTAATTCGAGATCATTTTGTCGAGAAATCTCGGCATCCTCCTCGATATACGCGACCACTCTAGGAGAAGTATGAATTAAATCACTAGGAAGAACTGCTTCTACGCCATAGACCAAGAAGAAAGGTGTATATCCTGTTGACCTGTTCGGAGTTGTTCGTAAGCTCCAAATTATAGAGGGTAGTTCTCCTGCCCAAGCCCCTGCAGCAAGTCTCAGTGGTGCTTCGAGTCTTGGTTTCAAGCCTTGTAGAATTAAACCATTTGCTCTTTCGACTTGTCCGTTAGCCTGTGGATGTGCGACTGACGCAATGTCAAGCCGGATATTTTGCTCATCGCAGAATTCAGTCAACTCTCCCATGGAAAAATTACTCCCGTTGTCCGTGATAATGCTATGTGGATAACCATACCGGATTATAACATCCTCGACAAATGTTTTGGTTGTTGCTCCATCACAACTAGTGACAGGTTTAGCCTCGATCCATTTTGTGAATTTATCCACCATCACTAAGAGGTGAGTAAATCCACTTGGAGCTTGTTTAAAAGGTCCTACCATATCAAGCCCCCAGACCGCAAAAGGCCATGTTATAGGTATTGTTCGCAGCTGATCAGCCGGAACATGAGCTTGCTTGGCGTACTTTTGGCAGCCTTTACATGTCTTGACTAATCGTTCGGCATCTGCCTGAGCTGTAAGCCAGAAAAATCCATGTCGAAAAGCTTTTGCCACTACAGATTTGGCTGCAGCGTGGTGACCACACTCGCCTTCGTGGATTTCTCTTAAGATTTCCACTCCTTCTTCCGGAGATACACAGCGCTGAAAACCCCTAGAAACACTCCGTTTATGGAGCTCACCTCTAACAATAGTATAGCCTTCACTTTCACTGAGTATGTTTTACTCATGTTTCTGATGACCCACAAGTATAGGGGGTGTATCGCAGTATTTTCGAGGGAAGTGAAACCCAATTTATTGATTCGACACAAGGGGAGCCAAAGAATATTTATAAGCCTTAACAACTGAGTTGTCAATTCAGCTGCACCTGGAAACAATCTTGCTCACAGCAGTTTATCAGTAGCAATAGTTTTGTAGTAGGAATAGCAAAGTAACAGCAGTAGTAAAGAAAAGACAGTAGTAACAAAAGCAGTAAACAGTGGGATTCGAGTGCGGTAGGCATAGGGATGGATGGACAGGCGTTGCATGGACAAGAAAATTCACATAGCAATTAGAACATAGGGCAATTGCAGATCAATAAGATAAAGCACCCAAGTACTAGACAATCATAGGCATATGTTCCATATATAGTCATACGTGCTCGCAATGAGAACTAGCACAACATCTTTTGTCCTGCCAGCCCGTTTGCAGCGGGGCCTCTAGGGAACTACTGGCAATTAAGGTGCTCCTTTTAATAGATCACCGGAGCAAAGCATTAACACTCCGTGAACACATGTGATCCTCACATCAAAGTCTTTCCCTTCCGGTTATCCCGATTTCTGTCACTTCTGGGCCATAGGTTCCGGACAACAACGTGTGTATACAACTTGCAGATAAGACCAGAAGCAATACTATCATAATGAATCAATAATAAGTTCAGATCTGAAATCATGGCACTCGGGCCCTAGTGACAAGCAGTAAGCACAACAAGTTGCAACAAAGTCATAAAGCATAAATAAAAGATACTAGGCACCATGCCCTAAGAATCTGATGCCATTACATGAACGATCTCATCCAATCCCTACCATCCCCATAGCCTACAGCGGGGGATTACTCACTCATAGACGGGGGAAACATGGATGGTCGATGGAGAAGCGATGGCGATGATCTCCTCCAATTCCCCGTCCCGGCAGGGTGCTAGAACGGAGTTTCTGGTACTGTTTCGTGGAATCTATAATTTGATACATTACAAATGTATCTATAATTTTTGATGCTCCATGCTTGGTTTTATCCACTTTGCTGTGTTTTGTCCACACTTTGGAGTACTTTTCATATGATTTCTTGGACTAACCTATTAACAAGAGCCACAGTGCCAGCTGCCTGTTTTCTGCTGTTTTTGGTTCCAAGAAAGTCAGAAAATGAATTTTCTCGGAATTGGACGGGACAAAAGCCAAAGTGCCAATTTTTCCAGAAGACTCACGGAGCCAGAATACGAGACGGAGGAGGGCCAGGGCCTGGCCACACCACCCCCAGGCGTGGGCTGGGCCTGGCCATGCCAGGGCATGGTGTGGTGGCCCTAGGCACCCCCTTGGTCTCCCTCTTCGCCTATAAGAAGCCTTCTGACCTAAAAACTTTGGGGGGTTCGACGTTTTTCTAGAAGGAGTTCTGCTCTGCCGCCACCACCAGATTCCACGAAACAGCACCAGAAACTCCGTTCTGGGACCCTGCCGGGACGGGGAATTGGAGGAGATCATCGCCATCATCATCACCATCGCTTCTCCATCGACCATCCATGTTTCCCCCATCTATGAGTGAGTAATCCCCCGCTGTAGGCTATGGGGATGGTAGGGATTGGATGAGATCGTTCATGTAATGGCATCAGATTGTTAGGGCATGGTGCCTAGTATCTTTTATTAGTGCTTTATGACTTTGTTGCGACTTGTTGTACTTAATGCTTGTCACTAGGGCCCGAGTGCCAAGATTTCAGATCTGAACATGTTATTGATTCATTATGATAGTATTGTTTTTGGTCTTATTTACAAGTTGTATACACACGTTGTTGTCCGGAACCTATGGCCCGGAAGTGACAGAAATCGGGATAACGGGAAGGGAAAGGCTTTGATGTGAGGATCACATGTGTTCACGGAGTGTTAATGCTTTGCTCCGGTGCTCTATTAAAAGGAGCACCTTAATTGCCAGTAATTCCCTAGAGGCCCCACTGCAAACGGGCTGGCAGGACAAAACATGTTGTGCAAGTTCTCATTGCGAGCACGTATGAGTATATATGGAACACATGCCTATGATTGTCTAGTACTTGGGTGCTTTATCTTAT
Source organism: Avena eriantha (assembly GCA_910589775.1). NCBI lineage: Eukaryota > Viridiplantae > Streptophyta > Magnoliopsida > Poales > Poaceae > Avena > Avena eriantha. The sequence goes on from OU342742.1 coordinate 543,026,302, forward strand.
TTATCTGCAATTGCCCTATGTTCTGATTGCTATGTGAATTGTCTTGTCCATGCAACGCCCGTCCATCCATCCCTATGCCTACCGCACTCGAATCCCACTATTTACTGCTTTTGTTACTACTGTCTTTGCTTTACTACTGCTGTTACTTTGCTATTCCTACTACAAAACTGTTGCTACTGATAAACTGCTGTGAGCAAGATTGTTTCTAGGTGCAGCTGAATTGACAACTCGGTTGTTAAGGCTTATAAATATTCTTTGGCTCCCCTTGTGTCGAATCAATAAATTGGGTTTCTCTTCCCTCGAAAATACTGCGATACACCCCCTATACTTGTGGGTCATCAATCATAATGGCTATGGTGACTTGAGATAGTCATAACATGGTGTGAGCATGCGCCAAGTCAACCCAAATAAAGCATCAAAGGAGAATACCACTAAACTATGCTTTGATATGCTAAAACAACGCATGATTCATCCAAGGCACATTAAGCAATCTCAATTGTTTATAACAAGTCATGCTACATCAAAGAATACTAAGCATAAAGCCAAAACAATATCAAGCATGGCATGACAAAGCATAGGCCACAGTCAAAAATGAGCTCTTTTTACCACATAAGCATGAACTTTCCTACTCTTTTCCAAACCAAACCAAACTATTTGCAAACCAATGTATGAAAGAGGGGGTCCAACCAATTTATTCAGAAAACTAAGAAAATCAAAGCAAACGAAAAACCAAAACTAAAACGAAAAAGAAGATGCTCCAAGAAAAACACAACTGTGCATGAAACAATAAAAATGAAGCGTTTGGAAGAAACCTGAGATTTTTATTGATGAAGAGGGGGATGCCTTGGGCATCCCCAAGCTTTGACGCTTGTACTTCTTGGATATTTGTTGGGGTGACACGCGTGGAATCCCCAAGCTTGAGCTTTAGTCCATCCTTCATCTCATTACTCATTCCTTCCATACACCTGAAATTTTTCCTTCATACAAAACTTCACACGATCTTTATTAGCAACATTAGTGCACTCAAGATAAATAAGTCTTAAGGTTCAGTTCCAACACCAAATAAACTTCCATTAGAAGACTATCTACTGTAGCACTTCCCTCAAAAAGCTCAGTTCCCCAAAAGAACTCAAAAAGGAACCAACAAGAAGCAAATGCAGAAAATGGCAGAAATCTGTCAAAACAGACCAATAGGTAAAGACGAATTTTTTCGAAGACCTTATGTTGCTCAAATCAAAAAGTGTTGAACTAATGAAAGTTAGATATCAACCTGGGGCATAAGCAAAAAAGTTCACGCCTCAAAAAGACGTTCAGAGAGTTTACACGAAGTTTTATGGTGAAGCACAGAAATCTGTTTCGGGACAGAACTTTCCCAATCATTACTTCTCTCTCATTAGATGTTACTCTTGGCACAAAAAGCAAATAAAAAGGATAAGGAGAGGTTATTAAATAGGTAATAACTTCCAAGACTCATCTAATACTTTTGGGTTATCTCCCAATAAGTACTTTTCTTTAATGCCTTTAAGTTAGGCATAAGAAGCAACGAAAGAATCAAGTGTTCTCAAATGAAGAAGCATTAAGACCAAATTTTGTTTTCATAGGAGAAGCAAAAGAAATATTTTCTCTATTTTTAGGGAAGTGTTCTATACCTTTCTTGAGTGGGAGTTGATATTTAATAGTGCCTTCTTTCATATCAATGATGGCACCAACAGTTCTAAGAAAAGGTCTTCCCAAAGTAATAGGACAAGAAGCATTGTATTCAACATCCAAAACATAGAAATCAACGGGGACATAGGAATTGTTAACCGTAATAAGAACATCATTAAGACTCCCCATGAGTTTCTTTTTAGCATTATCATCAAGTGGTACATTCAAATAAGAATCTTCAAGAGGAGGCAAATCAAGCATATCATAAATCCTTCTAGGCATAATAGAAACACTACTATCAAGATCACATAAAGCTTTGAAATCAAAATCATTCACTTTCATATTAATGATGGGTTCCCAACCGTCTTCTTATTTTATAGGAATAGAAGCTTTATGTTTCATCTTTTCTTCTTTAATCTTTATGAGAGCATCACTAATGTGTTTTGTAAAGGCCATGTTCATAGCACTAGCATTAGGACTTTTAGCAAGCTTTTGTAGGAACTTAATAACTTTAGAGATGTTGCAACCATCAAGATCAAAATAAAATTTATCATCTAAAGTAGTAGAACTATTACTAGCCTCAAAACTAGTGGTGGTAATAGTAGAAACATTAATGTTTCTAGCAATTTCATCTTCCCTTTCCCACTTAGCATGTAATTCAGCTAATAGTCTAACATTTTCATCAATTGTTACTTGTATAGCATTAGTAGCTGCAAAGGGATTATCATTAGTTTCAGGTTTAGCAGCAATTTTATTAATTAATGAAGATTGAGCTTCACACAAAGATGATATATTCCTTTCAGCGTTAGAGAGTTTCAATTGTAAACTAGGAATTTCCCTATTTAGACTCTTAAGTTGATGGCTAATGTTCTTCAAAATGGTAGATTGTTCCTCCATAGTTTTAGTGAATAGTTTATTTTGCTCATATTGCATTTGCATGAACTTTTTAGTAGCTCTTTCAACTTCTAAAATTCTTCCTTCACTAGGTAATCTAGGTTTACCATTATGGCCATAAGTATTATTAGGAGGGTAGGGCCTATAATTGTTATTACCATAAGCATTGTTGCCAAAATTATTATTTGTTATGAAGTTCACATCAACTTGCTCTTCTTGAGCAACCAAAGAAGGTAAAGGAACATTATTTGGATCAATATGGGCTTTCCCATTAACAAGCATAGACATAATAATATCAATTTTATCACTCAAGGAGGAGGTTTCCTCAACAGAATTTACCTTCTTACCTTGTGGAGCTCTCTCAATATGCCATTCAGAATAATTAACCATCATAATGTCCAAAAGTTTCGTTGCAGCACCCAAAGTGATGGTCATAAAGGTACCTCCAGCAGCAGAATCCAATAGGTTCCTTGAAGAATAGTTCAATCCTCCATAAATTTTTTGGATGATCATCCAAGCAGTCAGTCCATGAGTGGGACAATTCTTTACCAAAGATTTCATTCTTTCCCAAGCTTGAGCAACATGCTCATTATCAAGTTGTTTAAACTTCATTATTTCACTTCTCATAGATATAATCTTAGCAGGAGGATAATATTTTCCAATGAAAGCATCTTTGCACTTAGTCCAAGAATCAATACTATTCCTAGTCAAGGAATTCAACCATTCTTTAGCTTTTCCTCTCAAAGAGAAAGGAAACAATTTCAGCTTAATAATATCACCATCTATATCCCTATGCTTTTGCATCTCACAAAGTTCAACAAAGTTATTTAGATGGGCAGCAGCATCTTCATTACCAATACCAGAAAATTGTTCTCTCATAACAAGATTGAGTAAAGCAGGTTTTATCTCAAAGAAAGTATCTTCAGGCACAGGTGGAGCAATAGGTGTGCTCATAAAATCATTGTTGTTGGTGCTAGTGAAGTCACACAACTTAGTGTTTTCAAGAGTAGTCGTTTTTTGGGTTTTCAAATAAGAAAGCAAACTAGTAAAACTAATTTTTTGTGTTTTTGAATAAAGAAACGAGCAAACAAAAACAAAAAGAAACTAAGCAAAACAAAAACAACAAAGTAAAGAGATTGGTTATGAGGGACTCCCCTTGTGAAGATGTCCTTCACTCCCCAGCAACGGTGCCAGAAAAATGCTTGATGGCTCTGTAATGGCGCCTAGGAAAATGCTGGTGCGGTGTTGATGTAGAGCTCGTTGGGAACCCCAAGAGGAAGGTATGATGAGCACAATAGCAAGTTTCCCTCAGTTATGAAACCAAGGTTTAATCGAACCAGTAGGAGCAAGGAAACACCCCAAAGGTGTAGCTAGCTGAATGATGGCAGGGCGCACTACCTATGCCATTAGCAACGTGGAGACCTGCACAACCCAACCACAAAACTTTGTCCCCAACTTGCGATGAGGTTGTCAATCTCAGCGTGTTTTGCGGAAAACAAAGGATTAAACATATCGAATGGAAAGAAGTAAAAGTTTGCAGAAAGTAAACACAAAACAATAAACAGTTTATAGATTGTATGTAAAAGACAAACGACCGGGATTCATAGTTCACTAGAGGTGGCTCTCCTTAAGATAGATAACATGCTGGGTGAACAAATTACAGCGAGGCAATTGACAAACATCGAGAAAGCATACAAGCATATACTAATCATCTTGACTCCTTTGAGACTTGATTGGGCATTACAACATTATACATAGACCGCCACCCAACTGCATCTATGACTAATAATCCACCTTCAGGTTATCATCCGAACCCCCTCCAATATTAAGTTGCAAGCAACAGATTATTGTTTTACGAATTGTGTGTAAAGTAAACAATACGATTGTTCTATGAACAAAGGATTGTTGTTTTATCCCTAGTAGCAACAGCACATCTAGTATCTTAGAGATTTCTGTCACTTCCCCAGATTACCAGAGGCATGAACCCACTATCGAGCATAAATACTAACTCTTGGAGTTGCTAGCATCTACTTGGCCAAGATAGCTACTAACAACGGAAAGCATGCAAGATCACAAATAACAAAGACATGATAGAATCAATAATCAATCTGAAATAGCATCTCAATATCCATCGGATCCCCGCAAACACAACATGCAGAATTACAAAAAGATGATCTTGATCATGAACGGAGCTCACAAGATCTAGACATGAAAGCACAAAGGAGGAGAACCAGCCATCTAGCTACTACATGGATCTGTAGTCCAAGGATGAACTACTCACGCATCACACTAGAGGCTTGCCTGGTGATGAAGAAGGCCTCCAGGGTGAATTCCCCTCTCCGGCAGGGTGCCGGGAAGAGCTTCATATCCCTCCCGATCTAGGGATGGAGATGACGGCGGCTACATACTGTTTCGTGGATTTTTGATCGGGTACTTAGGGTTTACGTCCTGAGGGCATCTTATAGTCGGAAGGGGAGGCCGAGGGGGTGCTAGGGGCCACCACACCACACCCTGGCGCGGGCCAAGCCTGGCTGCGCGGCCAGGTGGTGTGGCCGGCCTCTGGCCCCTCTCCGTCTCGTATTCTGGCATCTGATGACTTCTGGAAAAATAGGCACTTTGGCTTTTGTTCCGTCCAATTTCGAGAATATTCATTTTCTGACTTCCTGGAACCAAAAATAGCAGAAAATAGGCAGCTGGCACTGTGGCTCTTGTTAATAGGTTAGTCCAAGAAATCATATGAAAAGTACTCCAAAGTTGGAACAAAACACAGGAAAGTGGATAAAACCAAGCATGGAACATCAAAAATTATAGATACATTTGCAATGTATCAGTTCCCCATGACAGCATGGTTCTGCTAATCCCCAACGTATAAGTGCAAGCATATACAACATGTATAACACAATGGTTCAAGTTTATTAAGTTCAAGAAAAGTAAAGTGTGCCATCAAGTTCGTGAGAGCTTTAATCACTAGTTTTCACATAACAAGTTTAATTCAGAAGGTAGATAAAAACGTGAATATACTTGGAATAGAAAATGCTAATAGGTAGGTATGGTGGACTATTTGAAATAACTTGGTTTTATTTGGAGTTGGATGCATGAGTGGAACTCATACTTGGTTATGGAGGCTAGCAAAAGACTGGGAGCGACCAACTAAGAGAACAATAATGGCCATAATCATACAAAGCGACAAAACATCATTGATTAAAGCATAAAGTGATATTATAGGTCGAAAACTAAAGGATCATCAAGGCTATAGCGACTTGGCATAGTCATAACATGGTGTGAGCATACGCCAAGTCAACCCAAATAAAGCATCAAATGAGAATACCACAATATTATGCTTTAATATGCTAAAACAACTCATGATTCTTTCAAGGCACATTAAGCAATCTCAATTGTTTATAACATGTCATGCTACAACAAAAATCACTAAGTATAAAGCCAAAACAATATCAAGCATGATATGACAAAGCATATGTCACAGTCAAAAACAAGATCCTTTTTACCACTTAAGCATGAGCTTTTCCTACTCTTTTCCAATCCAAACCAAACTTATTTGAAAACTAATGTATGAATGAGGGGCTCCAACCAATTTATTCAATAAAACTAAGCAAACCAAGCAAACAAAAACCAAAAACAAAAACAAAAAAGAAGATGCTCCAAGAACAACACAACTTGTGCATGAAACAATAAAAATGAAGTGTTTGGAAGAAACCTAAGAATTTTATTGATGAAGAAGGGGATGCTTTGGGCATACCCAAGCTTTGACGCTTGTACTTCTTGGATATTTCTCGGGGTGACACGCGTGGTATCCCCAAGCTTGAGCTTTAGTCCATTCTTCATCTCATTACATCACTCTTTCCATACACCTGAAATTTTTCCTTCATACAAAACTTCACACAATCTTTATTAGCAACATTAGTACACTCAAGATAATAAGTCTTTGGGTTCAGTTCCGACACCAATAAAACTTCCATTAAAACACAAACTACTATAGCACTTCCCGCAAAAAGCTCAATTCCCCATAAACAACCCAAAAAGGAATCAACAAAAAACAAATGCAAATAATGGCAGAAATCTGTCAAAACAGACCAGCAGGTAATGACCAATTTTTTTGAAGACCTTATGTTGCTCAAATCGGAACGTGTTGAACTGATGAAAGTTAGAAAACAATCTGGGGCAGAAGCACAAAATATCACAGATCAAACCGACGTACAGAGATTATACACGAATTTTTACAGCGAAGCACAAAAATCTGTTTCGGGACAACATCTTTCCTAAGCATTACGTCTCTCTCATTAGAGGTTACTCTTGGCACAAAAAGCAAATAAAAAGGATAAGGAGCGGTTATTATAGAGGTAATAACTTCCAATACTCATCTAAAACTTTTGGGTTATCTCCCAATAAGTACTTTTCTTTAATGCCTTTAAGTTAGGCATAAGAAGCAAGAAAGGAATCAGGTGTTCTGAAATGAAGAAGCATTAAGAGCAAATTTTGTTTTCATAGGAGAAGAAAAAGGGATCTTCTCTCTCTTCTTAGGAAAGTGTTATATACCTTTCTTGAGTGGGAGTTGATATTTAATGGTGCCTTCTTTCATATCAATAATGGCACCAACAGTTCTAAGAAAAGGTCTTCCCAAAGTAATATGACAAGAAGTATTACATTCAACATCCAAAACATCATTAACCATAATAAGAACACCATTAACCATAATAAGAACATCATTAACACTCCCCATGAGTTTCTTTTTAGCATTATCATCAAGTGGGACATTTAAATAACAATCTTCCAATGGTGGCAAATCAAGCATATCATAATCTTTCTAGGCATAATAGAAACACTACTATCAAGATCACATAAAGCTTTGAAATCAAAATCATTTACTTTCATATTAATGATGGGTTCCCAACCATCTTCTAGTTTCATAGGAATAGAAGCGTTATGTTTCATCTTTTCTTCTTTAATTTTTATGAGAGCATCAGTAATATGTTTTGTAAAGGCCATATCCATAGCACTAGCATTGGGACTTTTAGCAAGCTTTTGTAGGAATATAATAACTTCAGAGATATTACAATACTTATCATCTAAAGTAGTAGAGCTATTGTTTCCCATATTTCGAAGAATTTCAACATTTTTATTAGAAAAGGTTCCATTGGGTTTACTAGCTTCAACATTAGTGGTAGTGATAGTAGAAATACTAATATTTCTAGCAATTTCATCTTCTCTTTCCCACTTAGCATGTAATTCAGCCAATAGTCTAACATTTTCATCAATTCTAACTTGTATGGCATTAGTAGCAACAAAGGGATTTTCAATCGTTTCAGGTTTAGCAACCATTTTATTCAAAGAAGATTGTGCTTCAGCCAAAGATGCTATATTTCTTTCAGCATTAGAGAGTTTCTCTTCAATAGTTGTATTGAAAGTAGTTTGTTTACTAATAAAATCTTTAAGCATAACTTCAAGTTCATAGGGTGCACTCCTATTATTGTTGTAGGAATTGCCATAAGCATTACCATTGTTGGGAGGATATGGCCTATAATTATTATTACCAAAATTATTCCTGTAGGCCTTGTTGCTAAAATTATTATTTCTTATAAAGTTCACATCAACTTGATCTTCTTGAGAAACCAAATAGGCTAAGGGAACATGGTTTGGATCAATATGAGCTTTCCCATTAACAAGCATAGACATAATAACATCAATTTATCACTCAAGGAGGAGGTTTCTTCAACAGAATTTACCTTCTTACCTTGTGGAGCTCTCTTAGTATGCCATTCAGAATAGTTAACCATCATATTATCTAGAAGTTTTGTTGCAGCACCCAAAGTGATGGTCATAAAGGTTCCTCCAGTAGCAGAATCCAAGAATAATTCAATCCTGCATAAAAGGTTTGGATAATCATCCAAGCAGTCAGTCCATGAGTGGGACAATTCTTTACCAAAGATTTCATTCTTTCCCAAGCTTGAGCAACATGTTCATTATCAGACTATTTAAATTTCATTATTTCACTTCTCATAGATATAATCTTAGCAGGAGGATAGTATTTTCCAATAAAAGCATCTTTGCATTTAGTCCAGGAATCAATACTATTTCTAGTTAGGGATTGCAACCATTCTTTAGCTTTTCCTCTCAAAGAGAAAGGAAACAATTTAAGCTTAATAGTATCCCCATCTATATCCCTATGCTTTTGCATCTCACAAAGTTCAACAAAGTTATTAAGATGAGCAACGGCATCTTCAGTACCAATAACAAAAAATTGTTCTCTCATAACAAGATTGAGTAAAGCAGGTTTAATTTCTAAGAAAGTATCTTCAGGAACAGGTGGAGCAATAGGTGTGCACATGAAATCATTGTTGTTGGTGCTAGTGAAGTCACACAACTTAGTGTTTTCAAGAGTAGTCATTTTTTGTGTTTTCAATATAGAAAAGCAAACTAGTACAACTATTTTGTGTGTGTTTTTGATAAAGAAAGAAGCAAACAAAGTAGAAACAAACTAAGCAAAACAAAAATAACAAAGTAAAGAGATTGGTTATGAGGGACTCCCCTTGTGAAGATGTCCTAGTCTCCCCGCAACATCGCCAGAAAAAATGTGCTTGTTGGTCCAAAATATATCGAGCTCGTTGGGGAACCCCAAAAGGAAGGTATGATGAGCACAACAACAAGTTTCCCCTCAGTTATGAAACCAAGGTTATCGAACCAGTAGGAGCAAGGAAACACCTCCAAGGTGTTGTTTCCAACTTGGAATCCTGCACAACACAACCACAGAACTTTGCCCCGAACTTACAGTGAGGTTGTCAATCTCACCGGTTTTGCTGAAAACAAAGGATTAAACGTATTGTGTGGAAGATAGTAATAGCTTGTAGAAAGTAAACACAAAATAGTAAACAGTTTATAGATTGTATGTAAAAGACAAACGACCGGGATCCATAGTTCACTAGAGGTGGCTCTCCTTAAGATAGATAACATGCTAGGTGAACAAATTATAGCGGGGCAATTGACATACATCGAGAAAGCATACAAGCATATACTAATCATCTTGACTCCTTTGAGACTTGATTGGGCATTACAACATTATACATAGACCGCCATCCAACTGCATCTATGACTAATAATCCACCTTCAGGTTATCATCCGAACCCCCTCCAGTATTAAGTTGCAAGCAACAGATTATTGCTTTACGAATTGCGTGTAAAGTAAACAATACGATTGTTCTATGAACAAAGGATTGTTGTTTTATCCCTAGTAGCAACAACACATCTAGTACCTTAGAGATTTCTATCACTTCCCTAGATTACTAGAGGCATGAACCCACTATCGAGCATAAATACTCCCTCTTGGAGTTCCTAGCATCTACTCGGCCAAGATAGCTACTAACAATGGAAAGCATGCAAGATCACAAATAACAAAGACATGATAGAATCAATAATCAATCTGAAATAGCATCTCAATATCCATCGGATCCTCGCAAACACAACATGTATGATTACAAATAGACGATATTGATCATGAACGGAGCTCACAAGATCTAAACATGATAGCACAAAGGAGAAGAACCAACCATCTAGCTACTACATGGACCCGTAGTCCAAGGATGAAATACTCATGCATCACACTGGAGGCTTGCATGGTGATGAAGAAGGCCTCCAGGGTGAATTCTCCCCTCCGACAGGGTGCCGGGAAGAGCTTCGGATCCCTCCCTATCTAGGGATGGAGATGATGGCGGCTACAGACTCTTTCGTGGAATTTTGATCGGGTCCTTAGGGTTTCTGTATCGGAGGCAACATATAGGCGAAAGGGAAGGCCGAGGGGGTGCCCTAGGCAGCCACACCACCCCCTGGCGCGGGCCAGGCCTAGTCGCGCGTCCAGGTGGTGCGGTCGGCCTCTAATTTGAAGGGTTATTCCACTAATGGCCAAACTTCCTAGGAAAATAGGGCCCATGAGGGAAAACCGAAGGAGGGAAGGGCCAAGGGCCAAAGGGCCAAGGCCCAGGTGCCTCAAGGGGGCCCACCCGGCCAGCCTAGGGTTGTGCGCGGGGTGGGGCCCACCCCTGGCCGCCTGGCCCATGAGGCCCATGCGCCTCCCCCTCTCCCTTGATTAGTCCCACATGGGAAACCCAAAGGGGAGGGCACACCCCTCCCCCTATATAAAGGGGTGCCCATGGGTGGGATTGAACACACCAATATTTGGAGAAGTCCTTTGGTTGACTTCCTCCTTCCCTCTCTCTGTCTAGCCCTTGTGACCATGGCCCCAAGTTTGGGCTGTGCGATCGAGGCACACCTGCAGCACGTCGTTGCGCTGCAAGGATTCCTAGCCGGATATCAACTTCCGCACTCCTAGCAGGATCGGGGAGCCGGAGGTCTCATCGTGCACCGAATGTGTACAAAGACACGAGGCGCAACACTTGGGCGCTTAAATGTCGTGAGCCGAAGCTGTTGCACGATGAAGATGAAGAAGGAGCAAGGGGTGACCTGCGAGGAGCTTCGTGACCTTGAGGTCCTCTACGAGTACGACTACTTCAACCATGTTCCCCGTGGAACGTTAACCGCGTACGGTCTACAAGGGTATTATTCTTTATGCTCCGACCGTTACTGCATTACTACATAGATAGATCCTAGGCAGTTTTTGGGGTTACTTCGTAGGATTTTTTTTGTTTTCTGCTGCGATCCCCTTTAGTGGTATCAGAGTCGATCTATGTGTAGGAGTGTTGCATGGCTAGTACGCACAAGTATTGTGCGGGCATTGATCCCTTAGTTGTTACCCTCTAACGTGTACTTGTTTATATCGCGGTATTGTTTGATGAAGCGGCCCAGACCGACCTTACGCGTATTCGTGCGCGAGACTGGTTCCACGCTCAACATACGGCTTGTACCGTATAAGTGGCTAGCGGGTGTCTATCTCTCATTCGATAGTTGATATAGCATTTACAATGGAAGGCCCCAAAATGGGTGTAGTAGAGACAACTGTCGGATCCATGTTGTGGTTGGAAAGTTCGTAGTTTAGAAACGGTTCTAGTGCGAAAGCCCTAACAACCACGTAAAACTTGCAATAGATAAAGTAGAGGCGTCTAACTTTATTTTGCAGGGGGGCATGTGATTATGATATGGCATTGGTCGTTGCGAAGGTAAAGTAGTTTACTTTTCTGTTACTAAGTAGTGTAGTAATAGTCATCGTTCCGATGAACGACCTGGTGGAGGCGTCGTGGACTTGGCGCCAAACCAAGGGCAAGATGGAGATCATGCCGGAGTGCTCGATGGAGATCAAGGCGCAAGAAAGACCATATCATATCACATTATACATATGATGGCGATACCAACTTTTACATCTTATTGTTTGCTAGTATTTAGATACTCAACGGTAGCAAATAAGATAATCCCTATTTGATTCCAATGTTCCGTGTTCCCCTTGTGTGTGCACCACCAAGAAAGTTCTTCGGTATGAGGCGATCCATGGTACAGGCATGGGTGTCAGACATATCTACGTTCGCATATAGTGGGTGTAAGCCATGTTGCACAGCGAATACACACAAGTTAGATTTGGCAAGCCTAGTACGCTAGAGAAGCGTGGCCTTGGAACACAAGAGATCGAAAGATCGAGCATGAGTCACATGGATGATGTGATTGGCATTGTTGAATGTCTACCTTTGATAATGCACTGATGGCCGTGATGATCGGGGGAGGTGCAGAGGATAGGGATCATGCGATCACTGAAATCGTCCAGGGGATGACAATTTTAGTGGAGACCAATTATAAATTGATCTCTTATTATAAACTTAGTCTAGATGTCTGTTTGCAAATATCTTAGTAGATCTTAGCCTATCCCATTGAGGTCCTTTGCGACCATGGGAATATATTGCTTAAATTGGAACTTAGCAAAAGGGTCCAACTTCATAGATTAATACCCACGCCCGAGGGATATCCTCGTAAAAGGTGATCTTCTCTTCTTGATACAATAACCATTAGGAGATAATTCGATGACTCCAGAATGTTTGGAAAAACACTCAGCGATCTTGCATTAGAGTTAAGAACTCTTAGAAGGGCTTAATTGCAAAAGGAGGTCATGGATGAAAACCTATATGTTAGATATACAAAATTATAAATGTGGTTCTTGCAAAAATCGTTGCAGTCTGCAAAGTATTTGATACTTGTCCTGCTTTGTGAAAACAGGAGGATCTGCTTGAGAATTGTTGGATTTGAGACAATGTGGCTTGATGACGACAAGCAAAACAGTTGATGGCTGACATCACCTCTTCCCTCAAAGTTTGTCATTTGGATTAGTGGACTTGAATATAATTTTGTAATCTTGGTTTGTGTGTCTTGCTTTTTGCGAGACGATTATTCATATGAACAAGTTACAAGCCAGTTTTTACTATTCTTATGAACAATACCTTATGGTCACATTATGATTATAAATAAGTTATTCTCATCACTATGTTAATGATAATAGTTTAAACATTTATAAAGGGTTAGAATGCTAAAGGACATCCAAAGTTTAATAATGGAATGACACTACAGTTTGAGTCATTTTGGTTATTGTAGGTTCTTTATGAAAGATCGGGGTCCTAGATGCTTAATCTAGAGACTTTGCAAAACCGTGCCTCTTGGGCAGAATGACCAAAACTCCGCATTTTGGTAAAACAGTGATATGCGAAGAAATGTTGAATCTTATACATAGTGATGTATCGTATTTTCAACAAGTAGTGGAAATCATTAGTTAATTGTGGACTTAAGTGAATAGGTGTATTTACTTAATGAAACAAGAGTTTGAAATGATTTGAATTGTTCAAACAAGTTCACAACAAAAGGATGATATTGAAATTAACAAGAATACGAAGTCTCTTCGATTTGATCGACATGACTAAAGTATTCAAGTTAAGTTTAGCATAAAAGGGACTTGTGATAGATGTTTCACAAATTATGATAATTGGATGAATTCAAACTGTGTTGAAATATCTAAACATCATAATCATCATGTATTAAGATACATATGGTATAATATTATCTCTTATAGGGGTTATAGTTGTCGTTTAGAGTTAAAGATCGAAATAAGCAAACACTCATTTGAAATACAAAGGAACATCTAAAAGATTCATGGAAACAACGACATATGTGAATGATGTGATCGGTGTTAATAATATTTAAGTTAGGATGAAGTTGAAGTTATTAAACAATAAAATCTATCAAGATAGATTGGTGAGTTTAATAAAACACTGAATGTCAAATGCTTCCTAGACTTGATTCTGAAAGATGTTCAGAAAGTCCTAAGCAAGATTTTGAAGTAGCTCAGAATGGAACAAGGTAAGAAAGAAGTTCTTACTGTATGAAGCATTGAGTATTGCAACTATGGTTAAAAGAAGGGGATGCGTTGCATCTCCTATGCCTCAGTCATAGGTTCTTCCATAAAACCATGTTGTATACTCGACGTAATGTGACCCGAGGTTCTGGTTGGTAGGACAAAGTCTTAACTATAAGAACGTGTCTTTAAGTGATTCTTGAGTTGATCACTGAACCAGAATTAAGTTTGTACATAAATGGCAAGAAGCAATGTAAGTGGCATAGTTGCATTTCATGCACTAGGATCTACATAGATATAAAAGTATAAAAGCTACATCTGATGTGATGTATAATGTTATGGCAGGGCTAGTTCTCTTTTAACATAGAATGATGTGTCCCAGGGCCCAGTGCCCATGAGAAAGCCCTCGAGGTTGATCTAACGTCACTGTAAGCTCCTGGAATCCGGCCTCGTTCTACTGCCATGACTATAGTATATACACAAAGGATAGCAAAGTGTGTTTTGAAGTTTAGATGACAACGGTGAAAACGACCGTCATCATAAACACTAGAAACAAAGTCTCACTTTGTCACCAAACAAATGCTTTGACCCATTATAAGATAATGGTGTGAATGTCAAAATTAGGAAGACATTAACAATTTGCAAAAGACATAAATGATCTGGTAAAACAGAACATGGACATGACGTTTTCCATGAGCATGCATGATCTATAAACGCATATGTTATATGGTTTATATGAGTAAAATGCGAACTGGATTATTTGTACTCTAGTGCAAGTGGGAGACTGAAGGAGATATGCCCTAGAGGAAAATAATAAATAGGTTTTTATTGTCATATCTCGATTAGTTTATAATAGTTTCATATTTTGCTATAACTGTACCAAGTAGAAACATTGGTACATGTGTGGTATGAAACAACCAAGTCCCTAGTAGCCTCTATTCATACTAGTTCGTTGGTCATGAAGATGATCTGGGTTTCATGATCATGGGCATTTATGCCGACTGATAACAAGATCATATCATTGGAGAATGATGTGATTGGACATTCCTCGAAGGATTGCAACACGATCAAGTCATATAGTTCATTGTTGCAACAGCTATACCTAGAGTCCTTCTCCTTAGACCGTGAGCTCAAATTACTCTCTGTTTCCCGAGGCTACTTTGACTGCATCAAGCGCCACTTGGTAATACAGTGGTTATAAAGGTGTACGTTGGGTATTCCGAAGGAACAATTAATGACATGTGACTGCAAGACCGAGATTTGTTCACCCACATGATGGGTAAAGATACATACGGCCGGCTTGGTGGGATTACATCTATAAATGTTGCAACATGTGACTCGGTCACGGGGATGTAATATCACGGTAACAAGAAAACAGAACTTGTTGTGAACGGGATTGAACAAGGTATGGGATACCAATGATCGGATCTCGGACAAGTCGTATCGAGAAACAAAAGGAAGAGGATTCTACATTTAGCGGTTCAAATGACATTGTCATCAGGAATGCATAGGGGTCACATGGATATCCATGGTCCCTCTGTTGATCATTGATACAGATCATGTCTAGAGCATTCCCGAGCCGTGAGAGGATACACTTAAGAGTATGATGAGAGCGATCATTCGTAAGCCAGAATCACAATAGAGAAAGAGAAAGCCGGAATCGTTCCGCAGAGAGATCGGAAGTTGTTCGAAGAAAGAATAAAGGACCGGGATCATTCTAGGAAAGATCCGAAGTCGTTCGGAGGATATCGAAAGGGAACCGAAAGGTGTTTCAGGTTGAATCAGGTTTTGTAATATGTATTTACATATTAATTAGTGTAATTATATAATATTAAAATCTAATTTGAAGGGTTATTCCACTAATAGGCCAAACTTCCTAGGAAAATGGGCCCATGAGGGAAAACCGAAGGAGGGAAGGGCTGATGTCTACGCACTTCTATTCTTGTAGACAGTTGTTGGGCCTCCAAGTGCAGAGGTTTGTAGAACAGCATCAAGTTTTCCCTTAAGTGGATCACCCAAGGTTTATCGAACTCAGGGAGGAAGTGGTCAAAGGTATTCCCTCTCAAGCAACCCTACAATCAAGATATAAGAAGCCTCTTGTGTCCCCAACACACCCAATACACTTGTCAGGTGTATAGGTGCACTAGTTCGGCGAAGAGATAGTGAAATACAAGTGGTATGGATAATTATAAGTGGTAACGGTGATATAAAATAGCTTGATGGCGTGGAAAAGACTAAAGGCAAACTGAAATAAAGATGGAAGCAAGCAAACATGTAATAGATCTAGTAGCAAACGGTGTTTCAATGCTTAGAAACAAGGCCTAGGGATCATACTTTCGCTAGTGAACACTCTCATATAAATATCTTCTCTTTATGATACTACTCTTAACTACTCTCCGATTGGACACTCTAATCGTTGGTAGGGCTATAACAGCACACCTCAAAGTAAGCCTTTCCCATCTAGATAACCCCACACTATCACCTTGAGTACTAGATGAGTCCAACAAACACCACAATTTCATAAAGACATCCAACTCCAAATATAACTCATAACAAGTATTTGTAATCTCTAGCCTAAGTGCCACCATGGTGAGCACGTTGTCACTTTCACACACATGGGGAGAGCAGAGATTCAATAAAGCACTTGAGTAGAAGAATAGATCTATAGATTACAAGCTCATGATCTCAATAAGATCATGCATAGAGAGAGAGATGAACACATAACCACTGGTAGAACCCTTAGCCTCGAGAGAGAACTACTCCCTCCTCATCATGGGAATCAGCAACGGTGATGGTGATGGTGGTGGAGATCGATGGAGATGGCTCCAGGGGCACTTCCCCATCTCGGCAGGGTGCCGGAACAGAGACTTTATGTCCCCCAAATCTCCCCTTCGGTGGCGGCGGTGCTGTGGAACTTTTTGTGGCTGGAGGCTTGACGATTTAGGGTTTATGCCTCAGGAGGCTTCTTATAGGCCAGGAGGCAAGGTCGGTGGAGTGACAGGGGCCACACCACCTGGTGGCACGGCCAGGGCTGGCCCGCGGCACCACATGGTGTGGCCAGGCCCTGGCCCTCCTCCATCTCGTATTCTGGCTCCGTGAGTCTTCCGGTAAAATATCAACTTTGGCTTTTGTCCTGTCCAATTCCGAGAATATTCATTTTCTGACTTTCTAGAAATTGTGGATCAAGGTTATCTACTAAACCTTCTAGCAACACCTCTCTTGGAAGAAAAGGTCCGTTCCATTCAGCTTGGGGATCCTTACACTAAAAAGATCATCTCCAACATTCAACTTCCGAAGTATGAGTCTTTCCACGTAGATGACCAAGGCACTCTTTTCTTTGAACACCGGATGTTTGTTCCGAACTACCCGGGTTTAAGAGAGCAAGTTCTCAAGGAGGCGCATAATTCTGTTCTTTCTATCCACCCTGGAAGCACTAAGATGTACATGGACTTGAAAACACAATATTGGTGGCCTGGTTTGAAACGATATTGTGCCAAGTATGTCTCGGAGTGTGATGTTTGTCGCAGAGTTAAAGCTGTCCATCAGAAACCTTCCGGTCTTCTACAGCCATTGAAGCCTCCGGAATGGAAATGGGAGAAAGTAGAGATGGACTTCATCACTGGTTTTCCAAGGTCGCAGAAGGGCAACAATGCAATCTTTGTTGTCATTGACAGGCTTTCCAAAGTAGCTCACTTCTTTCCAGTCAAGGAAACAATTTCTGCAATTCAGTTGGCTGAACTCTATATCAACAGAATTGTCTCTCTGTATGGAGTTCCTCTTGAAATCAGTTCAGACCGTGGAAGCATCTTCACTTCCAAGTTCTGGGGAAGTTTCCAAAATGCTTTGGGAACAAAACTAAACTTCAGCACAGCTTACCACCCTCAGTCGCAAGGACAAGTTGAAAGGATCAATCAGATTCTGGAAGATATGCTCCGTGCTTGCGTTATCTCTTTCGGCATGAAGTGGGAAGAATGTCGCTGAATTCTCTTACAACAACAGCTTCCAGAAAAGTCTAAAGATGGCACCATTTGAGGCTCTCTATGGTCACAAATGCAGAACTCCGATTGGTTGGTCGGGCGCAGGTGAAAGAATATTGTTTGGCCCCGACATTGTAACTCAAGCGGAGGAGAAAGTTCACGTCATTCTTGAAAATCTGAAGATTGCTCAAAGTCGCCAGAAGAGCAATTATGATAGGAAGCACACGGACATGCAGTATGTCCCTGGTGATCTCGTTTACCTTCGTGTCACTCCCATGAGAGGTACGCACCGCTTTGGTATCAAAGGAAAGCTGGCTCCTAGATACATCGGTCCTTTCAAAATTCGTGGAAGAAGAGGAGAAGTTGCTTATGCTCTTGAGCTCCCTGAACAACTCAAAGTCCATGATGTTTTTCACATCTCTCAACTCAAGAAGTGCTTCAAGGATCCCGGTAGGACCGTGGACCATGAACTCATCAATCTCCAAGAAGATCTGTCTTATCAAGAACACCCCACAAAAATTCTTGAAGTCGCAGAAAGAAGGACTCGCAACAAGTCCATCAAGTTCTGCAAGGTGCAGTGGTCGCACCATTCCGTTGATGAAGCCACCTGGGAACGTGAAGATGATCTCCGTGCCAAGTATCCTACCCTCTTTGAGTCTTCTTCTTCCTAGAATCTCGGGGCGAGATTCCTGTTTAGTGGGGGAGAGTTGTAGCATCCCAATTGTCTAACAATTGTAATGCTACTTGTCCTAGTAAGATATTGGCTACTTCATATATATTATTATTGCATCATAATTATATCATGCTCATGTCATCATGCCACCTTGCATTTGAGCATCATATAAAACCCTCCTTCTTTTGGTATTTCTCTCATATGCATTATTAATTGTATTTGCCTCTTGATATTGTTTTTGGTTATTGATATATTGTCTAAATGCCCAAGTTGAGTTGGGGGCATATATTTTATTTCAATTCCACACCTTTCTCTTCCACCACTTTATAATTCCACCATCCTACTAGATCATGAGCTTGTTTGTCTTTATTTGGGGTTTTATTTAGCTCATGGGCAATAGGGTGGATCTAGTCCTTTAATTCTTTTGCATGGCTTTATTCCACTTCTTGGAAATGCATAAGATTAATGCCATCATATTATTATTGTTTTCACAAAATAAATAATGGCATTGTTATTTTTGCATGGGCCATGCAAGCTTCTTCCCCCACCCTTTCACTCCTTGGTTTTTCTTTGGTTTTAATGGATCCTACCTTTGTGAAAACATCTCCTACCACTCCACCATCCTCATGGGCTCATATATAATTTTTCTTCTTAATTTATTCTCCATGCATGAACCATATGAGGCCTAGTCCCTCATTTCCTTTCTTTTTCTTGTCTTGAAATTCTCTTCCACTTCATCTCATGTTACTCCTAGAAATCATCATGTTCCACTTGGGGGTGATCTTTTGCTCAAGCCTTAAAAATCTAAACCCTAAACAAACCTACACCTAGTTTCTATTTCTAATTTTTCCTAGCCCTAATTCTCCAAACCTTAAACCCTAACCTTCTCCCATCTCTCTCACTTACTCTCCCTCTCTCTTCCATGCTGATCCCACCTAGCCGTCTCACCCCCACCTGCCCTTCCCCTTTTTCTTTGGTTCCAAGACAAAGAGAAGAAAGAGGAAGAGAAGACCTACCCGAACCCCCTCCTCACTTTTTGCTAAGCTACCACACCCATGTGCTTTCCTTTCCGTCTCTCCTGCCTCAACCACCTCAGATCTCGTCCACAAGCTGCCTAGGTTCCTCTCCACTTCCCCTTCTTCCTCCCTAGACGACAAGACCTCCACCGAGCGCCAAAACCCTAGCTACCACGTCCCGCTCGAGTTCTGCGCGCCCCGGCGCACCCCAAACCCTACCAGGAGCTCCGTCAGGGTCATCTGCTTCCTCTTCGTCTCCTCGTACCAACCCAGAGCCAACGCCTCGCCGGAGCAAGCCTGGCGCCGCCGTGCACCGCCGCAGCCCGAGACCGCCGTCCACGAGCCCCGTGCCAGATCCCCTCCACCTCCGCACGAACTGCGATGCCAGCGACACCACGGTGAGCTCCTGCACCTCCCAGACAAGGTCTTCCCCTCCCTCCTGCGCCGTAGCCCCGCCGCGCTCCGTCGAGCAGCCTGCGTGCACCGCCGCGCGCCGCGCTCTGGCAGTCAGCCGCAGCAGCAGCTGCAGCAGCTACTGTCCGCCTCTGTTCCCCGCCGTGTACCGCGCGCCATGGTCCTCCTCCAGCGACGCCACCTGAACGAAACTTGTAGACCGATGGCCCCTCTTCGTTTTTCGTTTTTGTGGCGACACGTTTCTTCCACCGTAGGCGTCGCCACCATCGTCGGAAGACGGCCAGATCCGCAGCCGGCAGCACTGTGTCTGTCAGCGCGCAGCCGCAGCCGTTGACGTTTTGCGCATGACCCCCTCCCCTTTTTCCCGCCTAAACCCGCAGTCCTTGGGACCCCACCCGTCAGTCCCGGTAACAATCTTGCAAGAAAACCCCCGCGCAACCCCGGACCGCCCACGTGTCACGCCCCTGCTGGGTGACGCGTGCGCGTGGCCCCGCTAAGCTCGACCCCACCTGCCAGCGAATGCGGCTGGAAGAGGCCCCAGTGAGAAAAGTTGTCGGCGCGACTTTTCTGCGCGCTCAGCGCTGGCCCACCTATCGGTGGCTGTGGCTAGATCTGACGGGGTGAGAAAAGTATTTTCCTGAGTCTGTTTTAAATTAAACCTTTTTCTAATTGATTTAAATTCAAATTCAAACCAGATTTAAATAATTTTCAAAATACAAATCCAAATAATACATGTAATATATGTTTTGGAATCAGAAAAATGTGAGAAATTCAAATATGCCCTTAAAAATAATGTTTGAACACTTTAAAATTTCGAGATGATTAAAATTACAATGAAATGCCCTTTTCCTTAATTATTTAATAACTTTTGTTTTATAACTCCAAATTTGACAAATAATATGTCTAAATCGATCAGCGCGACGAGCCCGTTCTATTTATGCAGTCCTTGTTCTGAATTGAAGCATGCATCATGTTATCATTCAAAATCTGAACTGTTTATGACAATAAAACTTGGGTAAATAAATAATAAAGTGCTTTATTTCTTGTATCTACACCTCACCTTTGCCATGCTACTTTAATGCCATGTAATTGTGCATCATTCATCATGGCATGCTTGGTTGCTTGTTGCATTTTACTTCATATGATTGTGCACTTTATTTATGTTGGCCCTTGTTTGTTTGGTTCTTCTTCGAATAGACGCCCAGCAGGAGAATTACCAGGAATCACAGGAGTACTACCCAGATCCATCTCTCGCTTCAACTGAGCTGCCAGGCAAGCACTACCACATGCTTGCATACATACAGTACCTATTGCCTCTATCTTATTCTTGCATCATTGAGTCGCGATTGCATTAAATTGAATCCCAAGTACTGCATAGCCTTTACTTTTAAACCACACCAAGCTTGTTCCGGTCCCATGAGCCACTACTACAGGAGTTGTTTGAGCCATGCGAGTCGTAGAAAAGCATGAGTAGGGTGTGTCGTGAATGCCTCGTTGGGTTTTGATTTGGTTTTTCCGAGGTTGATCGAGTGTGTGTTGCTATTCGTGCACCCCTGCAGGGTAAATCTTTCTGAAAGCCGTGTCCGCGGTTATGGACGACTTGGAGCACAGTTTCTCGATCATAGACAAGTATAACTAAAGTACCGCTTTTAAATTGACTAAGTACTTGACTAGTAAATAGTGCAATACTCATGGAATGGTTAATAAAACTGCCAACGGATGATGGGGGTTGTTCGTCCGCTTCCTCGTTGGTAAGCGAGGAGGAGAATGGACCTGTTAATTATACTGTTATAACTGTTGTTCTTAATTCACGGACTTTCGTCTATCATTGGTTAGACTGAAGGTTAGCGAGTATCTGTAGAATTGATAGGTATTATCTTTTGCTACAATTGCGTCACCCCAGGTTGTGTCCCCTTTAGCGGCATAAAGACTTGCTGAGTACCCCTAGGGTCTCACACGATAAATTGTTTGATTCAGATGAACAGGTGTACCCGCAAGATGGATACTGGGTGGAAGAGACAGATGATGTTGGCAACGATCATTCGGTGTAGAGATTCCGGGAACGGGGATCCGTGTGATCTGTGGGCGGGATGTGTTTATTTATGGGGCATCTTATGCCAATTTGCTTCTTATCCGTACTCGGATCTTGTTTTCCGCTTCCGCCTGATACTCTGATGTGTGATGTATGAGGAGCTATCCTAAATTATTATATCTATCTAGGACATTTGGATCTTGCCGTATGGCGTTGCAATATTTCTATTTCTTTTAGATTGAATGGCTCTGAGGACTGTTGTATGTGGCTTGCATACATACTTATTTGTGTATGTAGTTGATCCCTTCGCCTGCCGATTACGCCGCTCGTTCTTGTCCTGATGTCTGAAAGTGGTTAGGACGGCCGAAAGGTCTAGCGTGAGTGGCCCTGGGCCCCGCCGTACTATTTTAACCACTTTCGTTCATCCAGGCATTAACTAAGAGCGTAATTCACCGAGGTAGTTACATACATAGATAGATCCTAGGCAGTTTTGGGGGGTTACTTCGTAGGATTTTTTTTGTTTTCTGCTGCAATCCCCTACATGGAGATCATGGATGGTGTCAACAATCACGAATGTCAAGAAACAAACACTTAGATCTTAGCTCCCCGACAACGGTGCCAAAAAATAGCTTGATGACCTGCAAGTGCACAGGTTCGTCAGATCATCTTTTCGCGAAAGTATTAATTCCAGTTTTTATATCGATCCCAGTAAGGAGTCTAGGTAAGTGTCTTTATGCGGTGTTTCTGTCGCACTCAAGGTGTCACGTTTTATTGAGTGAATTGACTGCAATTGTTGTAAGTGGAAGGGGGTGAGTGAATAATAGAGGAAACTTGAGTAAAGGAAAATGCGAGAAGTAAATAACATAAAAGTAAAAGTGAGAAAAATGCCCGAGGTTCCTACGGATGAGAAGTTAGGCACAGAGAGAAACAATTCATGGTAATAGTGAATGTTGCAGATGGATGAGATGGAATACTTGAGTGTGATACTTATTATTCATGTCAGTAGGAAAGCAACCCGTATACCGACTAGGAGTCCTCTTGGCAAATTCCCCCGAGTCCCAATGATCCATTTGCACATTACCACAATAATGGTCGGCACATTAATTAAGGTCTTTCGACCAAATAAAGGCTTTAATCTTGGTGGTTCCTTGTTATCCTCTAGTACTAGCTCCTCATTGATATTGGCTGTATCACTCGGGGGTCGCTGATTCGCTAGTATACAAGTTCATACCTATGAGGTCTCTAGATCATGTTATCCGGGTCCGTAAATTGGACAACAAGCATTAGGAAAACATAGAAGATATGTTGAGAGCTTGTGTTCTAGAGTATGGATCAAAATGGAAGATTGTCTACCTTTCGTAGCCTCATACAACAACAGTTGTCAAGCCAGTTTGCAAATGGCCCCATTTGAGTTTCTGTATGGAAGAAAGTGCCGTACCCCCTTAAATTGGTCACAAATAGGAGAGAGTCAGATTTTCGGACCCGACATCCTATGAGAAGCCGAAGAGGAAGTTCACAAAGTTCATGAGCACCTCAAAACCGCCCAATCCAGACATAAGAGTTACACTGACAAGAGACGTCGAGACTTGACCTTCAATGTCGGAGATTTTGTGTATCTCAAAGTGTCACCTTTGAAGGGAATGCAGCGTTTTCAGCTGAAAGGAAAGTTAGCCCCTGGATATATTGGACCCTTCAAGATTCTGAATCGCTGAGGAGAAGTATCTTATCAACTGGAACTTCTCGAGGAGATGTCAGCCATCCATGATGTGTTCCATATCTCGTTACTTCGCAAATGCTTAGAAGTTCCGGAGAAGACCGAAGTATTCAAGAACATCGATCACCGAGCCATTGATATCAACAAGGATCTGACGTATCGCGAAGTGCCCATCCGTATCTTGGAAGAAGCTTTCAGAACCACCAGGACCCGGAGTATCAAATTTCTCAAGATCCAATGGAACAACCATACCGAGGAAGAAGCTACTTGGGAGCGAGAAGATTACATTAGGACCGAGTTCCCCGATCTCTTTAGTTCCTAGTTTTTCTTAAATATCGGGATGAGATTTTGTTTAAGGAGGGAAGGTTTGTAACATCTGAAAACTTTAATCAAGGTTACCAAGATCTAATCACCCAATTTGGGGTTAACAAAAACTTTTATTAAAGAAATTAATATGAATGCATGTGTGTTTGCATTAGTGTAGAATTGAGTGTATATGCCATGCTTGATTGTTCTAAATGATGTGAAATGGTTTAAAGGTGAATGCCACATCATCTCGACCATTTACAAACAAAATCCAAAGAGAAATAAATCAAATAAGAATAAATCAACCAAATGGTCATTTTGACCATTTTAAACCACTAGGTCACTTTAGGTGTTTCTAGAAGACAATTCTTAACAGAAACAATTCTATTTCTTTTCACCCCTTGCTAGACCAAGTAAAGGTGTATCAAGGCCCACTTTACAAACTTATAAAATCATCTAGAAAATCATTTTAAAGGACATTTCAAAATTGAATCAAGTGTATGTGCTAAGATCACACTTTTTCAAAAACCCATCAAATGAATTCACCTTGGCTTGTCCAAGCAAACCTAGTCTCTCAAGCTTAATCTAAGATCACTCAAAAAATTTGAATCAAAAATTCAAAAATATTTTTCATGCGGCCATTTCATCAAACACTTGGGACACAGATTAAGCTTCTGCCTAACTTCACTATTTGGTATAGTGATCATCGACCAAATGGTTCCCTCTTAACCCCCTTGTCCCCCTGAGTGTCTAGCAGTAGCAGACCAGCTTGCTCCTTAGCCGCTGGCACAGTGGAGCACCGCCCGTTCTTGGTCGTCGCCGGCCGATAGTGGGCAACACGCCAGGAGCCACGCCAGCCTCACCCAAGACACGCACCAGACACGCGAGCTCCTACCGCCACCCCCTGTCCACCCCACGGTCGAAGCACAGCCCTAGACCACACTAGCACCGCCGCGCACAACCTCTCTGCGCCGTGTTCAGAGCGTGCTAGTGCATCGTGCCCGACCAGCCCCGCCAGCCCGCGCCTTGCCCTCTCCGCGCACGTGCCGCTTTGCCATGATCACCCCACCCCGGAAGACACCCCCGTTCGCCGCCGCGCGACCCGTAGCGCTCGCACGCCGTCGCAAACACCGTCGCTCCCGCTCAGAGCGCCGCACGCGCCAGACCAAACCAAGCTGCCCACACCGCGTCATTAAGTCCGTGAGAATCGCTAGGGAGCACCGCACCGTCCTACGCCCTCGCCCATGCCGATAGCAGCCTGTAGCGACGCCACCGTCGAGCTCACCGTCGCACCGCTCGGTCCCCTCGCCGAACTATAAAAGGAGGCCACCCCAGCCTCCATTCCTCACACCAAGCCACTCCCCACTCCTCACTGACCTTCCCCACCTCTTCCCTAAGCAAGGCGAGCTCTCCCTCACCGGAATTTGGTCGGAGCCTGCTGGTGCTGGAGGAGAAGGGCGCCGTTGATTTCGACCATCCTGAGCCTCGTCGTGACCACGCCTCGCCTCGCCGTCGTCTACCACGTCGATCGCCCCGTCACCCTAGCTGGAGCCCAGGTGAGCTCCGCAAGAGCCCCACCGCCGCGTTAGGGTTGATTCATCGCCGGAGCTGTTCGTCGTTGACGATGAACTACGACCGTTGGATTAGAATTAGATCGTAGGGCTCTGGTTGAAAGATACAATTTCGTGTAGAGTGAGTCACTGACCAGTGGACCCCCTCTGTCAGCCGCGCGCTGTGTTGTGCTGTGTAGCTGGGCCGGCCCGTTAGCTTTCCTGCGCTGGCCCAAAAATTCAAATAATGGATTTTCCAATTTAGTTAAAATCATATTATGTCCACTTATTAAAAAATCAATTCAGAGAGTTTCACTTAACCAAATTGCATGGTTCAAATTTTGCTAGAAAGGAAATTAAAATATCTATCCAAGCCCATTGGATTTAAATCAATTGGAGTTAGAGATCACATATAGTAAAAATAATAAGACAAAGACTTTTGCAACTTCAAACATTTTTCAAAAATCAACCATAATAGCTTTTGAGTTGATTCCAACTCTCAAAAATCACATTTGATAATATCTATCTGAATATGTAAAAATATCTATGAGTGCATGCAGTGACATTGGACTAGTACTAAAAGAATGCTATTAGGACATTTCTAGTCACTTTAAATCTATTAAGTAATAGTCTTAAACTTTATAAAATGTGACCAACACTTTAAATCACATTCCCGTGTATTAGAATATGTGGTGATGACATGTGTCAACATGATCCCATATTTTAATTGGAAAATATTAAATCTTAATTAATTTCAATGAGTAGAAATTACTTTTCTAAAATAAAATGAATGAAACTAGTTCTTTAATGCATGTGATGTTTGTTATGATACTAGATCATCAAGTGTGAGCCTTAGTGTGCTAAAAAGCAATAGATAAGTATTGTTTGGTGATTGTGTACCCTGTATTCCTTTATAGACGATAGTACCGACCAAGTCTATGAGGAGGAGGAGTTCTACCCCGAAGAAGATGAAGAAAACTTCAATCACTACACCAACCAAGGCAAGCTAACACTTGTAAGTCTCATACTTGTGCAAGTATTAACCTAAGCAAAATGCACTAGGCATGCTTTGGTTATACCATTTTTGATTATACCAATCCCAAGTTTTACTTGCAAGCTTTACTTTTTTTACTTTACCAAAGTTCTTTACTTTTAAGATAGATAGCATAAAGAGTATAAAACTAGGCCTATCTAGTTATACTTAGATGTCATTATGTGGCATGAGATTGAAGATTAGCACCCCTCATTAGTGAACACTCTTAACCTTAGTGGCTAGTGCTAAGCATAAAACTTGATCACTTTAGATGGGAATGTTTGGTGAAAATGATTATTAAAACCTTGGAATGATGAGTCATTCTATTGAGATGTTTTGACATGTGTTGAGAAACACATATGGTTTGATGATGAAAATGTTGAGGCATGAGCCTTAGCCCCTTTACAAAAACTGATGGTTGGGTTCGGATCCGATACCTTTCCAATTTTTATCGTACAACCACCATACCTGAATTGGGTAGGGCTTAGCCGGAAGTTTATATGCATTAGTATGGGTTCCCTCGCGGAAGAGGTTTGAGCTAAGGCTACTTCTTGATGATGTCCACCTATGCAGTCCCCAAGGTGGCAGATGGCCATGGCTGGGAGGCCAAGCTCATAGGGGAGGTGCCTATACTAGAGTGTGTAATTGAAATGTTATGGTTGATTATCCACATACTAAGTATGATTGATTCAGAGTTATCCCTGACGGATGTATTGAATTTTGTGGTGAAAGTGTACCACCTCTATAGAGTGTCAAACTATTCGAATAGTTGCGTCCGCGGTCATGGATAGTTGGAGTGGTCATACTGTTCCGTTGTCAGATGTTTTCAAAATGACTTGTGAAATGAATTGTGACTTTGACTTGACCACAACTGGGTTGTGACTATGAAAACTAAGTTCCCACTTAGGTGATTTTAGAACATTAAGTTAGCTTTCTTTACTTCTGAACTCAACTTAATATAAATATAGCTTTTGCAAATAAACCTAGACCTTAGTATTCCTACTAGAACTACCTTACTTGTTAGTGATAGTTTGCGAGTACTTAAAGAGTACTCATGGCTTTGTCCCTGGCTATTCCTGTGGCCAGACTATGAGGAGGACTATCAGGAAGATGGACAGCAGGACGACTACGACAACTAGGATCATCTCCCATCGTCAGCATTGCATATGACCCTGAAGATGGAGCCCACTACTACGCTTATTATTCCGCTGCTTGATTGTATTAAGACTGGATCATGAGATCCTTTATTTGTGTAAGACCTCATTATGGTTTGTAATGGATGATGTACTGTGATATCCAATCTGTTATGTCTCACAAAAATGGTAATCCTGGGATTGCGAGGTATGGCATAACAGGCATCTGGGATTAAAAATCCGGGTGTTGACACCGTACTAGTGATCATTATGGACCCTAGACGCCTCTAATGAAAGGGGCTTCAATTGGGGATTTGTTTCTTCAGGTGTAATTAGCCCATAAATGCTATCAGATCTTCCAAAAATGTTCATTACCTGAAAACCATCACAAGAAACCAAGGTTTTGCTAATTTGTGATGTTAGCATTAGTAAATGGGTGAAATCTAGTGAAACCCGACAATAAACCAAAGGAAGATCAATGATAAAAAGTTTTGAAATTTGGAGCTATAGGTAGGTAGAGTGGAGATTTTGTGGAGAAGTATGGCTCAAGGTATTTGGATGCAACAAGTCTTTGCTTGTGTTTTTCTTTCTTTTTCTTTTTCTTGGCCATTGAAAAGGTATAATGTCACAAGAATACATAATGTCCATAATGCTACACATTTATTAATGAACTAAGTAACTCAAAGTTAACCATCAATGTGCAAAGAAGAAATATCACTAAATACGACACTAGCGAATTACTATTTAATCAAAGCACATGAAGCATATAACATAAGCATAACTTGCATTACTATCTCCCTTTTCTTCCAAACTTAAGTTTTATTTTCTCTAGTAGCTTTCTCATAAATATAAAGTATATCTACAAGTGGTGGTCCATTTATTCAAAACAAAATATGCAAACTAAAAACTAGACACGGATGCTCCAAGTTATGCAATGGTAAAATGGTGCTCAAAAAACAAGGCAAGAATAGTATGCAAACCAAAGAGTTGATAGGTCCAGGGGGTTGCCATGGGGCATACCCAAGTTTAGAGTGTTATCCTTTACTTGGATGACTCCTTGTTTGATGATTATTCCTTCCCTGTGAAAAAACTTCACCATAAAACTATTTCCCATCTCTTTTCTAGAGTGGATGACATTAGAGGGCACAAAGATAATATGTGTGCTGCAAGAAAAACCCCAAATAAAATTTGGCGCAAGGCTTCTAGAGAGTATATTAAGTTGCCAACATTCACTAAATATCAAAAGACTCAAAAAGAATCATCATGAGACTCAAACAAATGCTCGAAACAACAAAAGACAGAATCTGCCAATAATACCAGCAGCAAGTTGGCAAATTTTTTCGTCCCCCTTAAACATGTCAAGAATTTTTATGATTTTTTTCATATATAGGATGAGAAGTTGCAACTTCAGAAATTTTCCAGGTCCATAGGAGTTACGAAAATGAAATAAAAAATTGAGCACTAAAAAGTGCAGTGTAGATTTCAGCAAGTCGAAGTAAGTATTGCAACCTTAAAACATATAAGATGGGTAAAACTTGGCACTTTACTTTATGCTACAGTATACACACTAAAAAAAACTTGCTTGGTACAGCAAGGACGCAAAAGAAAACACAAAATAAATTACTCTCTTTCAAGAGCAATGGAAAGAATACCAAAAAAGTAAATACTACCGGGCTGCCTCCCGTAAAGCGTATTTTTATATCCATATAGCTAGGCTACATACCTTTTTCTTTCAATATGGGAAAGTGTCACGAGTGCACTTGTACTTCTGAACATTGATCTTATTCCTTGGGAAGTGCTCCATACATTTCTTGTGTGGTAATTTAAACTTCATATTCCCTTCTTTAGAGTCAATAATTTCACTTGTAGTTCTCAAAAAAGGTCTTTCAAGGATTATAGGACTTGAAGTATTGCTCCTGATGTCCATAATGATAAAGTCAATAGGTACAAAATTCATATGGAGTTCAATCATAACATTATCAATTCTACCTAAGGCATGCTTGGTAGAATCATCAGCAAGTAATAAATCAATGTCACATTTTTTCCATTTCTTGTCAAGATCAAGCAAATCATATAGTTCTTTAGAGAGAATTTTAACACTTGATACCAAGTCTAATATAGCATGATATGACTCTTTTCCTACAGCAATAAGTATTTTGTGATCCATACATCCCCAAGCTTAGGTGGTATCTTTGTATCTTTTTTTAATGACATGATTGACTATGTAGGATCCAAAACTGGTTGGATGAACATTGAAAGAGGGATCATTAGCAAAGCTTTGAAATATATTAATAAGTTCATTCAAACTACATTTATCAAGATCAAGTGAGGTTCATTAATATTATCGCTGGCCATTTTGACTTCCTCTACTTCTTTTTCTTCAACTGCCATAATAGATTATTTTTCTTCTTCCTCCATTTTGTTTAATACTTCTGAAGATCTATCTATTATTTCTTGAACGTATTTAATGGTTTCCTCATGCTTTTGGGCTTGCATATAATTTTTAACGGCAACAATTTCTCTAGTTAAATGATTTACCTTTTCATTCAAAGCATCAAATCTCTCAAATATAGAAATAAACTCTTTGTTAAGCTCTTTTTGAGTAGATATAAAGGATATCATGGTATTTTCTAGATCATTAGAAATATTATCACCACTTGTGTACTTGTTAGGAACATGTGGGGGTTTTGCATATTGATTATTATAGTTGTTGTTGTACCCATTATTCCCAAAGTTTATAATATAGTTGATGCATATAATTTTAGAATTATTCTCAACAAGATCTTGTAATGGGACATTACCAACATTTTGTTTAGATATGAAAGAGTATATAGTATCAACTTTAGCGGTCAAGGAATCTACTTCCTCAACAGAGATGACCTTCCTACTTGAGGATGGCGTCCTCTCGGTGTGCCATTGGCTAAAGTTTTGCAACATGTTTTCATGAATTGCTTTAGCTTTAGTAACAATTTTAGTCATAAAAGATCCTCTAGTAGCAGAATCTAGCATACTCCTAGACATGTACTTTAGACCATTATAGAAAGAATTCAAAACTATCCATTCATTTACTCCATGTGAGGGACAAGTTCTTAGCATAATTTTGAGTCTTTCCCAGACTATTGCTACATGTTCATTATCGTTTTGCTTAAAAGAAAGTATGATATTCTATTTTGCAAAATTTTAACAGGAGGATAATATTTCTTAATAAAAGCTTCTCTAATATTATTCCAAGAGTTTATACTACCATTAGGTAATGAATGTATCCAATCTTTAGCTTTTCCTCTTAGAGAGAATGGGAACAATTTCAACTTAACAATATCATTTTACATATCCTTAAACTTTTGCATATCACATATCTCACAAAAGTCATGTAAATGTATAGATGAATCCTCACTAGCACTACCACCAAATTGATCTTTAGCAATGAGATTAAGTAGCCCAAGACTAACTTCAAATAAATCAGCTTTTATTTCAGGAGATGTGATAGGATTGGGAATAAATTGCGCATTAGGAACATTGGTGAAGTCGCATAACTTAGTTGTTTGATCACTCATGTTTTCTTAATAGAAGAGCTACATTTTTTTGGATTTTGTAAAAAAAAGACAAACAAGAAAAATATAAATGCTTTGCAAATCTAAAAGAACGAGAAGACTCACAATGCCTCCCCAAACTTAGGAAATTGCACGACGCCGGAAAGAGTGTTGCGGCGTCAGAGAATAGCCTTCGCTCGCGGAAGCTTGTAGTTGTGAGTGCTTTCCTTTGTTACTCGACAACGGCGCCAGGAAATCGTCGTGTTGATGTGGGAATAAAGGTAACACAATCTTTTTGTTGTCCCCAGCAACAGTGCCAGAAAATAGTCTTGATGACACTAAGCAATGTGCCACTTCGTTGGAACTCCAAGTGTAGAGTGTTGTAGAAAGAGTAAATTTTCACCACGAGGGGACTCAGGGTTTATATCGAACTCTCGGGGACCAGTCAAAAAAGTTCTCTTTGTTCTCGTCAGCCAACCTGCAAAACAATCTTCTTGTCTTGTATCCCCAACTCCATCAAGTGGTTGTTAAGCACAAGGTGTTGAATGTAGGTAAAATAAAATAACAATGCAATAAAATAAAATAAATATGATGTGGTAAAGTAAACTAAAGCTATTATGCAACTAAAACAACATAGTAAAGATATTTTTGGGTTTTCGATATGATTGCAAGAAAGTAAATATGTTTTTGTATTTTCGGATTTAATTAATGCTGAAAATAAAAGTGCAATGGAAAGTGTTTGAAAGGTGTTTCTTATGATTAAAATTGGACCGGGGTTCATGGGTTCACTTGTTTACTCTCTCATAAAGTTGTGATGGCATTAAGCGCAAGATAGATGGTCGAAACATCGACATGATTTTTATTATGTTACTTGGTAATATTCATCATGTCCTAACATAAAGATGATATTACACATCTTATTTATACTCCACTAGAAAGGAATAAAATTCAAATAATCTAGTATTAAGAATTAACAGAGTACAACCTTAGGTACTTTGACATGATGGTGAACAACAAATATGCTACCGCTTGGATATACTACAATAGAACAATTTTTCTAGTAATATCACTTGAAATTCTCAGCTGTCACTAAGAAATTATAGCACATGCATTCTTTTTATCCCTAGTGAGGTAACCAAACCATAGCGGATCATAAATTCTGTCACAATTCAGTACTACTACCTAGTTACTCGATCTAATACACACCATTCCCCCTCTCGTGTCCTCGCATACATGTTGGATCAGAACAAATAATAAAAAACCGGATAACAATATGCATCTACTCATACATCACATAATAACATATCAGATCTCATAGATCATCCAATAAAATAAAGATCCACCACATAAAAATTATATAATATGCACCATAATTATGTTGGGCAACTCATCTCTAAAGAGATCTAAGCTTCGTTGAATTGAGGGCTTCTTCTTGCTTGGGTGGGTCCCGCTGCAAGCCCATGTATCGCTTTGTATAAAATTAAAAATACGCATCTTTTAGAAAATGTTCATTGATCCAAAAAAAGCTCATACATGTTAGAAAAATATGTTCACGTAATTTTTATAAAAATTCACGGGATTGAAAAAAATTGATCATTGGTCTAAAATAAACTCTAACGTAACTGACGAAGATGCTAGCATAAAATCAAAAACTATTTACGGGTTTGAAAGTTCAACTGTCTTCAATGTTCTCACATGTTTGAAAATAAATATTCACATAATTGTGATAAATATTTGTGGGTTTGAAAAATCATTCATCCGTCTTAAAAAAATCACGGGTACGAGAAAACAATTCACATAATTTCAAAAATTATTCATCGATTTGAAAAATGTTCAGCAATTAAAAAAATGTTCATTGGCCTAAAACATATTAAGCGGTCTGGAAAATTTTCATACCGTTCATAAGACTAAAAAGATGTTCATGTGTTCCACCAAAAAATTCCTATGTTTCGAAAATAATAAAATAAGAATAACAAGGAGAAAAAAGGAAAATAAAACATGAAAAAAATGAAGAAAGATAAACAAAATAAAGTAGAAAGTTCCGGGGAAAATGAATAAAAGACATGACAAATTGAAGAGACAAGCTAGAAGAAAATTGTATAATTATTAGAAGAAAGTAAAAAAACAAAGAGAAAGAGAAAATTAAAAGAAGGAAGAAAATATCCCAGGAAAACTAGTAGCGACATGAAGTAAGAACTTGGTCCGTTCCATGCGGGAGACTGTTGCGGACGAGTCGGTGCTCCACCTCGCTATAGGTGTAATATAGTGGTTGTGTTTAGCTGTCCGTTAGATTTATGGCCTATGGTTTGCTGGGCCATGTACCGGCTAGGGCCTGCTTGCCGGTGTGTTGCCGCTTCCCCGTAGGTGGAATTGGGTTCATATGGTTGATCCGGTTATGTCCTTTCAGTTGGGCCGTAGCTTCCGGTATGTAATTGCTTCAATGAATATCGTCGCTCTGTGCGGGCCTACATGCTCGCGTTCCTTTTGTGGGTGTGTGGCATTGCAGTGGGTCATGGTTAGCGTCATGTGTTCTACGTGGAAGGGAAGCATGAGGTGGGATATTGGTTCATTGCTGCTTTGACCGTCGGTCAGTTGCTCTTCTTGCCATGGTGGTGTTTTTCTTCTGTGATGTTGCAACTACCTCCTTCTCTGCCTCTTGAGCTTTGTTTGTGGAGGCTGATTCCTGGGTGTGGTCGATGCACCCCTGCATGTTCTCTAGAGCTGCCCCAGCCCTTCACTTCGGTTCGTTCCTTATGCCCCTTCTCTGCATTTTTCTACAATGTTGTTATGGTGAAAGGTTCCGGTGGCGCGTTTCACGGGGTGTGTTCATTGTTTGGACATGTGTGTGATATGGATCTGCCGCGATGGTCGTTGCGGCAGCTGGCCCCTGGTCGAGGATGGTGTGCAGATTTGCTATGGGTTTCTGGATTTGGGGATTCGTGGGCGACATCTTTTCTTCGATTAGTGTGATGTTTTGTTTGATGTTGCAAAATTTGTCAGCCATGTGTGTGGCTGGGCTCTTGGGACGATGGGTCCTGGGATCGATTTCTTTAGATTTGTATGGCAGGTTGGTTCATGTCGTTGTAAGTGTGTTGTGTGTATGTGACATTGGTGGTTCATCCAGTGGGGATTCTCGGTCTTTTAGGGCCATGTGGTTTGCGGTTAGTTGGGGGTGATCCTGATGGAATAATACCAAGCCACATTGAACCGAATACAAAACAATATATACTCCAACAAGCAACACCTATGCCACAAAATTTAAGTGCCAATAGAAGAGGAGGGCGCGACAGAGCACGCTGGGTCCATCTAGTATGGCATCTGAACATCATAGCATAAGAGAGAAATAGAACAAGCTACTGCCACAAATCCATAGTCTACAGGTGGACTACTCCCTCTTCATGATGGTGGCGGTGTTGGTGATGTCGGAGGGGCTGGAGAAGCGAATGTGGGCGATTTGGACAACGTTTCTCCCTCCAATCTTCAATGGAACAACCTCTCTTTCATGGTTTTGTGTTTCTCCATCGCCCCTTTTGCGAGAACACTTCGGGGGTCTATATATAGGCGTTTTTAGGTCAAGCTGATCACTCTGAGATGAAGACGGACGGTATCGGAGGTCCGAGGACCAAACGAGCATGGGTGGCACGCCAGGCCTGGGGCCCACGCCACCTATGCTCAAATGGGCCTCATGGCCTCCCTCGTTGACTTCTTATGCTCCAGAAGGTTCTCATGATAAAATATTAACGCTAAAAAATCCTTCGGAAAGATTCCTGAAACGTCAAAATACGCAAAACATGGTTTTTCCGTCCTGCAGAGTTATAACCAAAATAAGAGGGTAGTTGGAAAATCCCAATAAATGAATACAAAACATGATTACAGCATCTAATAATATCTATTAGAATATGCATTAATAAACTACAAAGTTCATACATGAATTTTGCATGCATCAACCACCTGCTTGTATTGCCAACAATACTAGTTAGTATGTACTATAATCGTACTTTTGCTAGATTCGCGTGTATCTAACGTGATTTAGTGTACAACGTGAATTTAGAAAAATTCAAGTTATTCCATACTCATACTATAAAGAGTCTAGATACATTTTCTTCCTAAAGTTAAAACATCTTATATTTTGAAAGGGAGGGAGTAGAAGTGAGTAGCAGTGATTCTTAAAAAGAGAATGCCAGGTGCCTGCCATCCGAAGATCCCCGCCAAACCAACCGAAATCTCGCCTCCACGCACGGGAATCGGCGGCGGGTCAAGGTCAATCCCCTCCCCTCCCTTCCCTGCACGCGAATCGACAAACGGAAGCGTTGAAGAAGCCGGGACGAAAGCGCCGCTGTCCGCCCGCTCACGCCCCGCTGCGCTACCGCGTCACGGAAATCCCACCTGCAAAAGAACGGTTTTGTTTCTTACCAACAAGGCAACAGCAAGTCTCCTCCCCTTCCTCTTTGGCGGTAGTAGCACACGCATCCGCGTGAGTCCCCCTTTCCAATCTACCTCACCAACGCGTCCTAGAGGGGAGAGAGCATCCATACTTTCCATACCAGCCCTGCCTCCTTCCCGCCGGAGCGGAGCCGGTTCGATTCGAATCTAATCCAATCTATCCGGGTGCGGACGCGGCGGTGGGTGGTGCTGCCGCGCGCGCACGGGCCACGGGGACGACACGGGAGGGCGGCGGAGATGCACAGGAGCAAGCTGTCGGGCGTCCTGCACAAGGGCTTCAAGCCCGACAAGTGGTCAGTCCAGATCGTTTTGCTTGCGGAGTTTCCTTTTGTTTCTTCCCTGTGTTGATTCGAAATTGAGCGCTTCTTTTTGCGGTCTTCTCAGCAAGATTGCCCTCAAGATGGCCATGGCGCGGATCAAGCTGCTGCGGAACAAGAAGGAGGCGCAGGTGCGCCAGATGCGCCGCGAGGTCGCGCAGCTGCTCGACGGCAACCAGGACCAGACCGCGCGAATCAGGGTACACCTCGCCTCAATCACCCTCCAGCTTGTCCATTTAACCCCCCATTCGCCTTCAGCGTGTGAACTGTAGCACCGATCATCCGATTGGTGATGCAATTCTGTAAATGCGTCGCGTGGATGCCAAGGTAGATATGTCCTGGATTCAAACGGAGTACCCGATTCTGGGGATAAAATCAACTTTTCGACGTTTTTCCCCTACTAAAAATTGACGAACTAGATATAGTCCGGAAGAGAACATAAATAGTATGGGCCACTTCAGAGTACTTTTAGGTGATCGTGAGCTGGAACAACTAGCAAGGCATGTTACTTGTTAGGTTGATTCATAGCATTGACCATCCACCCACATGTTTTTCTTGGGCCCACTGGACTATTTGCTTGTTACAAGTTCACCACAAATTGCAGCCTGAGTTGGGTACTGACACCATTCATTTACTGTGGTGGCTTCCTGGGTATGCATGGGTTTAGTCTTTCTTTAATATTTTAACTCTGATTTTCATCGTAGCGTTGGATTTTTATCTTGTAAAATTGTCGAGTGGGGTCGACACTGGGCCAAGAATTGGTTGATTTTGTTAATTTTATCTTTACTTTTACACCATATTGTTGCCAAATTATGTCTGATCGCTTAACACACAATTATATTGACCTATACAAGTATTCTTATACTACTAACCTTGTAAGTGACTTAATTGGTTTCTAAACCACATGACCAGGATGCCCACTTATTTTGTTTTGTTGTGCTTTCCCCCCTGCAGGTTGAACATGTCATAAGGGAAGAGAAGTTCATGCAAGCATATGACTTAATTGAAGTATACTGCGAACTTATAGTGGCACGCATGTCCATTATTGACTCACAGAAGTAAGTCAAGTTTTTTTGTTTGTAAACCATTACTTGCTGGTCCATGTCTTTAGCTCATGTTGCTTCTTTATCATCAAGAAGCTGAAACGCATATTATTTGTTAGAAGACTATCATATTGGGACTATTTATGTAGTTGATACGATGAGAGCTATTTTTTACCCAATATTTTAGTTGCGACCATTTTTTCCTTGAATCAGCACATCATGAATTAGCATAAAATTTCCAAGCTTATAAAAACTGCTCCATATTGTCATCGGGAGTCCTTTTTGTGATAATTTGGAAACCTGTGGTGTTTAAATGCCCCCGGTTTACCCTAGAAAATATTGGTCATGACCAAAGTGCAGGTACAGTTTTGGTCCCAAACAAACAATGCCAAAACATGTCCGACCCAAAATTTGGCTTGTCATGCTGGCCAGGCGTATGCACACACCCACGCGAGTGCATTCCATAATCACACGCTGCAATTGGCAGAGACCGTGGATAAATGTGTGAACCTCACTAAATTGATACTGAACGCACTTGCATGTCTGTAAATTTGAGCACCTGGATTTAAACCTGGTTCGTCGTGCCCTCACATTTACAACTCCACCAAGAGATAGTTCTCACTGACCATCCTTTTGCCCGAAGGTTGGGAAGAGGCTTGCAGAATCCTGGGCAATAACTTGGCACCAATCTGAACGATGACCAAGTTTCCAGGGTATTACTGAATTTTGGTGGTTTGCTGGGCTAGCCCCTATATACAAGTACATTTTTTGGGACACAACTAATCCAATTAGATAAAAAAGTGATCTGGTCATGTCTCTTCTTCATTACAAGTCCATACATGGGACAAATTGTTATCCATTTCAGAAGGTATTGTAAGTTTCTGAATAGTCGAACCGATGTACAGTATGTTTCTCAAGCAAAGTGCTACGACTGAAATCAAAGTTCAGACCCTTAAGGAATAGTTATCCTTGCATCATTGTGTCATAGCTGTTGAGGACCCATGCAGTACTTTTGGTAAACTTAAAATCTTTCAAACATAACACGATATGAAATATTAAGTCCATTTGGATTTCAAAATAAATTGTGCCTAGTGTCGTGCAATGAACATTTTTATTGGTTTGGAGAAGATATATTTTTGTTATGAATATTTCCAATTTGTCCTATATTTTGCTCGGTTCTCATTGAGCGGATATATTTTTGGCCTGAATATTTCCATACTTACAGTTACATGTATGTTTACTTGAAATTTAGGACATGCCCTATTGATCTGAAGGAAGCAATAGCAAGTGTTATATTTGCGTCGATGAGATGTTCAGATGTCACAGAACTTGCAGATGTTCGGAAGAATTTCACAAGCAAGTATGGAAAAGAGTTTGCCGCATCAGCCCTTGAAGTGCGGCCTGACAGTGGCGTAAACCGTCTGGTATTTTTTTATTTAATCTTTATTGGCTTTAAATCTGTCTGAAGGTTTTGTAGCTGTACACATTTTAATATAATTGTTTTGGACACAGGTAATCGAGAAGCTCTCAGCAGGAGCACCGGATGTACAGACTAAAACCAAAACCTTGAGCTCAATTGCGGAAGAGCACAATATAAAATGGGAGCCGAAAGCATTTGAGGAGAAATCGCAGAAGCAAAATGAAGATCTGATGGTAAACTAAATGACCTGTAATGTTCTCTCGGGCTGAGTATTTTATCTAACCTGATTTATTATTTGCCATTTAGTATGGATCAACATATTCTGGAGGAAACATTCCAAATTCGGGGTCATCTGCTTCTAGCATTCCAACTCCACAACCTGCAGCCACGTTTCGTATGCCTACAGGACATTCTTCTGAATCTTCTCAAGTTCCAGCAAATAGAAACCCACACGGCGCCGCCAATTCCAATTCTTTCACACAAGAAAATAGAAGGGTTTCGGATGCTTCAGTTGCTCCTAGCTCCCAACATGGTGCAACTACTTATTCCTCAGCAGAAATTCCTCGATCTAACAATTTCCATCATGAAAATACTGGAAATTCAAGTGTTTCTAGACCTTATTCTCAATATGGCTCAACAGTTTCAGGTATGGATGAAGGTTATACTATTTGAACATCGTCATCACCTTTTAATGCTTTTGTGATCTTTTTACTCACTAGTTTATTTTGTCTACTCAGACACAGCTCCCAGGACTGAGGAGATCAATCAGCCTAGGGAAAGGAAGTCTTCAGCTAGTGGTTCCAATTGGAATGTGGAATTCAAGGATGCAGCATCTGCAGCACAGGCAGCAGCAGAGTCTGCAGAGATGGCGAGCATTGCTGCTAGAGCTGCTGCCCAACTTGCTAGCCGTGGAAACTTCTATGAAGAGCAAAATACTGGTGCTTATGAATCCACCGCAACTACACCCAGGAAGCAACAAACTGAACGTCTGATGAAGAATGATAAGAGGAGTTCTAATGAGCAGAGTTCAGGTCCAAGGAGGACCTCAAGTAATGCAAGAGAAGATGAGAAAAGAGCAGAAACAAACCACATGAGTGGTCAGAATATGTCAACTCCTTACTCATCTCAGTACCACTCATACGCTCCTGAGAGTCATACCGATAGGTATAGCATGCCAACTGAAGCACCTCGTGATC
This sequence comes from Avena eriantha, assembly GCA_910589775.1. Taxonomy (NCBI): domain Eukaryota; kingdom Viridiplantae; phylum Streptophyta; class Magnoliopsida; order Poales; family Poaceae; genus Avena; species Avena eriantha. The sequence goes on from OU342742.1 coordinate 543,065,929, forward strand.
ATTCATCTCAGCCTGCATATTATGATGATTCATCTGAGAAAGAAAGCAGCATCGGAAGACCTGACGATCATCCTTTTGATTTGCATGAGGAAAAGTTGCCAGATGCTGGATTTGATGGGCACCGCACCAAGGATATGGAAAGCAGACGGGCTAGCTTCAATGAAGAGAACATAAATAACTACAACAGTAATTTTAGTGCTTCCCACAGTGGCAGCAGTCCAACTTGGGACAGCAGGAGTGAGAAAGCTGGAGCTGATTTTTCAGCTGTTACTTTTGATCAATATGATTATGATGTTGAAGAAGAGAACTTATTGGATCGTTTCTCTTCAAAACATACTGAGGAGATACCAACTGTCCAAGACCACAAGGGATTCTCAAGTGCAGATTGGAGCCAACAGCCTAGAAGTGAATCTCCAGTTGGTCATAGTACTTCAACGCTATTTTCAGAAATAGAAACAAAGCCATCTTATGATTTAGGAGCAAACAAAGAGGACATTCCCTTGTCTCATTCTTATGATACCACACGACCTACTTTTGATTCAGATGGTGCTAGTTCTGACGAGGACATAAACACATGCATGAATGTAGAGCCTTCAAGGTCCAATTCAAAAGGATCTGATTATTCTGAGAACAAATTGTTCAGTAAGATCTCTGGAAAGCTTGCCCCTGATATCAATGACAGTACTGAAGATTATGATTCTAGGTCCAGGAAGCAATATCAGAATCCACCAGGTTATGATGTATTTCATAAGGAGCAACACAATGACAACTCACCTAGGTTTGACTATTCAGGGGCACAGGATAACTTGGGTCGTGTACAAAGCAGAGATTATGATCTTTCAGAAGAAGAAACTGAGCCACATAAATTGAAAGGTACATCCTCAGAGATAACAAGAGCAAATGAGAATCGACCCTTAACTTTTCGTACGCAAACTTCAGCAGCATCTGATGACAGTGATGAAGGTGATCTTGGCCTGAACTATGGAAGGTTAACTCCTGGACTAAGAAACAGACCCAGGCAACCTCCACAATACAAGAATTCCGGTGGAAATGTGATGCGAAAACAGGCTCCTTCCAGCATTGAAGAATCTGCGTATTCCAAAGAGAATGGCAAGTCATCCGAGCAGACAAGTGATACTCCTAAAAGTTCACGCACAACCAATAATTCTGTTGGTGCAAATTACAGCACTGAACACTACGAGAAGAAACATACTGTTGAGAAACCTGGGGAATCAAGATCATCCATGACAAGGAATTACTTCTATTCAGGTGAGGCTGGAAACATATCTGAGCAATCTGGTGCTACACCGTCGCTAAATTCTATCGCGGCCAGCAGTCCTGTTAGCGCAAGTTCCAGTCAAGACCTACGTCATGGAAGACCAGGTATCGGAGTGCGCAGGGAAGGTAGATCAAGAAATGCCGGAACTTACCTCGATTCAGATGTCAGTGAGGAGGAGTTGGAGCCACGACAGACTGGCCGGACCAAGTTCTCTAAAGAGCCGATACAATCGCGCAGGACCCGGGAGGTAACATCAGATACAAAGAGAGCTGGCCGAGTCCGAACTGGAGCACAGTATGCTGATGAAACTGAAAGCACACCAAAGGAGAGAAAAAACCCTGCTGAAGCATTCTCCAACACGAGTGCTGAACAAAGGAGAGGGGCAACTGCATACTCAGTACAACAGTCTTCGCCAAAACCTGTGCGCATTGAACCTCCCGTGGCTAGAGGCAAGTGGCAAGAAGATGAACCGGATGAAAGTTCTTCAGAAGACGAGGGAAACACAGAGACCTCAGCAGGGCCCCCGAAAGAAAGCACCCCAACATCTGCTCCTGCGCATATCCACCCCAAGCTTCCAACAGACTATGATTCGTTTGCTGCACATTTTAAGTCGCTCCGAACCAATCGCCGTTAGGTTTACACATACATATACACCACGTAGCACTTGCGAGTTTCCCATGCCCAAGTCGTATGCCATGATACTTTCTAGAACTTTAATTGAGATATGTACAGTATAGTAGAAATACAATGTTTGGAGGGTATCATTGGGCCTTGATATTTTTTTGCGAGCACACTATTCTTTTATTCTCTTTTGTCCTCAGATATCCAGAATCTTTGATACAGTAGATGATATTTTCCTTATAGTGCTGTAATAAGCACATCATGCACAGATGTGCAGAACCTCCGGGGCTTTGTTCCATTTGTTTATTTTACGACTGAAATTTGAACATTGCTTGTACGTTCAGGCAATGCATGAATTTTTAGAGAATCTTTTGGCCTGCAATTTTTTGTTCACTTCAATATTTCCTTTAGTTACATTCGCCCGCCGTGAAGAACTTCACATGTATAGTGCGTATGTTGTTCCTATCGGAGGACTGATATGATATCACTAGTCAAATCATGTATACCTTGTTCTTTTACTCGCAGTTGGACATGCGAGGAAAATTGTACTGGGATACCTCCCCAGATTAACATTTTTTTCTTCCAAGCGATCCCACTGATCGAGTTATGTACATTGGAGACTTCGAGAAATCAAACTTGAAACGTGCATTATACTGTGCGAGAGAAGTTTTTTCCTACTTCAGATATTTGATAGATTTTTTTTATAACACTGCGTGCATCCTAATTGTGCAGAGGTTGGGTACAGTACTTAGTATCTTTTAAGTAACTAGCACAAATACCTATGCGTTGCTACGGATTAAATGACTGTCAACTCTAAACGTTATCACATGAGTTACTCAGTTTTTTCTATATGCGTATCTACATTTTAGTTGTAGATGTATTCATATCTAGAAAAAATTAAATTTGACGGAGGATGTATGATATGCTTTAGTTACTCCTTTTTCCTCAACCATTCAACCATATTACAGGCAAGTTATACTAAGTCATAATATGCACAAAATCGTCATATGTACAAATATCTACTAAGTTAACTAAGTGCAAATAGCTACTAAGTTCAACTAAATATTACTTATATGTACGATGCAGATTGTTGTTAACTTAAAAAACAACTGCTCATTTTTATGATATATATGAAGTTGTTAGTTACGGAGATTGCCAAGTGGGCCCTTTAAGATATAGTTTAATCAAGTTCTCACTCAGCTTTTTTTTTGTCTTGTCCACCGCAAGCTCTTTTGTTCATCCAAGCTTTCTATTATTTCTCTCTCACCATTGATTCCTTCCTAGGTGATTTGGTGAGCACCGTGAGCACCACCGCCGGCCACCTCCGGCCAAACTTTATGTACTATTGTGCCCATTGCATTCCATTCTTTTGCGCAGCTGAACTCCTAGATGCCTCTCGTGTGGAATTTGTTTGGTTGGTACCTTCTCGCCTCTCCTTCTCTTCTCTGTCAGATTGACCACGAATAACACACCAGGATCTGATAAAAATACCATCCCACCTCGATCCCCATCCTTGAAAATATTCATCCCATCGATCAACCCACCCCGATGCTATCCCGCCAATCTGAATCCCTTCCCCATCCACGATTTTGGATTGAGGGGAGCCTCATCGCTTAGAACGAAGTGGTGGACGGCATAATGGATTATTGGTGTCACAAGCGTTAAACAACCACTACCTCATTTGATGTCACCTGACATTAAGCGATGGATGAGGAAAAACCAAAGAAACTTTATTCGGTGATTTGCGAAGGAGATGAACTGAACTTTTACTCAAGATCATCATGATCCAGCTAGAAGAGATAAGATTTGTCCTGGCAATGAAGATAAACATTACAGGTAAGTTACTTCCAATATTACCACATGTGATGTGACCCCTAAAAAAGGACAGTCCCTTCTCCTTCTGTCTCGCAGGATCTTTGTTCTGAAAGTATTCCTCTTTTCAGGTCTTGCGGTATCTTCCTTTTAAAAATAAATTCCTCTTGTCTGTATTGCAACTTTGCAAGTTCCTCATTCTAGTAATATATGTTACGCCTTGGTCTTTCAGTGCAATGTTCATGTGGAAATCCTAGCAATTTTCCCAAGATGATCTGATAAAAGAAGTGGTGGCCTGCCTCTCCTCTCGATCCTCTCTCTTACCCAGCATGACGCAAGCAGCCCGTTGCCTCCCAGCAGCACCTCTCGCCTCCATGCCCAGCTTCGCTCCCCTGCTAGTGCCGCCGTCTGTCACCAGAACGACCCTTCTCTCTGGCTTCCGCGTGGTCTGGCGGTAGCTACTCGCGGCGCGTGACTTTGGAGACGGACGTCGCGCCACGTCTTATGGTGCCGTTGGGCTGCGGTATGGAGGAGGGCGGACGACGCGTTGTAGGACAGAAGGGATATGGGCGACACTTGTGCACAGGAGCAGGGCCTAGGAGAGTTGCACGATGGAGGAGCGCCAACCCCGGCCTTCTCCATGTCAGACGCACCATGGCGCTGGAAGTGACGCCGGCTCGAGCGCCGCGTTGAGGAGGTCTCCGAGCTAGCCGGGGAGCGGGTACGCCGACGCAGACCCCCGCTCTCTCCATCCTCGGATGCGTCCTGCCGACCCCGCCCTATCCATCCCCGGCCACGACTATCTTGATGCCGACCGCCGATGATGAGGGCGGGGAATGGGAGAGGGTGAGGAGGATTTACCGGAGCCGCGCTGCCAGCTTGCTCCAGGTCGCGTGGAGGTAGCGGAGGCCTCTGTTCACCGTTGCTCGGAAAGCCATGGTCGAACACCCCCGTTGTTGGATGCGGTAGATATTTCTATCCAAACGAACCGCTCGGGTCACTCAACGGTGGCAGGGATGTAATAACTCTAAAACGCCAGGGGTAAAAAAGTCCAAAAACGAACCAAACAAATGAAGCAGTTCTGCTTTTATCAGTAGCTATATAGATATAGATATAGACGAAAAGGTAAATAAAGAGTGCGATGATTGCAAATTATATAAATTTAATAATTGCATGGACCCACAAAGTAAGCAATGTGAACAAAAGAAATCTACATTAAATTAAATTAAGAATTATTTCATTTAGCTATGGAACTCTTCTTTTGATAACTTAGTGGAATGTCATCACTCCTGAAAACTTTGTTTGAACCACACAAATGATTATGATTTAACGCTGGATAGAGAATAATTTTAGTATTATAGACAAGGTTAGAAAAAAAGGATCATTTTAAAGTAAATGTATCCATATGGTTACACAACATTGAGAAGTAAGATAAGCTACTCGTATGAACTCTATTACGTAACGAATAGTAAGATGAGCTGCAGACCTCTCATCAAACTCTTGAATCCGATGCAAATTATACATCAATACGGTATCGCCCGTGGACCATCCATTTAATTACAATTCCAACTAACCACGTTATGACTCATGCATGCGGATAATTTAACTCTTTCGCCCCACCCAGTCCGTGTAGTTTAGACACACAACTCCCTTCCGTTGGCCCATGCATTGAGGCATTCATCAAGCATAATTTTAATTTTTCTCTCTCGGGCATCCATCAAGCATATTGTTAATTTCTCTCTCTGCTGGCGCATGCATCCATCCATTCATCTACGGTCTTGCTGCTGAGTCAGCTTGATGACACTCCAAGAATTATAGACGTATATAAACTGGTTGGACTCAGACTAAGAAGGCAAGGTGGGACTAAACCATGCACATTAGCTGTCATTGAGTCGTGACGGTTTAAGTTGCACCGTGCATGTACGTATTTGTGGCCTGACCCATGTCACAATGCAAGGACATCGATTGATCCGGCCTCACCCTTCGCTCGCGATGCTAAACAGAAAGTCTAATTTGGGCAGAATAGTGCAGAGACTTTGCTAGAGTCGCAGAGACCCTCCACAACCAATCCAATCCCGCCGAGACTCGAGGATGCATGGGTGCAGCAACTCCTTCATGGTCACCTCCTAACCTCCCCTCCCACCGCTCCCGGGAACGCGCATGGGAACCATCCTAGCCAGCAGCTCGTGGTCCGGTAGCAGCTCATTGTTAGACTGACGGAAATCCAAGCTAACCGACAACTCGTAGTCCGACTGCTTGTGGTCGGAGTGACGCAAATCCAAGGCCGGTGGTGTAGTTCTCTATGCGCGCTTCGATTCCTCAGCCACGACCAGCCTGTGGCAATGACCCTCCCTACTCGTGGCACTGCCGGCATCCAGGAGGTCGGTCGCCTAGAGCCGCATCTGCGAGGATTCGACATGCGGTAACTGGAATCAGGATTGCTGTTATCGTGATGCACATGTTGTACCTGGAATCATAGGCGGGGATGATGAAAAAGACTCGGCCGAGAAAAAGGCTTTTTTAAGACTTATCGGCTGCGTGTATGTAATCACCGAGAGGCTCTGGATTTTTCTCTGAAATTGCATTGCCCTGTAGTCACAGTACTAATTGCATTCCTTTTTTCTCTCTGTAATTGCCATTATTAATTGCCGCTATTAATTGGTGGACACGGTAGTAATTGCATTCTTTTTTTCTCCTTAATTGCCGCTATTAATTGGTGGACGTGCACAATGTCATTGGGAAGTCCTGGAACGTTGGATCTGGTAGATTTGAAGGCCGAGATCAATTGTTCCTGTCTAGATGGAGGAAACAGAGGAAATTCGTCCTTTTTAGATAGTAGAGATAATTGCCGTTATTAATTGCCGCTATTAATTGATGGACACGGTAGTAATTGCATTCCTTTTTTCTCCTTAATTGCCGCTATTAATTGGTGGACATGCACAATGTCATTGGGAAGTCCTGGAACGTTGGATCTGGTAGATTTGAAGGCCGAGATCAATTGTTTCTGTCTAGATGGAGAAAATAGAGAAAATTCGTCCTTTTTATATCTTTTAAGTAATTAAGTAATAAAGCGTGCATTATTGAAAAAAAATATAACAGAACAATTGTTTAGGGCGTACATGGAACTAGTTGGACGCCCACAAGAAGAAAACGGTTCGGCCCACTGCAGTCCGGCCCACAAAGTAGCCAACCGGGCCTAGGGTTTATGAGCGCCGCGACACTATAAAAGTCAGCCTCCAAAACTCGCCGTGCTACCGCAGCCACCACCCGAACCCCAAAACCAAGCAGATCGGCGGCGCGTCACTCCAATCACCGGTGAGAAGAAACCCCCTCTCCTCCTTACGATTTACATGCTACATGACTTGATCTGATCTCTCTTTACCTATCTTGCCACTCTATCAACCAGTGGAATCAAACCCCAATTGTTCAGTTTATTCCCACTCTGGTACCTTAGAGATTTAGTTTATAGTGGATAAAAATTCTAATATTCTTGCCTGTGTTTCGCATCCGTGCATTATATGGGGAATGGTTTGTACCGTGTAGTTATCGTGTTGGAATTCCATGTAGCTGAGTTACTATGCCTCGTCCGGTATTACGTCTGGATTAGCTACGAGATGCAGAAAATATGGTCTGTATTGGCATCGTCGCTGTGCGAAAGCTCTCGGATGTAGTAGTGAGATGCGAATGTCGTTGTCTTCTCTTCTCTTGCTATATCGCGTCCCTTTTTTTCCCCTTGCGCTTCGTATTCAGTGTTTTTTAATGGTTTTTTAGGTTAGGGTAAATGGCGACGGTTTCGGATTCTCTGGTCTGGGAGCTTGTCAAGAAGAACAACTGCTTCCTGATCAAGCAGTTTGGCAACAGCAACGCCAAGGTTCAGTTCAGCAAGGAGCCCAACAACCTCTACAATGTCCACTCCTACAAGTACTCTGGTTAGTACTAGTTCCCTCTCCTGAATAGTTGAATTTCTGAAGTTGTGGGTGTCTTGTGCCACGGACTGACTGGTATTGTGGTTGATGTGATCTTTTCAGGCCTGGCAAACAAGAAGACAGTGACTGTGCAGCCTGCTGCTGACAAGGAGATGACTGTGGTCCTCTCCACGACCAAGACAAAGAAGCAGAACAACCCCGCTGCCTTCACCCACAAGACTGTCATGCGCAAGGAGTTCCGCAAGATGGCCAAGGCTGTCAAGAACCAGGTAATACAGGATGTTCTGATTGAGTACCGTAAACGGCAACTGGTTTTGGAAATATATAGTATATGTGTGAACTGTTATATAGTTGATGTGATCTGCCCTAAGATTTAAGAATCATTCCACTGTTTCGTGTCAGTTAGTGAAATATAATCTTTTTGCTTGGCTTTTGAGTCTGTAGTCTGATACACATTTTCAGTAGGGTCAGTAGTACTACTTTATGTATGCTAGCACCAAAATTCAAATAATGCATGTATACTTGTCAATTTGGAACATTGTATTAAAGTGCACAAACCTTACTTAATTTTTATGAGGATTTTTTATATGATTGTTTGGTTCATGCTGCCAATGCTATGGTGAGCCTGTGTGCCCTACTCCTGTGATACATGCATGCTCCGCAGTTCTTAAACATGGTTGTGCTCTGCTTTCTACACTAGTTGGAATTTGGAAACGAACATAAACTTCTAGGATTCCTACTTTTTTGTGGTTACGTTGAATTGATGGTGCCATTTGTTTTCTTGACCTAATGGTTTTGCTTCTTGCATGACAGGTCAGCGACAACTACTACAGGCCTGACTTGACCAAGCCTGCTCTTGCAAGGCTGAGTGCAGTTCACCGCAGCCTCCAGGTTGCCAAGTCTGGTGTCAAGAAGAAGAACAGGCAGTAAGCAGGTTGGGCGAATGAGCTTATTTTGCGGATGTGTGTGTTGGGTAATGTTTAGATTTGTTCCAAGAGTTTTGAGTTGAATATGATCAATGATGCTATCAGCAGACTGGCTCAAGTTTTCGCAGTAGGTTCTATATCTCTGTACCCATGACTTGTTGTGAAGCCGCTTATAATCATTTCAGCAACTATTGGCTCCATAAATGTATTTTTTTGCTGCTGATGATGTTTTTCTTCTACGTTTGCTTGTGGAAATACAATATATAGATGGACGTGCCGTCTGCATGGTGTTGTCACACAGGGTAACTGTTATGGCACACTAACCGGAGCTTTAGTTCGTGACACTCCTGGGTAAAACGTATGTGTTTCTAGTGTCATTGTCCATGAGACACTCAAGCCCTTGTTTAGCAGTTGGGCCTGCTCGATCTCTTCCTGGGCAGTCGATGTCAAACTATTAGAGTTAAGTGCAACATAGAATACACGATTTCTTTGGGTACCGGTGGAAGAACGTCATGTTGACCCTTACTTGAGCGTTTTAGATTTCTGCACGGGATCTAATTTTAAGCATGTCATGTTGACCCTTACATGGTCGGCGCCTGATGGTTTCTTCAATAGAGGTGACCGTGCGACACCTAGCACTCAGGTGTCTACATCCTTCTGTTTATATCATCGGCTACGGCACAATGGCCTCCTAGGTCGATTCCATAGCAATTGCTGAACGGAAACTCAATGCCTGCAAGAGGTGCGCCAACTACCAATCTTATGAGAGTATCCAACATTTGCACTAAAAGAGTGCATGTCTTTTTGGTTTCTGTGTGCCATTTTAGCTGTTTTAGTGTGCGCGATAGGCTCCAGCATTTCCAGGCACACATAAGATCAAACAAAAGTGATGAACATATAAATCTAACTCCCAACACACACATATAAATTCAAGATCATGACTTAATCATCATAGCATAGTTCAAATCAATGGCATAGTTCAAAAACATAGCATAATCAACAAAACAAAATTCTTCATAATTGAAGTTCACACGAACACATCAACATCAATGCTTACGATCATCATGCATTGTCCTTTCCATGACATCTCCATCTTGTGCTTCATCATTAATGGAAACTTGGACGGTGTTGGTAGTATTCTAGGAGCACCTGCCATCACCAAGAAAGCTCCAAAATAACCACTCATGGGAGGCATGGAAGATACCATGGTATCCATGAATCCACACATTGTAGCTTCCATGCCACCCGTTGTAGATTCCATGCCTTAATGCACCCGAAGGTGATCTCATGCCGCCAATGCCACCCATTGTAGCCTCCATGGGTGCGCCCATGCCTCCAATGCCTCCAATAGGTGCGCACATGCCTCCCAAATAGGTGCACCCATGCCACTCATGCCTCCAATGCCACCTGTACGTGCTCCCATGCCGCCAATGCCTCCCATAGGTGCACTCATTTCACCCATGCCTCTCATAGATGCACCCATTCCACCCATACCTCCCATAGGTGCTCCATGCCACTCATGTATCCTTCCATGTTAGCACCTCACATGTATCCATTTACGTAACTTCCCATCATTCTATTTTGAGTCAAGACTTGACCACGACAAAGGTTGATGTATTCATTTTTTTTCTTTCATCGAGGTTGGTTGTGTCTATGAAGAGATTTTTCTCATGCTCCATGAGACAGATAGTTCCTTCGATAGCAATTTTCTTCTCCTCTATAGCAGGCCTCCTCTCCTCGGTCGTAACCCTCCTCTCCTCGCCCACCGACCTATCCTCTATTTCTTTGTTCCTCGAAAAATTCCCGCTCCTCAAAAGATTCCTTTTTTGCACTCACAATAACGTCCAGTGACTTCTTTATGTCATCATCTTTGGTCTACTTCCCTTTTTATTTTGCTTGTTTCCTTCTGGTGGGTATTCTTGTTATTTTGCAACCAAGTTTGGAGCAGGGCTTCTCTTTCGACCCTCGCTTGATGCTTCATTATCATCAATGATTGTTGCATCCATAGTTGACTTCTTGGCTCTATTTGGCACTTCTAAGACATCATGTTCTTCCATTTCTCTTCATTATGTAACTCCTTATAATAATGGGCCAATATGAATGGCCTTCCTCGAACCATCTTGCCCTTCTTGGTTGTCTTGGATATCTGTTGAATAAATTTTGGGCAATGTTGAGCTACATGAACCAAAAGAGAGGGAAAATTAGTCATGAACCATAATAAATTGAACAAAGTAGGCACACAAAAGATAAAACATATCATAAAAGAATACAACATACCCTATCTTTGTCATTTGTTCCACTTTGGTTCATTTGTTCAACATTTTCCAGTGTCGACACCCACCTTTGACAATTTGATGAAATTGCAGACCAATGGGAATGAAGAGATATATCCGTCCACCCAATTCCACTTTAGTTGTATGTAACGAAGTACTCCATCGTAACCCAATAGGTGTCTCTTGTTTGCTCTATGCTCATGGTTGAATCCATGCTCACATTGCACCATATGTTGCATAGTAAAATGTCTTACTCCATGGTGTAGTTGGCCGCCCGTCCCATTAGGGCACAAATGAAATCCCCCCCTCCACCTCATTCTCCATGTCAACTTCATCACCATGTTGTTCAATTTCATATTCTTGAGACCAATACTCATGTGAATGTGATGACCCAACATTCATAGTTGACATAAACGTTTCATCATCCATACTACAATGCATGGAAGTTAACACACATCAAGCTACATTAAATTTCATCATTTCTATTCATCTAGGTAATTCAAAACAACAAAAAAGCAATTGCGTGCCTTGTTGTCATTGGGTCAAACATGTTGGGCGCAACAGACGATACCTTCTCTGTAGTTGCTGGCGGCTGCGGTGGCTAGAATTGGCCGACTGCAGACCCGCCGGAGGTTTGTCGTGCGGACCCGTGCCGATCTTGCCCTTCTTATGTCCAGGCACCACCATAGATGTCGACCACTTGGGCATGACATTCCTTGGCTTAAAGGCAGGTGGTGGACGATGGCATGGGCATTCACCAACCGTGGAGGAGCAAACATCTAGCTGCAAACGATGGTGGCGTTAAGGTTGGGTGCATTGGCAGCGGCGGGGGGGGGGGGGGGTGTTGCGAGCGGTGGTGAAACTGCTCCATCGGCTGACGTGGGGGCGGAGGAGAAGGTGGGTTGGGGGAGTGGTGGAATAGTCATCCATGGACGGTTTTTTGCTAGCGGCCGTCAAGGTGGGGTGCAGGAGGTTACACGCGGAAGTTTTAGTTTGGCGGAAGTTTTAATTTGTAGCACATGATTAGGCTTTTTGTGTGCGTGCCCTAAATTTTTTTGTGCATGACTTATTTTTGCGCGTCTGCTGGAGCACGATTTTTGCCTCGTCGCATTAACTAATAGCAGTTTTTGTGCACTGAAAGATTTTTTGTGCATCTGCTCAATATGCTTTAACTACGTTTGTTGGTTTTTTTCTCAGGCAGGCCTTGGCTAATTCTTAATTTTCTTTGAGCTGGCCCATATTTCATCCTTTTCTTCTTGGGTCCACAAGCCATAGACATATACTCCCACATGGCCTTTGGGTTCACAAGTCATAGACACATACTCCCACATGGCCTTACAATGCTTCCTTTCCACCAGACTTAAGAAGTTCTAATTTGCACCACAGGATTAGACTTTTTGTGTGCATACCCTAAATTGTTTTGTGCACGACTTATTTTTGCGCGTCTACTGGAGCATAATTTTTTCCCTACCACGTTAACTAATAGCAGTTTTTGTGCACCGACGAATTTTTGTGTGTGTCTGCTGGAGATGATTTAACTACGTTTGTTATTTTTTCCTAAGCAGACCTTGGCTAATTCCTCATTTTCTTTGAGCTGGCCCATATTTGATATTTTTCTTCTTGGATCCACAAGCCATAGACACATACTCCCACATGGCCTTTGGGTCCACAAGTCATAGACACATGCTCCCACATGGCCTCAGAATGCTTCCTTTCCACCAGACTTAAGTCTATAGTTATGTGGGGGAATGGATGGATGCGTTATGTTGGTGTTGCTAGAACCATGTTCTGGAACCTTGAAGCACCACTGCTCACCTTCAAATTTAGCGACCGTCTATTGTGCAACACGGTTTCTTTGGAAGTTTCTTTCCCCGTAAGGTTAAGGGCTTGTTCGGTTATTATGGAAGGAATCCACGCATGGAATTGAGCCCCACTTGGATTTGGTTGATCCCCATTCTCCACCCAAACCCATTTGGGATTAATTAGAGTGAAATTCATCGGTAGTAACTGAACTTGATTAAGGAAATCAATACAGTAACTAGACACAGAGAATACAGATTTACGGTCATCAAATATGTTTCGGAGTGTTAGGGCGGTCACTGGGCTTGTTGTAGAGCTGTACGAGGTGAGTTGGCGCGATGTGGGATGCACCGTTAGTTGACTGGATGGTAAGTTATGGAAGATATAGATTTGGGAGGGGATTTTATGCAAAATCGTGGGCCATGTTAACCCAGGACTAGTTTGACCGGACCCTTTCCCTTCCTGTCGCCGCACAATTCCCCTTCTCCGGTAACCCTAAATCGGCGCCGCCGCCGCTAGAGAATCACCGGAGTTGGCAAGCTCTGGTTGTTGCACCACCATATCTAGTGCGAGTTCATCCCGTTGTACGATGCGCCGCTCGGCTCCTCCATTTCCCCTCATGCAATATCCTGATTGCGGTAGGTTGGTGAAGAAGTCCACATCGGGGACGGAGGAGCACCTAGGATGGGTCTTCTACAAGTGCCATGGGGTGAGCTTCTGGCCTTACGAATTTGTGCTCATTTCATTTGTTCTTGGTCTTTTTGAATGTTTTGCACATATGCTTGGTTGATCTGAGTAAATTTTGGACCGTTGTTAGTTTGATTGCAATTTCTGGCATTGGGAGCTCGAGTACATAATATTTTTGCTCGGGAACAATTACATCAGAGGAGAAGCTGGAGTTCAAGCCCTAGGTTGGGCAGAAGATAGAAGAGAGGAGCTACAACTGAGGAAGCAGGAGCAGAAACTTACTAGGGTACATGGAAAGGAGCAGCTGCTGTTGAGGATCTTGGATGAACTAAAGCAAATGGTGGTTCTGCTAAATATTGCAATTTTGTTCTTTTGTTTATGCTAGTTGTAATGTGTCATATTCTACTGTTCAAGAAGTGAGTGAGGTGATCAATAGTAGAAATGAGCATCCGTATTGAACATGTTGTGCTCATTTAGTGAAAGAAATGATGCTAGTTGTGCCTCTGGTTGTAATGTAGTGTGAAACAATTGTACCTGGTGTTTCCTTTAATTACTACTATCATTTTGGATATATGTAGTGCCTTTTGCATCATTTTACTAGCACTTCATTTTTCTAGTACTGGGTGTAATACCACTTGAAGCAAGTAGTTGAAACATAGTGGAATATATCACAGTAGATGAAACTAGTACTGCCATTGCATTGTCACAGGATTACAAAATATGATTTCTAGGACTGAAAGTAGAGAAGTTTGTCACCGTAGGACTAAATATTTACAAGGATCTCTGGGACACCAAAATGACAAGTTTTTGACATGATTTAGATGATGCAAACTAGGTTGACTTCCTGGGACACATGAACTCATCAAACATGCTAATCTTCTTCTTTGGAGGGGCAACATGGACATGCTCATCTTGTACAAATGATGCATTGGCTGCCATTTGAGCTCTGTGTGCTGCCATCTGAGCTCTGTGAGCTGCACCATGAGCAGCTCTCTGTGTTTGTCTGTCAGCCTCCTTTTTTTAGATGCAAGTTTCCTCTCTTCTGCCTTATTCTCTGTAGCTTCCTTCTTCTTATCTGATACCTCCTTCTAGACCTTTGCTACGATCCTTCTAGTTTAAGCTCTAGCCTTTTTCTTGAGCTTTGCATCTTGCTTTCTCTTCTCTCTTTTCTCTGCATCTAGGATTGCTTTGGCTTCTACTAGTTGAGCCTTAATCTTTTCTTGCTCCAGCTTATTCATGATCTTCTGCTCTACTTTCTTGACCTCAGCTACATATTTGGCTTCAAGTATAGCAAGTTTCCTCTCTTCATTAGCTTTGTTTTTCTATTGTTGCATCTGTAGTAACTTTTGAGCTAATCCCCCCGCCTCATTGTGTTGACACTTGGTTGACTAGGACCAGCCTGCATGACCTCACTTTGGGCTTGTGCAATGAAAGTAGAATCTAGAGTAGGTCTGGTCTCCAAATGCCTTTGCACTGGCCTCTGCACATGCATAATATATCACCGTTTTAGATTTGAAGAGCTAATTCCCACTGTCTCATTGTGTTGGCACTTGGTTGACTAGGACCAGCCTGCATGACCTCACTTTGGGCTTGTGCAATGAAAGTAGAATCTAGAGTAGGCCTGGTCTCCAAATGCCTTTGCATTGGCCTCTACACATGCCTAATATATCACAGTTTTAGAGTTGAAGTAGACTACATATTTTAGGAAGTACATATCAGAAATTTTGAGATAAATACCTGCTGAATCAGGCTATTAACAAGTAGGTCATCATGGTTATGTGTAGTAGGAGTATTATGATCTTGGTTTAGCTCATGCAATGTAAACAATGATTAGGAACTGGGTTTTGCTCTCTCAAATGCATGTAATTCAGAGACTTTAGGCTACCTGTGCAATAACTGGTTCAATTTGAGTAGTAAGCAACACCTCATCGGCTGAACTTGGTGGCGGAAGCCCACTTTGTACCACTTACAACCAGCTCTATTATGATCTGGGAAACCATAGTAGGTGCAATGCACGATTACACCATGCCTTGTCATTATTTTTCCTCCTCCTCTAGCATCTACCTCATATGGTGCTTTCTTTCTACTTTTAGTAGGCCTACCAACTTGTTTCTTGTAGAGAGGTGGAAGTATTGCTGGTCCATTCACCTTTGTCCATTATGTCATGTCTTTGCAAGGGTACACAACATTGTCGTATGCCTTGTCATGCATTTCTAGGGAGTAGCAATGGTCAACCGGTGTGACTGGATCTATGTCATCATGTCTTAAGCCGTTGTTAGTAGATATCTTGGCCGAGTAGATGCTAGCAACTCCAAGAGGGAGTATTTATGCTCGATAGTGGGTTCATGCCTCTAGTAATCTGGGGAAGTGATAGAAATCTCTAAGGTACTAGATGTGCTGTTGCTACTAGGGAGAAAACAACAATCCTTTGTTCGTAGAACAATCGTATTGTTTACTTTACACGCAATGCGTAATGCAATTATCTGTTGCTTGCAACTTAATACTAGAGGGGGTTCGGATTGATAACCTGAAGGTGGATTATTAGTCATAGATGCAGTTGGATTACGGTTTATGTATAATGGTGTAATGCCCAATCAAATCTCATAGGAGTCAAGATGATTAGTATATGCATGTATGCTTTCTCGATGTTTTTCAATTGCCCCATTGTAATTTGTTCACCCAACATGTCCTCTATCTTAAGGAGAACCACCACTAGTGAACTATGGACCCCGGTCCTTTCTTTTACCATCAATCTACAACTGTTTACTGTTTTTTGTTTACTTTCTGCAAGCTTTTAATTTCTTCCACACAATACGTTTAAATCCTTTGTTTTCAGTAAAACCGGTGAGATTGACAACCTCACTATAAGCTGGGGCAAAGTTCTGTGGTTGTCTTGTGCAGGATTCCAAGTTGGAAACAACACCTTGGAGGTGTTTCCTTGCTCCTACTGGTTCGATAACCTTGGTTTCTTAACTGAGGGAAAACTTGCTGATGTTCTCATCATACCTTCCTCTTGGGGTTCCCCAATGAGATCGATACGTGTTGAGCCAATAATCAAGCTTTTTCTGGCACCGTTGCCGGGGAGTCAAGGACATCTTCACAATGGGAGTCCCTCATAATCAATCTCTTTACTTTGTTTTATTTGTTTTGCTTAGTTTATTTTTGCTTTGTTTGCTTGTTTCTTTATCAAAAACACACAAAAATTAGTTTTACTAGTTTGCTTTATTTATTAAAAACACAAAAAATGACTACTCTTGAAAACACTAAGTTGTGTGACTTTACTAGCACCAACAACAATGATTTCATGTGCACACCTTATTGCTCCACCTGTTCCTGAAGCTACTTTCTTTGAAATTAAACCTGCTTTACTCAATCTTGTTATGAGAGAACAATTTTCTGGTATTGGTACTGAAGATGTTGTTGCTCATCTAAATAACTTTGTTGAACTTTATGAGATGCAAAAGCATAGGGATATAGATGGAGATATTATTAAGCTTAAATTGTTTCCTTTCTCTTTGAGAGGAAAAGCTAAAGAGTGGTTACAATACCTAACTAGAAATAGTATTGATTCTTGGACTAAATGCAAAGATGCTTTCATTGGAAAATACTATCCTCCTGCTAAGATTATATCTACGAGAAGTGAAATAATGAAATTTAAACAATCTGATAATGAACATGTTGCTCAAGCTTGGGAAAGAATGAAATCTTTGGCAACGAATTGTCCCACTCATGGACTAACTGCTTGGATGATTATCCAAACCTTTTATGCAGGATTGAACTATTCTTCAAGAAATCTACTGGATTCTGCTTCTGGAGGTACCTTTATGACCATTACTTTGGGTGCTTCAACAAAGCTTCTGGATAATATGATGGTTAACTATTCTGAATGGCACACTGAAAGAGCTCCACAAGGTAAGAAGGTAAATTCTGTTGAAGAAACCTCCTCCTTGATTGATAAAATTGATGTTATTATGTCTATGCTTGTTAATGGGAAAGCTCATATTGATCCATATCATGTTCCCTTAGCCTCTTTGGTTGCTCAAGAAGAGCAAGTTGATGTGAACTTTATAAGAAATAATAATTTTAGCAACAATGCCTACAGGAATAACTTTGGTAATAATAATTATAGGCCATATCCTCCCAATAATGGTAATGTTTATGGAAATTCCTACAACAATAATAGGAGCTGCTCCCTCTGAACTCGAAGTTATGCTTAAAGATTTTATTAGTAAACAAACTGCTTTCAATAAAACTATTGAGGAAAAACTCTCTAATGCTAAAAGAAATATAGCATCATTGGCTGAAGCACAATCTTCTTTGAATAAAATGGCTGCTAAACCTGAAGCTATTGATAATCCCTTTGCTTCTACTAATGCCATACAAGTTAGAATTGATGAAAATGTTAGATTATTAGCTGAATTGCATGCTAAGTGGGAAAGAGAAGATGAAATTGCTAGAAATATTAGTGTTTCTACTATCACTACCACTAGTGTTGAAGCTAGTAATAGCTCTACTACTTTAGATGATAATTATGATTTTGATCTTGATGGTTGCAATATCTCTGAAGTTATTAAGTTCCTACAAAAGCTTGCTAAAAGTCCTAATGCTAGTACTATGAATATGTCCTTTACAAAACACATTACTGATGCTCTCATAAAAATTAAAGAAGAAAAGATGAAACATAAAGCTTCTATTCCTATGAAACTAGAAGATGGTTGGGAACCCATCATTAATATGAAAGTGAATGATTTTGATTTCAAAGCTTTATGTGATCTTGATAGTAGTGTTTCTATTATGCCTAGAAGGATTTATGATATGCTTGATTTGCCACCATTGGAAGATTGTTATTTGAATGCCCCACTTGATGATAATGCTAAAAAGAAACTCATGGGGAGTATTAATGATGTTCTTATTATGGTTAACAATGCCTATGTCCCCGTTGATTTCTATGTTTTGGATGTTGAATGCAATGCTTCTTGTCCTATTACTTTGGGAAGACCTTTTCTTAGAACTGTTGGTGCCATTATTGATATGAAAGAAGGCACCATTAAATATCAACTCCCACTCAAGAAAGGTATAGAACACTTCCCTAAGAGAGAAGATTCCTTTTGCCTCTCCTATGAAAACAAAATTTTCTCTTAATGCTTCTTCATTTGAGAATACTTGATTCTTTTTCTTGCTTCTTAGGCCTAACTTAAAGGCGTGAAAGAAAAGTACTTATTGGGAGATAACCCAAAAGTTTTAGACGAGTCTTGGAAGTTATCAGTAATAACCGCTCCTTATCATTTTTATTTGCTTTTTGTGCCAAGAGTAACCTCTAATGAGAGAGAAGTAATGCTTGGGAAAGTTGCTGTCCCAAAACAGATTTTGTTCTTCACTATAAAAATTGTGTAAAATCTCTGTACTCCGTTTTGAGGCGTGAATTTTTGTGCTTCTGCTCCAGATTGTTATCTAACTTTAGTTAGTTCAACATTTTTCGATTTGAGCAACAGAAGGTCTTCTAAAAAATGGTTTTTACCTAGTGGTCTGTTTTGACAGATTTCTACCATTATTTGCATTTGCTTCTTGTTGGTTCCTTTTTGGGTTCTCTTTGGGGAATTGAGCTTTTCAAGGGAAGTGCTACAGTAGCTTGTGTTTTAGTGGAAGTTTTATTGGTGTTGAAACTGAACCCAAAGACTTATTATCTTGAGTGCACTAATGTTGCTAATAAAGATTGTGTGAGGTTTTGTATGAAGGAAAAACTGCAGGTGTATGGAGAGAATGATGTAATGAGATGAAGAATGGACTAAAGCTCAAGCTTGGGGATGCCACGCGTGTCACCCCAAGAAATATCCAAGAAGTACAAGCGTCAAAGCTTGGGATGCCCAAGGCACCCCCTTCTTCATCAATAAAAATCCCAGCTTTCTTCCAAACACTTCGTTTTTATTGTTTCGTGCACAATTGTGTTGTTCTTGGAGCGTCTTTGTTTTTGTTTTTGGTTTTC
This sequence comes from Avena eriantha, assembly GCA_910589775.1. Classification (NCBI taxonomy): domain Eukaryota; kingdom Viridiplantae; phylum Streptophyta; class Magnoliopsida; order Poales; family Poaceae; genus Avena; species Avena eriantha. Next base: position 543,085,236 of record OU342742.1, read on the forward strand.
ATTTGCTTTGTTTTCTTAGTTTTCTTGAATAAATTGGTTGGACCCCCTCTTTCATATATTAGTTTTCAAATAGTTTGGTTTGGATTGGAAAGGAGTAGGAAAGTTCATGCTTAAGTGGTAAAAGGAGCTTGTTTTTGACCGTGGTCTATGATTTTTGTCATGCCATGCTTGGTATTGTTTTGGCTTTATGCTTAGTTATCTTTGTTATAGCATGACATGTTATAAACAATTGATATTGCTTAATGTTCCTTGGAAGAATCATGCGTTGTTTTAGCATATTAAAGCATAGTATTGTGGTATTCTCCTTTGATGCTTTATTTGGGTTGACTTGGCACATGCTCACACCATCTTAAGACTATCCCAAGTCACCATATCCTTTATGATCCTTTAGTTTTTGACTTGTAATATCACTTTATGCTTTAATTAATGATGTTTTGTCGCTTTGTATGATTATGGCCATTATTGCTCTCTTAGTTGGTCGCTCCCAGTCTTTTGCTAGCCTCCATAACCAAGTATGAGTTCCACTCATGCATCCAACTCCAAATAATACCAAGTTATTCCAAAGAGTCCACCCTACCTACCTATTAGTATTTGCTATTCCAAGTATAGTCATGTTTTTATCTACCTTCCGAATTGAACTTGTTATGAGAAAACTAGTGATTAAAGCTCTCACAAACTTGATGGCACACTTTACTTTTCTTGCCCCTAATAAACTTGAACCATTGTGTCGTCTATGTTGTATATGCTTGCACTTATATGTTGGGGATTAGCACAACCATGTTGTCATGGGGAACGCTTTCAACATTGCACTTGTACTTTGTACCTAGTTGATATCATGCTCTTTTGTCTATGGATGTCGTCGGTGTGAAATGAAAGGAGAGATTGTAAGTCCATGGAGTTATGTATGTGTGTTAGAAAAACGCCTGGGCCGCCGGTCTAATCCATGCCTAATCATGGTGGAAACCTACAGCGTAACCATAATGAGCAATCTATGAAGCATTCTTCTTATAAAAAAAGAGATAGATATTCAGAAAAAGAAAAAAAAGAGATATGAGAAAAGAGGAAAGAGAGAAAAAAGCACCATTTTTCTCATGGTAAATAATAAGATTGTTGAGATGCTCATTGTCTGCTTACCTTGTCATTTTGATATGGGGATTCTTCCGTATCATCGGTCAAGGGGTACCCCGTTGGCGGTTCTCTATGATACACATGTACTTACTATGACAAGAACTTACCGGTAACTAAAATTGAGTAGCATGAGGAGAGGCCCTCGTATTCAAGGGACATGATATTTCCAACTTATACTTTGTCAAGCATATACTCCATAGTTTGTTCACTTTAACCTTAATCACTTCAAGATGCTTATGATAGGAACAATGTGAGTTGAAAGCTAATAAGTACCATAATTTTTGGAAGCTATTTATGAAACTTGAATCCCTGCTTCCTTCTATGAAGGCCTTTCTTTTACTTTTATGTTAAGTCTCCACCTTCTATCTTTATGCACCTATTGAGAGAGCATAGTGGTCATTCTTAGTTCTATGTGCATTGCCCCAAGACTTGTTGATTGATGCATAACTTTGATATTGCTTGTTCTTAAACTATTTGTATCTAGTCACCCTTATACACTTTGAAGGTGTCCTATGCATTTATGTTTGCTACTCTATGAGGGACAAGCTGAATGCCACTATGCTATATTTTCTTTATGTGAAACAAACAAACGTCTTGCAAATCATTGTTATTCATGAATATTTTGTTTGTGCCTTTTCATGTTACAACATAGTTGCTATGTCTTATTGTTAGAACTTTATCTTTCATGCTATGTTGAAGTACTATGATCCCAGCTATCAATGTTTTACAAATACTTTGATCAAGTTTATGATGGTGCATGTCACCTAAAAAATTATTCTTTCTTTTTATCACTTACCTACTCGAGGACGAGCAGGAGTTAAGCTTGGGGATGTTGATACGTTGCAAACGTATCTATAATTTTTGATGTTCCATGCTTGGTTTATATCTACTTTCTTATGTTTTGTCCACACTTTGGAGTACTTTTTATACACTTTCTTGGACTAACCTATTAACAAGATGCCACAGAGCCGCTGCCTATTTTCTGCTGTTTTTGGTTCCAGGAAAGTCAGAAAATGAATATTCTCGGAATTGGATGGGATAAAAGCCAAAGTTAGTATTTCACCGAGGGGGACACGGAGCCAGAATACGAGACGGAGAGGGACCAGGGGCCGCCCACACCACCTGGCCGTGTGGCCAGGCCTGGCCCGCACCAGGGGGTGGTGTGGCCGCCTAGGGAACCCCCTCGGCCTCCCCTTTGCCTATAAGATGCCTTCGATACAGAAACCCTAAGTATCTGATCAAAAAATTCCACGAAAGAGTCTGTAGCCGCCGTCATCTCCATCGCTAGATCAGGAGGGATCTGAACCTCTTCCCGGCACCCTGCCGGAGGGGATAATTCACCCTAGAGGTCTTCTTCATCACCATGCAAGCCTCCGGTGTGATGCATGAGTAGTTCATCCTTGGACTACGGTCCATGTAGTAGCTAGATGGTTGGTTCTTCTCCTTTGTGCTACCATGTTTAGATCTTGTGAGCTCCATTCATGATCAAGATCATCTATTTATAATCATACATGTTGTGTTTGTAGGGATCCGATGGATATTGAGATGCTATTTCAGATTGATTATTGATTCTATCATGTCTTTGTTATTTGTGATCTTGCATGCTCTCTGTTGTTAGTAGATATCTTGGCCGAGTAGATGCTAGCAACTCCAAGAGGGAGTATTTATGCTCGATAGTGGGTTCATGCCTCTAGTAATCTGAGGAAGTGACAGAAACCTCTAAGATACTAGATGTGTTGTTGCTACTAGGGAGAAAACAACAATCCTTTGTTCATAGAACAATCGTATTGTTTACTTTACACGCAATGCGTAATGCAATTATCTGTTCCTTGCAACTTAATACTGGAGGGGGTTCAGATTGATAACCTGAAGGAGTATTATTAGTCATAGATGTAGTTGGATTGCGGTTTATGTATAATGTTATAATGCCCAATCAAATCTCATAGGAGTCAAGATGATTAGTATATGCATGTATGCTTTCTCGATGTTTGTCAATTTCCACGCTGTAATTTGTTCACCCAACATGTCCTCTATCTTAAGGAGAACCACCACTAGTGAACTATGGACCCCGGTCCTTTCTTTTAGCATCAATCTACAACTGTTTACTATTTTCTGTTTACTTTCTGTAAGCTTTTACTTTCTTCCACACAATACGTTTAAATCCTTTGTTTTAAGCAAAACCGGTGAGATTTACAACCTCACTGTAAGTTGGGGGCAAAGTTCTATGGTTGTCTTGTACATGATTCCAAGTTGGAAACAAAACCTTGGTGGTGTTTCCTTGCTCCTATTGGTTCGATAACCTTGGTTTCTTAACTGAGGGAAAACTTGTTGCTGTGCTCATCATACCTTCCTCTTGGGGTTCCCCAACGAGCTCGATACGTGTTGAGCCAATAATCAAGAGGACAGAAGGTCTCCCACTACAAACAATCTATCACCTACTCCATCTACAAACACATTTTTTTGGAAAACTCAATGTTCCTATCTATTTTGTTTCTGATCTTTGGGCATATAGGACCAGCCCAAGCCATTCTCTCCTTGTTCTAGCAGATGTGATCCTTCCCTTTACAATTGATTTAACACTCCTCTTTCCTTTGTCACTCTCAGCATCTGAGTCATCATCATCAACATTATCAACATAAAGGTCATCATCCCCATCACTTAGAGCATAATCAGAAACCATAATCTCAAAGTCAGAGTCATCATCATCCTCATTGTCAGAGTTTGTATCAATATTTTCTTCGTCTTTAGTACCAGTTGGACAACTGCCTGTCTTCCTCTTGCTCTGCCTTGTTATACCAACAACAGAATCTTCATTATGGTCTCCATTAGTTGGAGAGACAACTTGTAAACATCCGGATTTTGAAGTCCAGATGTCTGTTATGCCGTACCTTGCAATCCCAGGATTACCATTTTTGCGAGACATATTAGAATTGGTACCATAGTACATCATCCATTACAAACCATAATAGTCTTACAGATAGTTGATGTCATGATCAAGTCTTAATACATATCAAAGCAGCAGAAATAAATGTAGTAGACTCCATCTTCATTGTCACAGGCAATGCTGACGATGTGAGATGATCCTAGTTATCGTAGACCTCCTGATGTCCATCCTTCGGACGGTCCTCCTCATAGTCTGGCCATGGGAATAGCCAGGGACAAAGCCATGAGTACTCTTTAAGTACTCGCAAACTATCACTAACACAAGTAAGGTAAAACTAGTAGGAATCCTGAGCTCTAGTCTTATTTGCAACAAGCCAATTTTATTTCATAAGTACTTAATAGTAAATCCTATTTTAGTTCTCTAGATTACTCAAGTGGGAACCTAGTTTTCCTATCCACAACCTTATTGTGGTCAAGTCAAAGTCATAGTTCAAGTCACAAGTCCTTTTGAAAACATCTAACAACGGGACAGTATGTCCACTCCAACTGTCCATAACCGCGGACGGGGCTATTCAAATAGTTTGACACTCTACAGAGGTGGTACACTTTCACCATAAAATTCGAAACATCCGTTAGGGATAATCCTAAATCATCATACTTGGTATGCGGATAATCAATCCAGTCCTTTCAATTACACACCCTAGTATAGGCACCTCCCCTATGAGCTTGGCCTCCTAGCCATGGCCAACTACCATCCTCGGAACTGCATAGGTGGACATTCATATTCACGAGGCAGCCTCAACTTCACCTATTTCCGCAAGGGAACCCATACTAAGACATATAAACTTCTAGTTAAGCCCTACCCAACTCAGGCATTGTGGTTGTACGATAAAATTGGAATGGTATCACATCCAAACCCAACCATCAGTTTTTATCAAAGTCAAGGCACATGCCTCATTCAGTATCATCTCCAAATCATTGTGTTTCACAACACATGTCAAAACATTTCAATAGAATGACTCATCATTCCAAGGTTTTCATAATCATTTTCTCCAAGTATTCCCATCTAAAGTGATCAAGTTTAGTTTAGCACTAGCCACTATTAATGAGGGTACCACTATTGAGGGGTGCTAATCAAGTATAACTACCCAAGACTAGTTCTGTGCTCTTGAGGGTATCCATCCTATTTTCCACTAATCACAATTAATTAACTAGATAAGAAAATTTGATAAAGATAAAGGAATAAAGCTTGCAAGTAAAACTTGGGATTGGTATAATCAAGATTGCATAACCAAGCATGCCTAGTGCATCTTGCATAGATTAGCTTGCATAGTTAAGCTTGCCTTGGTTGGTGCAGTTGTTGAAGTTCTCTTCTTCTTTTTTGTAGTACTCCTCCTCCTCGTACCCCGGGTTGGTACTAGCGTCTATAAGTAAATATAAGGTACATAATCACCAAACAATACTTAGCTACTTCTATTTAGCACACAAAGGTTCACACTAGATGATCTAGCATCATCTCAATCATCACATGGAATGTTGACGTAGTCTTATTTATCTTATTTTGGAAAAGAAATTTCTACTCATTGAAAAATACTTAAGATTTAATATCCTCCAATTAAAATATGGGATCATGTTGACACCTATCATCACAACATATTCCAATACTTGGGAAAGTGATTTAAAGGGGTTGACATATATTACAAAGTTTAATATTGTTATTTAATAATATTAAAGTGACTAGAAATGCCTATATAGCATTCTTTTATTACTAATCCATGATTAATTCATGTAAAACTAAATATTTTTACATATTCAGATAGAGCATGGCAAATGTGATTTTTGAGAGTTGGAATCAACTCAAAAGCATTTATGGTTGATTTTAGAAAAATGTCTGAAGTTGGAAAAGTCTATGTCTTGTTATTTTCACTATAGGTGATCTATAATTTCAAATGGTTTGAATCCAACGGAGTGTGTAGAGATTTTCAATACCTTTCTAACAAAATTGGAATCATGCAATTTGTTTAAGTAAATCCCTTTGAATTCAATTTTGAAACTACTGACAGAATAGGGTTTTGATTTAAATGGAAAAACTATATTTGAATCTCTGGGCTAAGCGCGGGAACGAACATGGGCCGGCCCAGCTACACGGCGCTTGCAGTGGGCTGCTCTCAGGCTGATCCCACATGTCAGCGGCAGTATCTAAGCGAAACGGTATCAGCTAATCTCAGCCGCGGGATTAGACAACGAGCAACGACTCTGGTTCATCATCTCCGTCACAGTGGGCGCGCGAGATTCTAACCCTAGCACTACGGTAGGGGTCGATGGGGGCTTACCAGGGCTCCATCTAGGTCCAGCGATGGGGGGAACGAGCTGGTAGACGACGGCGAGTCGAATGGCGATCGCGGCAGCTCCGGGAGTGGCTCCAATCAACGGCTCCTTCCCTTCACTACAGCGGCGGGCTCCGGCAAAATACCGGCGAGGTGGTGCTCGCCTTGCTCCGGGGAAGGGTCAGGGATGTTTATAAGGGAGAGGAGAGTCGAATGGTGTGCCTTTGGAGGCTGGGGGAGGGTCCGATTTATACACCAACGAGAGGAGCAGCGCGGCATGGCTCAGGCTCGTCGGCGACATTGCTACGGGGCGCTATCGGCATGGCGGAGGGCATAGGTCGATGCGGTGGTCTTCATGCGCATAGTGGCACGACGAGGGGTGGTCTTAATCGGTCGGGAGACGTCCATGCTCTGTGCGGGTACCGCGGTGTTCGTCATGGCGTATGGTGGTCACGGGGCGCACGACAGCGAACGGTTGTGTCTAGGAGGTTGCTGGTGATGCGGCGAGTGCAGTTATGCAAGGAGAGAGTGAGGCGTGGCGTGGCTGCGTGGGAATGGCTTGGCGCTCTGGCATGCGCTCGGCATGGCAGAGAATTAAATGGGCGCGGCACTGCTGGCTTCTCCCCTGGCGGTCGTTGGCCGAGGCGTGGACTGGGGGTTGCGGTGAGGTCACGCATGTCTCCTCGTGGTCGTGGTAGAGGTCAGCGCAACGTGTGGCGTCGTGTCCATGCTCGACCGACATGGCACACTCGGGTACAGTTGGCACTGGTGCAATTGGCGAGTGAGAGAGGCTAACTCGCACGGGCTGGTACTAGGGATGATTGTGGGTGAGTAGTGGAGCTGTGTGGACTATAGAGATGATTACTAGATTGATCACAACAGTAAATAGTTGGTATATCTGTACTCTGCCTGCTAAGTGTTTGATTAAATGGCCGCATGAAAGAAATATTTGAATTTTCAAATTATTTTTGGTGGGTGTGTTGGTCACATGCTTGAGTGTCTCTGGTTGCTGGGGTTTTTCAAGTGGAGATGGTTTGAGTGGTTCTTTCAAAATGGTGATCTAGATACCTACACTTGATTCAATTTTGAAATGTCTCGCGAATGGATTTGAAATTGGTTTTTGTAAGTTTGTAAAATTTACTTGTGTTCATTTCACATGGTCTAGCAAGGGGGAAAAGAAGTAAATTGTTTCTGTTGGAAAACATTTACTAGAGATGCCCAAAGTGGGCTAGTGGTTAACTTTGGCAAAAATGACCATTAGGTCATATGATTCATATATTGATTTTCTTTTGATTTGTTTTTGTTTGGTTTTGACCTAGATGATATTATTTTGATCTTTAAACTATTTCTCCACATATATAACAATCAAACATGGCATAGCAAGCATTCATGATTTAATAGCAAACAAACACATACATTCATAAGGGTTTAAGATTGAATTGTTTTGCTAACCCTAATCTTGGGTGATTAGAACTTGATAATCTTGTTTAATATTTTTGAGATGTTACAAACCTTCCCTCCTTAAATAGAATCTCGTCCCGAGATTCAATAAAAACTAGGAACTAAAGATATTGGGAAACTCAGTCCTAATATAATCTTTTCGCTCCTAGGTGGCTTCTTCTTCGGTATGGTTACTCCACTGGATCTTTAGAAACTTGATACTTATGGTCCGGGTGGTTTTGAAGGCTTCTTCCAAAATACGAATGGGTACTTCACGATAAGTTAGATACTTTTTATATCTATGGCTCTGTAGTCGATGTTCTTGAAAACTTCGGTCTTCTCTAGAACTTCTAGGCATTTCCTAAGTAACGAGATATGGAACACATCATGTACAACCGACATCTCCTCAGGAAGTTCTAGCTGATAGGATACTTCTCCGCGGCGACTTAAAATCTTGAAGGGTCCAATATATCAAGGGGCAAGCTTCCCTTTCAGTTCAAAACGTTGCATTCCTTTCAAGGGTGATACTTTGAGATACACAAAGTCTCTGACGTTGAAGGTCAGGTCTCAACATCTTTTGTCAACATAACTCTTCTGTCTGGATTGGGCGCTCATGAGGTGTTCACGGACCTTGTGAACCTTCTCTTCGGCTTCTCGTAGGATGTCTGGTCCGAATATCTGACTCTCTCCTACTTGTGACCAATTCAGGGGGTACGACACTTCCTTCCATACAAAAACTCAAATGGGGTCATTTGCAAACTGGCTTGATAACTATTGTTGTATGAGAATTCTGCGAAAGGCAGATAGTCTTCCCATTTAGATCCATATTCCAACACACAGGCTCTCAGCATATCTTCTAGTATCTGGTTTACTCTTTCTGTTTGTCCGTCGGTCTGGGGGTGATAAGTTGTGCTGAAGTTTAGTTTGGTTCCTAATCCTTCTTGGACTTTTTCCACAACCTTGAGGTAAACTGGGTTCCTCGATCTGACACTATGGTCTTGGGGGTTCCATGCAGACTGACTATTCTAGCAATGTATAACTCTGCTAGCTTCGAGCTTTGATAGGTGGTCTTGACGGGTATGAAATGAGCTACCTTGGACAGTCTATCTACTATGACCCAAATAGAATCATTTCCCCTACTAGATGTAGGCAAACCGGTGATGAAATCCATTCTAACAGAATCCCATTTCCATTCCGGAATCTGCAATGGTTGCAAAAGTCCTGCGGGTCGCTGATGTTCCGCTTTGACTCTCTGACAGATATCACAATTGGCTATATAGCTTCCGACTTATCTCTTCATTTTATGCGACCAAAACTGTTCCTTCAAATCCTGATACATCTTGCTTCCTCCCGGGTGGATAGAATAGAGAGTATCATGGGCTTCTTGCATAATAACTTGCTTCAACTCTGAATCTGCTGGCACATAGATACGTCCTTTATACCACATAACTCCTTCTTCATCTTCAGTGAATCTAGGTACCTTCCCTGTACCGGTACGATGTTTAATTCCATTGATACTGGCGTTTCCTTTCTAAGCTTCCTTTATCTGACTAATCAAAGTGGATTGAAGTTCGATACTGGCTAGAAATCCTTCGCTAACTAGCTCCATTCTAAAATTCTCCAACTCCTCATGCAAACTTGACTAGTCTTCCTTAATCATAGTGTTTAGTATACATGGCAATCTACTAAGAGCATCCGCTACCATATTGGCCTTGCCGGGGTGATAGTGAATTTCAAGGTCATAATCCTTGATTAATTCTATCCATCTCCATTGCCTCATATTCAACTCCTTCTGGGTGAAAATATACTTCAAGCTCTTGTGATCCAAATAAATCTCACAGCGGTTACCCATGAGGTAATGACGCCATGTCTTCAAGGCTAAAACTACGGCTGTCAGTTCTAAGTCATGGGTGGGATAGTTCTGCTCATGTTGCTTCAGTTGCCGAGACAAATAATATATTACTTTGCCTTCTTGCATCAACACACATCTGAGACCAATCTTGGATGCATCACAATATACATCAAAAGGCTTCATGATATCCGGCATGATCAAACTTTGGGCTGAAATCAATCTCTTCTTGAGCTCTTGAAAACTTGCTTCACATTTGTCCGTCCATTCAAACTTCTTGTCTTTCTTCAACAGCTGAGTCATCAGCCTTGCGATGCTGGAAAATCCTTCAACAAACTTGCGGTAATATCCGACTAATCCAAGAAATGCGTGGACTTCAGTCTGAGTTGTTGGGGCTTTCCATTCTTCAACATCTTTAATCTTGGCGGGATCGGCGGCAACTCCGCCTGCTAACAAGATATGTCCTAGGAATCCTACTTCCTTTAACCAGAACTCACATTTGCTAAACTTGGCATACAACTGATGCTCCCTAAGGGTTTCAAGGATGGTTCTTAGGTGCTGCTCATGGTCTTCTTCCAACTTGGAGTAGATCAGAATGTCATTGATAAAAACAATGACAAACTTATCCAAGAAGTTCATAAAAATCTTATTCATGAGGTTCATGAAATAAGAGGGGGAATTGGTTAGTCCAAAGGACATGACATTGTACTCATACAATCCATATCTGGTGGTGAAGGCAGTCTTTGGGATATCCGTTGCGTGGCTCTTCAATTGATGATAACCAGTTCTAAGATCAATCTTAGAAAACACCCTGGCACCATTCAGCTGGTCAAACATATCTTCTATTTTTGTCAGTGGGTACTTGTTCTTGATGGTGACGTCATTCAGCTTCCGGTAATCCATACACAAACGGTTGGCACCATCTTATCCACAAACAAAACAGGTGATCTCCATGTCGATGCACTTGGTTGTATCAGACCTTTCCCCAACATGTCATCAAGTTGCTTCTTTAACTCCACTAATTCAGCGGGGTTCATACTATAGGGTCTCTGAGCTATGGGTCCAATTCCAGGAACTAGTTCAATGATAAACTCGATATCTTGATCTGGGGGCATACCTGGCAATTCATCTAGGAACACATCAGGGTATTCATAGACTACTATGACTTGGTCTAGGGTTGATTGGGCTAAACTCTTGTTGCATTTGAATTGATGGGGCAGTGTCTCAGACACATGCTCTACTGATACTCCAGTGCTACTGGTCATGGTTATGGCTTTCTTGGCATAGTCGATTAATCCTTGATGTTTCGACATCCAATCCATTCCTAGTACTACTTCCAAACCTTTGGTTCCAAGTACTATTAGATTGGCATAAAAATCTATTCCATGTATTTTGATAGGCACGGCCTTGCAAAATTTTCTAGCTTTGGTGGTTGACCCAGGTATTTGAACTATCATAACATGCTTAAAATTTGTTGGTTGAAATCTTACTAGTGCATGCAAATTATTCGGTAACAAATGAGTGCGATGCTCCAAAATCAAACAACACTCTTGCAAGTACTGAGTTAATAGAAAACATACCTAGCACGACATCTGGCGCTTCTTGGGCTTCTTCAGCATTCATGTGGAATAGACGGCCGGTACGGTTGTGCAGGTTTCCTGGGGCAAACCTCTTTCTAGGCTGGACACGGCGCTGTTGCTGGGCAGGTGTAGTGACATTGGTGGCTGCAGCAAGCTTCTTGGAGAACTCATTGGAGTAGTGACCCGTGACTCCATATTCAAAGTAGGTTATCATGGACTTGCCCTTCCCTGCAACAGGCACATCATTGCTTCCAGTCCTTGGGGCAGTATTGTTGTTGTTGTTGTCGTTGGACCTTGGCGGTGCACGGTTGAAGTTATGGGTGTTACCGGGGTTGTTGTTGTGGTGGCCTCCGGGCCTCGGGTTTCCTCCGCCACGATTGGGATAGTTCGGACGGGACATAGGGTGTCTGTTGTTCCTTGGTGCAAATCCTGCAGATGGGTCGGGGCGGTACTTCAGGGTATGGTGGGGTCCAGGTTGGTGCATCATACGATGCTTGCGGTTCTCACTGGCTTGGTTGTTCTTTTCTTCCATCTGGATAGCAGAATCCACTAAAGTTCTAGGTCATCAAAGGGAATGTTGACTAACACTGTTTGCATCTCATCATGCAGACCATTCAGGAATCTCTCCTTCTTCTTTGCTTCTGTGTAAATATCATCAGGGGCATACCTAGCCAGATACATGAATTTTTCACGGTATTCTACCACAGTCATCCTTCCCTGCTTCAATTCCCTGAATTCATCCCTCATCCTCTTGATCAAACCTGGGGGCACATGGGTCCTGCTGAACTTGAGCTTGAATTCTTCCCAAGTCATCATCTGTCCTCCGTTCATGGTACGGGTGCTATTCCACCATGATCTTGCATATCCTACCAGATTCATCTTCAGTCAATGCTTTGGCAGCGTGGTCACTGGTTTGTCGTCCAAGGAAGCATGCAGGGCTAGGAGTTTTGAATCTAGACTTACAGAATAAAGCTCTTTTGATCAAACAGCTCCATACGTTTTACTCGAAAGTCGATGTACCTTGGGTTAAAATGGCGTGGTCTCTATACGGTAATAACATTCCTCATGCTCAGTCTCGATGTGGCTCGTTCTGGTGGCGTGATATATTTAGCTTGGTCGAGGAGTACAGGAGTGTATCAAGATGTCACGTTGTGAGTGGCTCCACTGTTCTATTTTGGAAGGACTTTTGCTCAGAGGGAGATCTTCTCTGTGATAGGATTCCACGCCCATTCTCCTACACATTGAATGAAGATTTATCAGTGGCAGATTTAGCTCATTGATAACCCACAAGTATAGAGGATCGTGTGTAGCCTTTTTGATAAGTAAAAGTAGGATAAACATTCTGTCAAGTTCTATCAACCACTGATACAACTCTATGCACACTAAACGTTTGCATTATCTAGGAAATAAAACTAGAGCAACAATACGAGTAATAGAGATAGCTTTGCATGATAATAAATAACAAGAAAGTAAAACTAGTTGCTGCAGCAATAAAATATACTAAACTAATAGAACCATGAGTGTGGAATAGTGGTGGTAACTGTGGTCGCTTTGTCCAAGTTTAAATAGCGAATAGATCGGGTTCATTATCTTCGATGTAGTTTTCTATGTGGGAGAGGCTAAATATACATGCGCTTCACTACTTGGAATTACATGTACTATATGATTGGATTGTTAGCAAACATCCGTAAGTACTAATCAATGCATTAAGGTTGCCTTAACCATAGCCTTAAGTTTAATGGTCCTCTTACTCCCATACGTGCAACGTTCCGGTTCGCGTCCTCAGGTTTCTATCACTCCGACAGAACTCCCCCTTCCTTTTACACATACTACAAACCCTATGATGTTTAATCCATGCGCGCACAAATATAATGGACACCAAAGGACTATACCATATCAACATACAACTCTAATGAACCAAAGACGTTCAACCATTCAATCTAAGAACAAAGAAACTACGCAAACATGACATAGATCATTGGATTATAACGTATAGCATCAAACACCATGTTTACATAGGATGGTACAGAGGTGTGTGGGAGGATGAACCACTGTATACTAGGAGGATTAGGTGATGAAGATGGTGAAGAAGGCGGCGGCGGCGCCGGCGCAGGGGACTCCTTCCCCGCCGCTGGTATCATGGGGGAGCACCACCCCTTAGCCCCCTTCCTTCATGGCTTATTGGGAGCCCTCCCCCATGGAGATGGGATCCATGGGGTAGGCAAAAACGTGGCTTTGGTGGCTACAAATTCGTGGGTGGAGATGCCCTGGGCGAATTAGGTTTCCATTCTCGGATACCCGTCACCCCATCTTGGGCTGCAGTAAATCGGGCCTAAAAGGTCCGTATGGACTCGGAATCAGCTAAATTTTATGTCCAGAACGTTTGTCGCGAAATTTCTAACAACTTTTGTTTGAAGAGTTTTCCGTTTGACGCGGTATTCGACCCGAAACGTGACAATCTTCAACAAGAGTTCTGAGACAGATTTCTGGAAAAATCCCAATTTGACTCCAACAAGGCTTCCACTTGTATTCTTGGTAATTCCTACACATCAAAGTGTAAAACAAGAACATTGTGCACTTTTGCAACTATTAGTAGGTTATTCCAAATAAATCATAAACTTTATACAAAAAGGAGTGTCAAAAGCATATTATTAGCATAAAACCATCAAAAATTATAGATACGTTATGGACGTATCAACATCCCCAAGCTTAGTTCCTGCTCGTCCTCAAGTAGGTAAACGATCAAAACAATATAATTTTTGAGGTGACATGTAGACAACACAATCTTGATCATCATAATTGCAAAAGCATTGATAGCTGGGATTAAGGTACTCTAAACATGAATCATGAAAGATAGAGTTCTAACAATAAGACATAGCAACTATGTTGTAACATGAAAATGCACAAACAAAAGATTCATGAATAACAATGCTTTGCAAGGCATTTGTTTATTTCACATAAAGAAAACATAATAAGAATGGCATTCAGCTTGTCCCTCATAGATTAGCAAAACATAAATGCATAGGACACCTTCAAAGTTCATAAGGGTGATTAGATACAAATAGTTTAAGAACAAGCAATATGAAAGTTATGCATCAATCAACAAGTCTTGGGACAATGCACATTAAACTAAGAATGGCCACTATGCTCTCTTAATAGGTGCATAAAGATAGAAGATGGAGACTCAACATAAAAGTAAAAGAAAGTACTTCTTAGAAGGAAGCAGGGATTCAAGTCTCATAAAGAGCTTCCAAAAATTATGGTACTTATTAGCTTTCAGCTCTCATTGCCCCTATCATAAGCATATTTAGGTGATTAAGGTTAAAGTGACATAACTAAGAGGATATGCTTGACAAGTTATAAGTTGAAATCTCATGCCCCTTACTTACGAATACCGAACCTCATGCTACTCAACTTCAGTCACAAGTAAGCTCTTGTCATTGTAAGTACATATGTATCATAGAGAACCGTCAACGGGGTACCCCTTGCACATGATACAGGAGCTATCCCATAATCAAAATGACAAGGCAAGCAGACAATGAGCATCTTAGCAATCTTTTTATTTGCTATTTGCATTGGTTTTTATTGAGGATGCTTCATAGAGTGCTCATTATGGTTATGCTGCAAGTTTCCACCATGATTAGGCATGGCTTAGGCTAGCAGCCCAGGCATTTCTCTAACACACATACAAACTCCATGATCTTACAAGTTCCCCTTTTATTTCACACTGCCGGGATCCATAAGCAAAAGAATCATGATATCAATGGAATATAAGTGCAATGTTGAAAGTGTTCCCCGTGATACATGGTTCTGCTAACTTCAACTTACAAAGTGCAAGCATATACGCAACAAAGATGGACACAATGGTTCAAGTTTATTAAGTGCAAGAAAATAAAGTTTGCCATCAAGTTCGTGAGAGCTTTAATCACTAATTTTCACATAACAAGTTTAATTCGGAAGGTAGATAAAATCATGAATATACTTGGAATAGAAAATGCTAATAGGTAGGTATGGTGGACTCTTTGGGATAACTTGGTTTTATTTGGAGTTGGATGCATGAGTGGAACTCATACTTGGTTATGGAGGCTAGCAAAAGACTGGGAGCGACCAACTAAAAGAGCAATAATGGCCATAATCATGCAAAGCCACAAAACATCATTAATTAAAGCATAAAGTGATATTACAAGTCGAAAACTAAAGGATCATAAAGGCTATGGTGACTTGGGATAGTCATAACATGGTGTGAGCATGCGCCAAGTCAACCCAAATAAAGCATCAAAGGAGAAAACCACAATACTATGCTTTAATATGCTAAAACAACGCATGATTCTTTCAAGGCACATTAAGTAATCTCAATTACTTGGAACAAGTCATGCTACATCAATAATTACTAAGCATAAGGTCAAAGCAATATCAAACATGACATGATAAAGTCTAGGCCACCGTCAAAACAAACTCCTTTTGTACCACTTATAAGTATGAACTTTTCCTACTCTTTTCCAATCCAAACCACACTTATTTGAAAACTAATATATGAAAGAGGGGGTCCAACCAATTTATTCAAGCAAACTAAGCAAACCAAGCAAACAAAAACCAAAAACGAAAACGAAGACGCTCCAAGAACAACACAACTATGCATGAAACAATAAAATGAAGTGTTTGGAAGAACCTAAGATTTTTATTGATGAAGAAGGAGATGCCTTGGGCATCCCCAAGCTTTGACGCTTGTACTTCTTGGATATTTCTTGGGGTGACACAGGGTGGAATCCCCAAGCTTGAGCTTTAGTCCATTCTTCATCTTATTACATCACTCTTTCCATACACCTAAAAAATTTCCTTTATACAAAACTTCACACAATCTTTATTAGCAATATTAGTACACTCAAGATAATAAGTCTTTGGGTTCAGTTCCAACACCAATAAAAATTCCATTAAAACACAAGCTACTGTAGCACTTCTCTCAAAAATCTCAATTCCCAAAATGAACCCAAAAAGGAATCAACAAGAAGCAAATGCAAATAATGGCAGAAATCTGTCAAAATAGACCAGTAGGTAAAGACCAATTTTTTCGAAGACCTTCTGTTGCTCAAATCGAAAAATGTTGTACTAACGAAAGTTAGATAACAACCTGGGGCAGAAGCACAAAACTTCACAGTTCAAACTAACGTACAGAGGTTTTACACGAATTATTATAGTGAAGCACAAAAATCTGTTTCGGGACAGCAACTTTCCCAAGCATTACTGCTCTCTCATTAGAGGTTACTCTTGGCACAAAAAGCAAATAGAAAGGATAAGGAGTGGTTATTACAAAGGTAATAACTTCCAAGACTCATCTAAAACTTTTGGATTATGTCCCAATAAGTACTTTTCTTTAACGCATTTAAGTTAGGCACAGGAGCAAGATTCAAGTATTTTCGAATGAATAAGCATTAAGATCAATACCAGAAATATCTTTATTTTTCAAGGCTTCATGCATTCCTACAAGTTTTTAACTGGAAAGCTTCCATGGAAAGATTTGTTTTGGTTTCATAGGCATGAACACAAGTGTTCAAGGTCGACCCCCACTTAACCATTACTCATCTTTCCTATCACTTTCCTTTTTAAAATGTTTTTAGGTAACAAGTACAACTAATTTTTTGTAATTCGCATTCCCTATCTATACTAAGATATAGAACAACTTAAAACTGAAAGTAAAACCTACTTAGAGATAAAGCAAACAAGTGCACACAAGAATATTCACCCACACGCTATTGCTCCCCGGCAACGGCGCTAGAAAAGGTCTTGATAACCCACAAGTATAGAGGATCATGTGTAGCCTTTTTGATAAGTAAGAGTGTCGAACACAACGAGGGTCTAAAGGTAGGATAAACATTCTCTCAAGTTCTATCAACCACTGATACAACTCTACACACACTAAACGTTTGCATTATCTAGGAAATAAAACTAGAGCAATAATATGAGTAATAGAGATAGCTTTGCATGATAATAAATAACAAGAAAGTAAAGCTAGTTGCTGCAGCAATAAAATACACTAAACTAACAGAACCATGAGTGTGAAATAGTAGTGGTAATTATGGTCGCTTTGTCCATGTTTAAATAGCGAATAGATCGGGTTCATTATCTTCGATGCAGTTTTCTATGTGGGAGAGGCTAAATATACATGCGCTTCACTACTTGGAATTACATGTACTATATGATTGGATTGTTAGCAAACATCCGTAAGTACTAATCAATGCATTAAGGTTGCCCCAACCATAGCCTTAAGTTTAATGGTCCTCTTACTCCCATACGTGCAACGTTCCGGTTCGCGTCCTCAGGTTTCTGTCACTCCGACAGAACTCCCCCTTCCTTTTACACATACTACAAACCCTATGATGTTTAATCAATACGCGCACAAATATAATGGACACCAAAGGACTGTACCATATCAACATACAACTCTAATGAACCAAAGACGTTCAACCATTCAATCTAAGAACAAAGAAACTACGCAAACATGACATAGATCATAGGATTATAACTTATAGCATCAAACACCATGTTTACATAGGACGGTACAGAGGTGTGTGGGAGGATGAACCACTGCATACTAGGAGGATTAGGTGGTGAAGATGGTGAAGAAGGTGGTGGCGGCGCTGGCGCAGGGGACTCCCCTTAGCCCCCTTCCTTTATGGGGGAGCACCGCCCCTTAGCCCCCTTCCTTCATGGCTTATTGGGAGCCCTCCCCCATGGAGATGGGATCCATGGGGGAGGCAAAAACGTGGCTTTGGTGGCTGCAAATTCGTGGGTGGAGATGCCCTGGGCGAATTAGGTTTCCATTCTCGGATTCCCGTCACCCCATCTTGGGCTGCAGTAAATCGGGCCTAAAAGGCCCGTACGGACTCGGAATCAGCTAAATTTATGTCCAGAACATTTGTCGCGAAATTCCAACAACTTTGTAGTTGAAGATTTTTCCGTTTGACGCGGTCTTCGACCCGAAACGTGACAATCTTCAAAAAGAGTTCTAAGATAGATTTCTGGAAAAATCCCAATTTGACTCCAACAAGGTTTCCACTTGTATTCTTGGTAATTGCTACACATCAAAGTGTAAAATAAGAACATTGTGCACTTTTGCAAATATTAGTAGGTTAGTTCAAATAAATCATAAACTTTATACAAAAATGAGTGTCAAAAGCATATTATTGGCATAAAACCATCAAAAATTATAGATATGTTATGGATGTATCACTCATACAACAAATTTAAATTCTTTGTTTGCATTGCCACTTTCAGTAGAAGCTTTTCAAGAGTGGGGACAGATCACCGAGCTTTTGGCTGAAACCCCAATTCACACTAATGGGATTGACGGAAGAACTTTTGCCTGGGGCCCTACGTACACACCTTCTAATTTCTATAAGTTTCTGTTTGCACAATTGCCTTGAGATGTGTCTCTCAACGCAATTTGGAAATCAAAAGCTCTGCCAAAGTTAAAAGTATTTTATTGGCTGATCATGATGGATAGGCTCAACACTAAAGACTTGATGAATCACAAGAATTGGCATTTAGAAACTGGCCTGGAATGTGTTTTTTGCACAAGGGTGATCTTGGAAACACGTGATCATCTATTTTTGAGTGTAATTTTTCTAGGCAATGTTGGGATTTTCTGAACATCCAATGGAATTCTTTGGATACTTTTGCTGATTGTTTCATGGCAGTCAAGTCAGCCTTTAATGGCCCCTTTTTATGGAAGTGTTTGCTTGTGCTGCATGGAACATATGGAAGATTCGTAATGACTTGGTCTTTAGAGCTATGCCGATTTCTTTTAACATATGGAAAGTTGGTTTCCAAAGTGACCTCATGTTACACAAGTACAAGGT
The DNA here is from genome assembly GCA_910589775.1 of Avena eriantha. Classification (NCBI taxonomy): domain Eukaryota; kingdom Viridiplantae; phylum Streptophyta; class Magnoliopsida; order Poales; family Poaceae; genus Avena; species Avena eriantha. The sequence continues at coordinate 543,104,299 of OU342742.1, forward strand.
TAAAGCTGCTCTTGTTCAACCTCTTGTTGATTGGCTCGTTGCACTTTTTGTATAATCCTTGCAAGTTCCCTTAGACACTTCTTCCCCCCTTAATGTAACTTTTTTCTTTTTTAGTTCGAAGGTGCTCCTTCATCCCTTGTACTCTGGTTTATAATTTATAAAATTACACCGTAGAGGCTTCCCCTACGGTAAAGGTGTCAAAAAAACATGTCAGATAGTGGGTGGCAAACAATACTTTTTCTGCAGCATCTACTCCTGCAACTTCTAGGTTGTTCTCCATTGTTTGTAGCCAGTCATCAGCATCCAAGGGCTCTTCCAATTTGATAAAAATAGGAGGGTTGGTGTTTTGAATGTTCTTGAGCTTAGATCCATGGTGATCCTGGTTTCCACGGCCTTGGATATTGTGTGCCATCTAGGCGATTTGTTGAAGAGTGGCTAGATTGGCTTGACGCTCGGCTCTACCGACTTCTCAATCTGAAACTAGCATCTATAGAATCTGAAGCATTGGATCCTGGGATGTGCTGCTTCCACCGGGGTTTCCGCGAGTCATCTGAAGATTGAGATATATCGCAAGACAAGAGGGAAATTTTCTATGGCTTATGGGTTTTGTTCAAAAGATTTAAACTTGAGTATTGCTAAGGTTTGAAAACCACAACTCATTTTCATTCATTCATTCCAAGCAACACAGTACAAACCACACACCAAAACTACTAAGCAGATGGTTTTAAGAACCATTCTGACAAGCTACGATACATCGGGACCGGATACAAACTCACACCTATGATAGTGCTCAGGTGCGACTACTCATCATCGGAACTGGGGGTTTCTTCATCATCTATGAAGTTGGCGTCATCCTCGTCAGTATGGAACACCATGGTGATGTCCTCCAGGTAGTCATCATCACCACTGAGGTAAGAGTGGACATCCCCACGAATATCTTCACCTTCTTCTTCCTTCTCCTCAAGTTGAATCTCCTGGTCATGGACGGTTTCTTCGAGGGTGGACACCTTCTGGCGAAGACGAGCAATGATGTGGTCCATCTTGTCACGCTGGAGACAAAGTGACTTGCGCTCCTTAGCGAGGATGGCGAGGGTTTGTTTCCTCTTGGCTGCAACAGCGTGATTCTGGTTGGCGTAGACACGGGCGTTGTCCAACTCCTACTAGGTCTCGTGCAACATGAAGTCAAGGTGATCCCCGTGATGCCTCAGCTCTGGATGTCCTGGCATGGCCAAGGGCTGTCCCATAGAGTCACATCTGGCGTAGTGAGCGAAGCGGGTGCCATTGATCTGGTTGATGTTCTACACACACAGACACGCAAGTGCCTCCTGCATTGCCCTAGCTAGTTCATCCAGCCAGTTGTTCTCCCTCAAGCTGAATTGTATCTTCTTAGAGGTGGGTGGATCCATCTTGCCTCTCAGATCCGCAACGATCAACCACTACAGCTCTCCTCCTGGATGATCATTGAGTTGCGCTCCGAAGAACTTGGGGTGCGGGCATTCCAGAAGCTTTGCTAGTTGGCTTAAGTCCCTCTCGAAGAGGAGCTCTCCTCCATTGCCCAATTGGTAGAACTTGCTGTACTTGACTTCCATCTATAAGCAACTAGGATGAGGAAGTTAGTGAGATGATCAAGTGTGTCAAATTTTAGGTAGGATTGCAAGAATTTTTGAGGAACGTGTGAACTCTTTTTGAAAGAATCTCAAGGAGAAGAGTGAGAATAGGTTTTTGTAAATACTCACTTTCTTTGTTTTGAAACTAAGTTTTTCAGACGTCCATTCTAACTAGGGTATCCTATGGTCAGGATGGCTCTGATACCAACATGTGAACACCCGGATTTTTAAGTCCAGATGCCTGTTATGCCGTACCTCGCAATCCCAGGATTACCATTTTTGCGAGACATAACAGAATTGGTACCACATTACATCATCCATTACAAACCATAATAGTCTTAGAAATAGTTGATCTCATGATCAAGTCTTAATACATATCAAAGCAACGGAAATAAATGTAGTAGACTCCATCTTCATGGTCACAGGCAATGCTGACGATGGGAGATGATCCTAGTTATCGTAGACCTCCTGCTGTCCATCCTCCGGGCAGTCCTCCTCATAGTCTGGTCATGGGAATAGCCAGGGACAAAGCCATGAGTACTCTTTAAGTACTCGCAAACTATCACTAACACAAGTAAGGTAAAACTAGTAGGAATCCCTGGCTCTAGTCTTATTTGCAACAAGCCAATTTTATTTCATAAGTACTTAATAGTAAAGCCTATTTTAGTCCTCTAGATTACTCAAGTGGGAACCTAGCTGATGTAGCCCGTCCTACGGACGCTCCTACATCTGCAGCACCAAGTCCCCCAAGTGGACCCATGACTCGTTCTCGAGCCAAGCTTCTCCATGCTAAGGTGAATTCGCTCTTGTACTCGTGTGACTTCGATACACCCCTGGACGGCTTGCTACTTCATGCCCCAACACTATGCAACATCATGTATGAAGACACGAGCCAGGGGAGCGACGCAGCAGCCAACAGCTGCCAGGAGACCACGGTACTACCGGCCCCTGGAAGCGGTACTACCGCTCATGGACAGCTACCGCCCCGGACAGAGAGATGGACCCGAAGCTCCAGATCCCACCGGTACTACCGCACTCAGCCAACGGTACTACCGCGCGCACCTGAAGACTAACGCCAAAGCTTCTGCTCGCCCCGGTACTACCGCCCCTTCAAGCGGTACTACCGCATCTGTCCGGTACTACCGCTTGACCGACCGGTACCACCGGACACCCTAGGGCCTGCGCGCTCCAGCTCGGCCCTCTAGCCTTGTAACGCCCCCTTTTGATACATTAGTTGCCTAAACTACCCCTGAACTTGTGGCTGGCCTATATATAGCCCCCCACCTCTATTGTAAACCCTAGGCATGATATTGGAATTAGTGGAAACCCCTTGTGGATCTACCTCATTCTTGCCTCATGCTCCTTGACTAAGGAGCACCAATATCCCCAGACCTCGTTGGAGTTTGCATCGTGCCTCCGCGATGTACAAGGCCTTGGCATCAGTGTCCCTTTGCCAAGACGTCAAGATCTCACCAAGTCTCCCATCTCGTCGTGCCGGTTCGAGAGAGAGTCCTCCGCCCGACGTTGATCCTAGGGATTGCGCCAGACCGGTCACCGCCGGCGTGAGCTATTGGTGTTTATCGTGGTTTTGCGTGTGTGTGTTCATCGCGTTCTTCGTGCGTGTGTTTGTCGTGTTCATCCTTCCCTCCTTCCCCCGCAATCCACCCTCGATTTGAAAGGGAATTGTGAAAGATCAGGCCACCCTAGAGGTTTTCCCTCAACATAGTGGTATCAAGAGCTTCGTTTCTCACGAATTCCCCCACAATTTTTTCTTCTATCCACCAAAAATTCGAAAATCCCCAAAAAAAGAGCCCCAAATCTGCCTTCGGATCGATCTCTGGATTTGGTGTGTTTTTCGTGGTTTTGGTCCATAGATCTGTTGCTTGGGTTATCGATCTACCTTCTTTTTGTGTTCCTAGCCCCATTTTTCAGTTTTCCGCGAATTTGAGGATTTTTGGGCCATTTGTGCGTTCAATTTCGAGATCTACGCGCCCAGGAATCTGCGAAGCGGTACTACCGCCAAAACGAGCGGTACTACCGGCAAGCGGTACTACCGTCTGATCACAACGGTACTACCGGTCACTGGTACTACCAAACTTTTTGAGCGGTACTACCGCACCTATCAGACAAGATTTTTTTTTCAACCCCCATTCCTGTTTGCTATTTTCGTATTGGCTTGTTCGTATTTTGCGTGCGTGTCGCCAAACTAACTTCAAGCTTCTGCAACAAGATTCACATCCCACGCTCATCGACACCGCGACACCGAACAACATTCCCCTACACCGGCAGCAAGTCGTCAATACCGAAGGTATAACTTGCTCCACCTTGTTAACCCTTCTTCCTTGTGTGTATCTATCCTATGAGAGAAACTCATTTTGTGTTTGCCTAAGCGTTGTGCACTTGTCCTTAGAAAGTGAGAGTGTGAGAGCAAATACAAGAGTTAACATAGTAGTATAGAAAGGGAGAAAAAGAATAAAAAAGAGAAAAAGAAAAGGCAAAAGAAAAATAGAAAGATACAAAGTCTCCCAATACAAAGAGAGTCTCAAGCTTGTAAGCAAAGAGAGAAAAAGAGCGCGACCAAGGCAAGTGCACAAATCCGTTGCTTATTTCTCTTTTGGCGAACGAGTTGTGGTCTCTCCTTGCGTTGGCACGACACCGAGCGTAGTCTTCGTTAGGACCTTTTGTGCTCATTTTATAGTCGTGCTAACCACATCCGTCTCCACGTGTGTGTATCTTTGTGTTTTGTAGATCGTTTCCTTTTTGCTTTGATCTTTTGGTTCTCTACCACGTTTGACAATAACCTTTTCTTTGGATCGTTTCGTTTGGTTTTCCACAACCCTAACCTTCCACCCACAGCTTTTGAGAGTTAGTTCTTTCTTTAGTGTGAGTTTTCTTTGCATTTGCACTTTGCACGCTCATAGCTCTCACTTGTGGTTTCTAGTTTGGTGCAATCCCCAAGGTGAGGAATAAGGCTAACACCACCATATTCCACTCCCATTGACAATACTTGTGTGTTTTGCATGATGGATAGGCACGGTGAGTCGAGCCAACCACCTTACCAAGAAGAAGAACAATGACCGTACATGACACGTGCAAGTCACTTCATCGTCCGACAAGAGTTCCGTGAACATTGCCAAGCCCTTGAGACGCGACAAGATGAACAATTTGGCGAGACTGAGTTCAAGAACATCGACAACCGCTTCGACGGCCTCGAACGACAAATGCATGCAATGCATCACAACTTCGGCCACCAAAATGAAACGCTCCGTCGCTGAAACAAATGACAATCTTCGACGCTTCATCGACGGAATGGCAAGACCATGTTCACGCGCATCAAGCTCTTCAAGTTCTTCATGACGTCATGCTCCTCAACAAGATCTACCTCCAAGTGCAACAAGACGCAATGACGCCCCCATGGTTGAAGATGGAACCTCTTCGAACTATGTACCTCCCCCCACGGCACGCCGCAACGTCAAGCTATGATGGTGATTTCTCTTCAAGGCCAAGAGCAAGGCAAGAAGCACACCGTCATCACACAAGGGCATTAGTGCTCCAACAAGAGCAACAACAAGAGCAACCACAAGTGCAACCGCAAGTCTACCACCATCGACCGTGACACATACTTGACACAACAAGTGATGACTCCAATTTGGAGAATCAAGCTCGTCATCAATGTGAAGCTCTCCAAGATCCCCCTCCTTGTCATCAACGTCACGAACGTCCGCACCGATACCATGGTCATCACGAGGCGCCTCCACCACCTCAACAAAACTTGGAGCGTCAAGTGATACAAGTTGAGCGACGCCCACCACGTCAAGAGGCTCACGACCATGATCTTCGTCGTGAGGCCCATGTGCCTAATCACCATCATCAACCAAGGAACAAGCCTCCTCTTCGTCATAAACCGCGTCATGAGGCTCCACATCCTCAACACCCTCATGAGGCCCAAGTGCGTCAACATTACCAACAACTGCGCCAAGAGCAAGAGCAAGCTCCACAACAACAAGCGCAAGAGCAAGCTCCGCAACATCAATATCAAGAGCAAGCTCCGCAACAAGGTCACGAGAACCAAGTTCCACCTCCCCAACTACAAGATCATCAACAAGGTCACCAAGCTCGTGGCAATGACCGCAACGATGAAGAAACTGTTGGCAAGCTCAAGTTCACAATGCCCAAGTTCACCGGATCCATGACCCTGAAGAATACCTCTCGTGGGCACTCAAAGTCGACAAGATCTTCCGCATGCACAACTATAGCAACGAGAAGATGGTCGCCATGGCTTCGCTTGAGTTTGATGGTTACGCCAACCTTTCGTGGGAACAAGTTCAAGTTGCTCGTGATGCAAGACAAGAACAGCCAATCACAACTTGGCATGACATGAAGGATCACATGAGATCCCGGTTCGTCCCCGCGCACTACACGCGTGACCTCTTCAGCAACCTTAAAGCGCTTTGTCAAGGGACAAAGACCGTGGAAGAGTACTTCAAGGAAATGGAACTCAACTTGATTCGCGCCAACATTGACGAGCCCATGGAGCAAACAATGGCACGTTTCATTATTGGCCTAAATCACCCAATCAAGCGCATCGTCGATTTCCAAACATACAACACCATGGTTGAGCTTGTGCACATCACAACAAAGGCTGAATGTCAAGTGCAAGAGGATATCAAGTACAACAAGCCCAATACGTATTTCACCTACAAGCAAGCTTCAACCGCTACACCAACAACTTTCAATGGAAGCTCCTCAAGTACCTCCAAGCCTTCCTTCAAGCCCACACTTCCTCAAGGAAAGTTGCCCCCAAGTGGCAAACAAGCAAAGAGTGATACACCTTTCAATGGTGAATGCTACAAGTGTGGAGGCAAAGGACACAAGTCGGCCAAATGTGGAAACAAGGAAGTCTTGTTCATCCATGACAATGGTGATGAAGAGTACTTGAGTGAAGATAAGTTTGATGCCCGTGTCAAGGAAGCAATGGCAAGGCAACGAGTGGAAGATGATCAAGAACTCGTAATGTGTGAACATGCCGCAAGTCCATCGCTTGTCGTCGCAAGGATCTTGACCACTCAAGCACAAGAGCATGAATACCAACACTCCAATATCTTCCAAACACGAGCCGGCATCAATGGCAAATCTATCAAGGTGATCATTGACGGAGGGAGTTGCCATAACCTTGCTAGCACCGAGTTGTGTGAGAAGCTCAACCTCACCCTCCATCCGCACAAGCACCCCTACCACGTGAAATGGCTCAGTGACCAAGGGTCCGTGAAGATCAAGCATACCGTATCGGTCTCCTTTGCCATTGGTCCTTACAAAGATACGGTGGAGTGTGATGTGGTTCCTATGACAGTTTGACACATGCTTCTTGGTCGACCATGGCAATTTGACAAGGCTTCTCAACATGATGGTCGCACCAATGTATACACCTTCAAATGGCTTAACAAAACATGTGTTTTGCAACTGATGACTCCTAACCAAATAATTGCGGATAATGCAAAGGCTTTAGCGAGGGCGCAAAGCACAACACCTACTTGTGAGAAGAGTGGTGAGAGAGAGAACCACCTCATAGTGAGTGAGAGCCACAACCCAAACTCGAGTGGAAAAACTAAGAGTGTTCTCCTTGCCACCAAACGTGAGATGAGAGATGTTCGGAACAACCATCCATCTTGCACTATGTCCTCCTTTGCAAGGGACTAGCGCAAGGAACTAATGAATTAACCAATGTTCCTCCATCTTTGATGAATGTTTTGCAGGAATTCAAGGATGTGTTCCTCGAAGAGCTTCCACATGGACTACCTCCTCTTCGTGGCATCGAACATCGCATTGACCTCATCCCCGGTGCACCACTTCCCAACTGCGCCGCTTACCGCACGAACTCGGAGGAGGCGAAGGAGATCGAACTTCAAATCAACCAACTCGTCTCCAAAGGTTTGATCCAAGTTAGCACTAGTCCAAGTGTCGTACCCATGATTCTTATTCCAAAGACGGATGATACGTTACGGTTATGCATGGACTGCCATCCAATTAATGCTATCACCGTGTGTTATCGACATCCCATACCGTGTCTTGATGACATGCTTGATGAGTTGTGTGGAGCCACTATTTTTTCGAAAATTGATCTTCATAGTGGTTACCATCAAATACGCATGGCCGAAGGTGATGAGTGGAAAACCGCCTTCAAGACCAAACTTGGTCTCTATGAATGGTTGGTTATGCCCTTTGGTTTATCTAATGCCCCATCCACCTTCATGTGCCTTATGAATCACATCTTGCGTTCTCTCATTGGAAAAAGTGTTGTTGTCTATTTGGATGATATTCTTGTTTATAGCAAATCACATGAGGACCATATAACACATGTCAAGGAAGTTTTGCAAATCCTTCGACATGAAAAGCTTTATGCAAATCTTCCCAGGGGCACTTTTGCTAAAGACAAGTTGATTTTTCTTGGATTTGTCGTTTCTTCGAAAGGCATTGAAGTTGATGTTTCCAAGGTTAAGGACATACGAGATTGGCCCATCCTAACAAATGTGAGTGAACTCCGAAGTTTTCATGGGTTGGCCGGTTTCTATCGTCGCTTTGTGAAAGACTTTTCAACCATTGCTTGTCCCCTCAATGAATTGACCAAAAAGAATGTCACCTTCGTGTGGGGCAAGGCACAACAAAAAGCTTTTGATGAACTTAAAAAGAGGCTCACCGAAGCACCTCTTCTTGCTTTACCCGATTTCACAAAAACTTTTGAGGTAGAGTGTGATGCTAGTGGTATTGGCATTGGAGGAGTCCTTATGCAAAACGGACGTCCTATAGCCTACCATAGCGAGAAACTTGATGGTGCTCGCCTTAATTATCCGATTTATGACAAAGAGCTTTTTTCCTTAGTTCGTGTCCTTCAAGTTTGGCAACATTACCTCTGGCCCAAGGAATTTATCATACATTCCGACCATGAGTCCTTGAAATATCTCAAAGGCCAAGCCAACTTGAGTAAGAGATACGCTAAGTGGGTTGAATTTATGGAGTCTTTTCCGTATATTGTCAAGTATAAGAAGGGCAAAGATAATGTAGTTGCGGACGCTTTGTCTCGCAAACACACAAGCCTTCTTACGAGACTTGAAATCAACGTGTTGGGTCTTGAGGAAATTAAATATTTGTATGCTTCTGACCCATTCTTTGAACCAATTTTTGCAAAGTTCTCCAATGACAAAGGAGTTGATGATTTCTATTTGCATAAGGGCTTTCTATTTAAACAAAACAAGCTATGCATCCCGAAGTCGTCGCTTCAACTTTTGCTTCTCCAAGAATCTCATGGTGGAGGCCTCATGGGTCACTTTGGCCGTGACAAGACATTAGACATGCTCTCCAATCACTACTTTTGGCCCAAGATGAAGCGTGACGTGGAGCGCTACGTTCAACGATGCATGACATGTGTTCAAGCTAAGTCGCAAGCTAACCCTTATGGTCTTTATATGCCATTGCCTATTCTTCATACACCTTGGTCCGACATTAGCATGGATTTCGTGTTAGGATTGCCTAGATCTAAGCATGGTCATGATTCTATATTTGTTGTTGTGGATTGTTTTTCCAAAATGGCACACTTCATACCGTGCCATAAGACCGACGATGCTTCACATGTTGCAAATCTTCTTTTCAGGGAAATCGTCCGTCTTCATGGTGTGCCAAGAACAATCGTCTCCGACCACGACGTCAAATTCATGAGCTACTTATGGAAGACCCTCATGGCCAAGCTCGGCGTTAAGCTACTCTTTTCTTCCGCATCACATCCCCAAACTGATGGCCAAACCGAAGTTGTCAACCGAAGCCTCGGGACTCTCCTTCGTGTGTTGATCAAGAAGAACTTGAAGGATTGGGAGGAATGCATCCCACACGCCGAGTTCGCCTACAACCGTGCCAAACACTCAACAACCAAGATGAGTCCATTCATGATCGTCTATGGTTTCGAGCCCCTCACCGCGCTTGACATCCTACCACTACCTCTCCACGAGCGCACCAACATGGACGTCGAGAAGCACGCACAAGCTATGAAGATGCTTCATGAAGAAACAAGAGCTACTATTGAGCAACAAGTCCTTCGCCAAGCTTCAAGGTTAAACAAGGACAAGAAGGAGATGATCTTCCAAGAAGGTGATCTTGTGTGGATACACTTGAGCAAGGACCGCTTTCCCAAGGAACGAGATTCCAAGCTCAAACCAAGAGGAGATGGCCCCTTCAAGGTCCTCAAGAGAATCAACAACAACGCCTACATCATCGACATACCAACCTCCAAGTACATTGCAAGCAATACATTCAATGTCAAGGACCTTTCACCCTACCATGGAGATGTTCAAGATGATAACCATGAAGAGTCGAGGACGACTCTTTCCCAAGGGGGGGGAGCTAATGCAGCCCGTCCTACGGACGCTCCTACATCTACACCACCAAGTCCCCCAAGTGGACCCATGACTCGTTCTCGAGCCAAGCTTCTCCAAGCTAAGGTGAATTCGCTCTTGTACTCATGTGACTTCGATACACCCCTGGACGGTTGCTACTTCATGCCCTAACACTATGCAGCATCAGGTATGAAGACATGAGCCAGGGGAGCGACGCAGCAGCCAACAGCTGCCAGAAGACCATGGTACTACCGGCCCCTAGAAGTGGTACTACCGCCCAAGCGGTACTACCGCTCATGGACAGCGGTACTACCGCCCCGGACAGAGAGATGGACCCAAAGCCCCAGATCCCACCGGTACTACCGCACTCAGCCAGCGGTACTACTGCGCGCACCTGAAGACTAACGCCAAAGCTTCTGCCCGCCCCGGTACTACCGCCCCTTCAAGCGGTACTACCGCATCTGTCCGGTACTACCGCTTGACCGACCGGTACCACCGGACACCCTAGGTCCTGCGCGCTCCAGCTCGACCCTCTGGCCTTGTAATGCCCCCTTTTGATACTTTAGTTGCCTAAACTACCCCTGAACTTGTGGCTGGCCTATATATAGCCCCCCACCTCTATTGTAAACCCTAGGCATGATATTGGAATTAGTGGAAACCCCTTGTGGATCTACCTAATTCTTGCCTCATGCTCCTTGACTAAGGAGCACCAATATCCCCAAACCTCGTTGGATTTTCATCATGCCTCCGCGTTGTACAAGGCCTTGGCATCGGTGTCCCTTTGCTAAGACATCAAGATCTCACTGAGTCTCCCATCTCGCCGTGCCGGTTCGAGAAAGAGTCCTCCGCCCGACGCCGATCCTAGGGATTGCGCCGGACCGGTCACCGCCGGCGTGAGCTATTGGTGTTTATCGTGGTTTTGCATGTGTGTGTTCATCACGTTCTTCGTGCGTGTGTTTGTCGTGTTCATCATTCCCTCCTTCCCCCGCACTCCACTCTCGATTTGAAAGGGAATTGTGAAAGATCGGGCCACCCTAGAGGTTTGCCCTCAACACTAGTTTTCCTGTCCACAACCTTATTATGGTCAAGTCAAAGTCATAGTTCAAGTCACAAGTCCTTTTGAAAACATCTGACAACGGAACAGTATGGCCACTCCAACTATCCATAACCGCGGACGCGGCTATTCGAATAGTTTGACACTCTACGGTGGTACACTTTCACCACAAAATTTGATACATCCGTCAGGGATAATCCCGAATCATCATACTTGTTATGTGGATAATCAATCCTAACATTTCAATTACACACCCTAGTATAGGCACCTCCCCTATGAGCTTGGCCTCCCAGCCATGGCCAACTGCCATCCGGGGAACTTCATAGGTAGACATTCATATTCATGAGGCAGCCTCAGCTTCACCTCTTTCCGCAAGGGAACCCACCTAAGACATATAAACTTCCAGTTAAGCCCTACCCAACTCATTCATTGTGATTGTATGGTAAAATTGGAATGGTATCGCATCCGAACCCAACCATCATTTTTTATCAAAGTCAAGGCACATGCCTCATTCAGTATCATCTCCAAATCATTGTGTTTCACAACACATGTCAAAACATTTCAATAGAATGACTCATCATTCCAAGGTTTTCATAATCATTTTCTCCAAGTGTTCCCATCTAAAGTGATCAAGTTTAGTTTAGCACTAGCCACTATTAATGAGGGTATCACAATTGAGGGGTGCTAAGTATAACTACCCAAGACTAGTTCTATGCTCTTGAGGGTATCCATCCTATTTTCCACTAATCACAATTAATTAACTAGATAAGAAACTTTCATAAAGGTAAAAGAATAAAGCTTGCAAGTAAAACTTGGGACTGGTATAATCAAGATTGCATAACCAAGCATTCCTAGTGCATCTTGCATAGGTTAGCTTGCATGGATGGATTGCATAGTTAATCTTGCCTTGGTTGGTGCAGTTGTTGAAGTTCTCTTCTTCTTCTTCTTCTTCGTAGTACTCCTCCTCCTCGTACCCTGGGTCGGTACTAGCGTCTATAAGTAAATACGAGGTACACAATCACCAAACAATACTTAGATACTTCTATTTAGCACACAAAGGCTCACACTAGATGATCTAGCATCATCTCAATCATCACATGAAATGTTGACATAGTCTTATTTATCTTATTTGGAAAAGCAATTTCTACTCATTGAAAAATACTCAAGATTTAATATCCTCCAATTAAAATATGGGATCATGTTGACACCTGTCATCACCACATATTTTGATACTTGGAAAAGTGATTTAAAGAGGTTGACATATATAACAAAGTTTAATATTGTTGTTTAATAATATTAAAGTGACTAGAAATGCCTATATAGCATTCGTTTATTACTAATCCATGATTGATGCATGTAAAACTAAATATTTTACATATTCAGATAGAGCATGGCAAATGTGATTTTTGAGAGTTGGAATCAACTCAAAAGCATTTATGGTTGATTTAAAAAAAATGTTTGAAGATGGAAAAGTATCTGTCTTGTTATTTTCACTCTAGGTGATGTACAATTTAAAATGGTTTGAATCGAACAAGAGTGTGTAGATATTTTTAATACCTTTCTAACAAAATTGGAATCATGTAATTTGGTTAAGTAAATCTTTTTGAATTCAATTTTGAAACTACTAACAGAATAGGGTTTTGATTTAAATGGAAAATCTATATTTGAATCTCTGGGCTAAGCGCGGGAACGAACATGGGCCGGCCCAGCTACACGGTGCGCGTGTAGCGGGCTGCTCTCAGGCTGGTCCCACATGTCAGCGGAAGTATCTAAGCAAAACGGTATCAGCTAATCTCAGCCGCGTGATTAGACAGTGATCAATGGATATGGTTCATCGTCTCCGTCGCAGTGGGCGCACAAGATTCTAACCCTAACACTATGGTAGGGGTCGATGGGGGCTTACCAGGGCTCCGGCTAGGTCCGGCGACGGGGGCGAACGAGCTGGTAGACGACGGCGAGTCGAATGGCGGTCGCGGCAGCTTCGGGGGTGGCTCCAATCAACAATTCCTTTCCTTCACTCCAGCAGCGGGCTCCAGCAAAATACCGGCAAGGTGGTGCTCGCCTTGCTCCGGGGAAGGGTCAGGGGTGTTTCTGAGGGAGAGGGGAGTCGAATGGTGTGCCTTTGGAGGCTGGGAAGGGTCGTATTTATACACCCGTGAGAGGAGCAGCGCGACATGGCTCAGGCTCGTCGGCGACATTGCTATAGGGCGCTATCGGCATGGCGGAGGGCATAGGTCGATGCGTTGGTCTGCGGCGATCGTCATGCGCATAGTGGCACGGCGAGGGGCGGTCTTAATCGGTCGGGAGACGCCCGTGCTATGTGCGAGTACCGCGGTGTTCGTCATGGCGTATGGTGGTCACGGGGCGCGCGGCGGCGAATAGTCGTGTCTAGGAGGTTGCTGGTGACATGGCGAGTGCAGTTACGTAAGGAGAGAGCGAGGCGTGGCATGGCTGCGCGGGAATGGCTTGGCGCTCTGGCGTGCGCTCAGCATGGCAGAGAGTTAAATGGGCGCGGCGTTGTTGGCTTCTCCACTGGCGGTTGTTGGCCGAGGCATGGAATGGGGGTGCGGTGAGGTCACGCCTGTCTCCTCGTGGTCGTGGTAGAGGGCGGTGCAGCGTGTGGCGTCGTGTCCATGCTCGACCGGCATGACACGCTCGGGTACGACTGGCACTGGTGCAATTGGCGAGTGAGAGAGGCTAACTCGCACGGGCTGGTACTTGGGATGATCGTGGGCGAGTAGTGGAGTTGTGTGGACTACAGAGATGATCACTAGATTGATCACAACAGTAAATAGTTGGTATATCTATACTCTGCCTGCTAAGTGTTTGATTAAATGGCTGGATGAAAGAAATATTTGAATTTTCAAATTATTTTTGGTGGGTATGTTGGTCACATGCTTGAGTGTCTCTGGTTGCTGGGGTTTGTCAAGTGGAGATGGTTTGAGTGATTTTTGCAAAATGGTGATCTAGATACCTACACTTGATTCAATTTTGAAATGTCTCTCAAATGGATTTGAAATTGGTTTCTGTAAGTTTGTAAAATTTACTTGTGTTTATTTTCACTTGGTCTAGTAAGGGGGAAAAGAAGTAGAATTGTTTATGTTGGATTTTTTTACTAGAGATGCCCAAAGTGGACTAGTGGTTAACTTTGGCAAAAATGACCATTTGGCCATATGATTCATATATTGATTTTCCTTTGATTTGTTTTTGTTTGGTTTTGACCTAGATGATATTATTTTGATCTTTAAACTATTTATCCACATATATAACAATCAAACATGGCATAACAAGTATTCATGCATTAATATCAAACACACACATACATTCATAAGGGTTTAAGATTGAAAGTTTTTATTAACCCTAATCTTGGGTGATTAGAACTTGATAATCTTGTTTAATATTTTTGAGATGTTACACAACGTGAAGTGGCACTGTTTCATTATCTTCGGCACCTTGCATGTCAGTTTGAACTAGCACTGGATGATCAACTAGAATCAAGGGTTGTATGTTGCTACTTGGCTTGCAAGGGCTTATGACAGTGGGCAAAGCAACAGGAAATTCGACTACATCATTCCAGTTCTTGAAGGGTAAGCTCTGATCATGATCCAGATATATGCCAAAACAATGGTGACCAATGTCCACAAAGGTGATCATGAACTATGTGTCATGATCTGATCTAATTTCTCTCAAACCATTGTTATTGATAGTGCGAATGGGAATGCAATAATATATCTTTATTCTGCCTTGCATCTTATAACCAATTTCTTTCACTATCCTCTCTAGCATTAGAGGACACCAGGTGAGAGAACCAACTTGATCATACCAGATAACATGACTATCTACATATGTCCTATTATTACCACTGCCAACAAAAAAACCATGATTGATTTCTAGACTGAAATGTGACTACGTGACCCTGCAAATAAACAGTACATCGCAGAAACATTCTCCAATTCTACTTCACTTAACACTAAAGTTCATACAGTTCAATTAGAAATTGCAATTTCAATTAACCATAAAGCACATGAAAATAAACAGTACAATGTAGAGTACTCCACAATGCAACCTTATCATGTCAAATCCAACCAAAATCCCACCAAAATCCAACACCGTAGTACAGATCTTCCCAAACCCCCACCAAAAACCCCTGCTCAGTTAAGAAAAATCCTACTTTTCCAAAACCCTACCCCAAATCCCCTGCACAAAACCACAAATCATTCGCACCGCCAACGTTCCATAACAAGAAATCAAGGACCACATCACTAATTCTGCAGAAATTTATGGTGCTTGAATCGCCGCATTGTTCGAGGAGATTTGCGGATTACCGTAGCTGGGAGCGGGTGCGCCATCCAGGCGTCGACGAGGAAAATCCATGGAGTCCCCTCACCTTTCACCTCTTCCTTGCCGCCGACTAGCTCGTCTGCGTCAACCCCTCTCTACCTTCCCGTCGATGCTAATCGCCGGCCTCGTAGGGACGGAGGAGTCACATGGCGTCGCGGCGTTCCCTCTCCCTGCCCCTCCTCCTCGGAAAGAACCGGACATGTGATTAAATGCAGGGGACTGCCTAGACAAAGAAATTGAAGATGTCTGAGGGGTTTTCTGCAATTAATGCGCACTGACGACATATCCTCATCCCCTATGACACTGGCAGCAGCCCCCACCGAGCGCCACGTCGCATCATACCTCGCTACTGATCGACCAGTGACCACACGTGATGCTCTGAGAAGTATTCGATAACCGTAAATCCGTATTCCCTGAGTACAGTGACTGTATTGATTTTGGCTGTCAAGTTTAATAATGTCCGATGGATTTAACTCGATTAATTACCATAATTCTTAATCATGTTTTCGTTCGGTTATCCCAAAACGCACAGAAACCTCGCTATGGAAACTGCACAGCTGCAGCCTGCCTTCCGTGGAAAAAATTGCACACCTCGCGTGGGAAGAATTTTTTTTCGGACCCAGATAGTGGAAAATCAACGGAATGTGTTACGTGTCAATCTGCCGGGCTGGAAAATTTACCGCACCAGGCTGGAACACCCTGGATCAGGCCGCCATCCAGACTGATCCATGCATGTTTTGGACTAACCGAAGGAGGCCTAAATCGTTTATCCAAGAGAATTTTGCTTTGCGGTTCAGACAGAAAGGTGGGTGTGTCTAGAAGTTCTGAACACAAGGAATTATGTTACTCCCTTCGACCCAAATTAATTAATTTAGATTTGTTTAGATTCGGATGTATCTAGATATGTTTTAGTGGTAGATACATCTAAATCTAAGCAAATTCAAGTCAATTAATTTGGGTCGGAGGGAGTATTACTGTTTGATGGTCAAAATCCGTGTGCTATTGCGTGCACTTGAAATTGCGAAATTGATCTCCGCTGCTGAAAAATCGATGCCTTGGACGCGAAACCTTTGGGCGTCTTGGAAGGAACCATGGAGCCAAACCCACTCTTCACAAGCCGTGCGGGACACCCACATCTCTACCCGTACCGGTATAAAGTCCCCAACTACATCGCTGATTTCACCAGAAAACCAAGACTCGTGTCAGTTGGAATGAAGTCCGCAGAGGCCCCCGGGACCGGCGTGCCAAAGCCCCTGGCCAGCAACGCGCGGTTCGACCGCCTATTGTCTGGGCTTGCCGCCGGCACGCTCGCCGACATAGAGCCTGACAAGCTCAAGGGCGACATCCAGCGATGGGCCAAGGCGGTAGCGGTGCTGGTCCGTCAGCTGAGCTTCGGCGCCTGGCCGGACAAAGGCGACGGCTCGTCGGAGCAAGCAGGCGGAGGCAGATAATTCAGCTGACCTGGA
Source organism: Avena eriantha (assembly GCA_910589775.1). Lineage (NCBI taxonomy): Eukaryota > Viridiplantae > Streptophyta > Magnoliopsida > Poales > Poaceae > Avena > Avena eriantha. Next base: position 543,121,148 of record OU342742.1, read on the forward strand.
CAGCCGATGGCACTTCACAGGCATCATCATTCCAGGAACGACACTGATATGAGACTCGTAACCGTCTTACGAAGCGATGGCCAACAAGATGCAGCTGAAGATAACCACGTTTCATTAATTCATTTATTCGTTCGTTCAAGCTTATGGGCAAAGCAGCCTGTTGTATGTACCCAGTACCCTGGTAAGAGCCTCTCACCCTCTGTACAAAACGGAATGAAAAGCTGGTCTGCCAAGATCACACCTGTGATTGTGAATAGCAATAATCAGCAGTCGCGTGCTTTCCCCCCTGCAAATCGACACGTTAACTTTGCTTCGTTGTGAGCCATGGTGCTGTCTGTACAAAATCACACCGCATGTATATCTTGCTTGCAAGGAACACCCGGCTACATCCTTACAATGACAGGCAACATGCCCTCACCCATACTGCTACAGGTTATGTAGCAATATCTACATTTACCAATTGGAACAGTTAGCAAAAATATGTCAGCAGTTAGATCACTAAAATTTCTACACTACCTACCCTAATTAACAAAACTAGCTTTGCCTTCTAATACCGAAGGCGATCTCCTCACTCCCACTTTGTATCCTGCTTTGTAATGCTCCTCAAGAGTTGCTTAGAGCAGACAGTTTGTGCCTGAGCTACATACCGGACACGATTTGCTGTTACCCATGCAGGCTCCTAATAAAAGCAATGAAGGACGAAACAAACCGCATGTGAGATTTTCATTCGCCAAGACAATCACGTGGCACACAAAGTGATTGAGATAAACAAGATGAGATATTAACAAAACATATCAGTGAAGAAAATCACCTCGGGGACAAAGTGTGAGAAACCAAACTTGATTAAGAGGAGAGCATGCTCCATTATAAGGATTGCCACGAGTCCTGGCTCAATCCTCCACTTGCCCTCCACGTCGTACAAACAGACAAGAAGCAAGCAGTTGGTGCATATTGCCATTACGATCAGGAACTGAAAATGAGTTTCACAATGAACATCAAGACATGCATGTGTCGCTAGCAAGGGTAGTGCAAAACAATAGTGTTACTTTTTATGAACCTGGAATATGTTCAACCACGCTCCAATTGTAGCTGCGGCACGGGGAACAGGTCTCTTCAACATGACTAACAACTTCAATGCGTCTGCTCTTATTTCAGTTACATTGTTCTGTCATAAAGATGGTTTTTTCAGAACTAAAACATGTGCAACCAAGCATGAGCAAAGAGGGAGAGAGTACATGACTGTAAACTGTAAATATTGTTTTTGGAATCGTTTTCGGGGAAACAGTCATGATGATCACATACCAGAGCAGCAAAGCAGAATATCAATGGAAATGCACAAGCAAACATCATGATCATCCCAAACTGAAGAGCTAACTCAAGAAAATCTGCAACAGATTCAACAGTCAGCACAAAAGGCATTATTTTCTAAGAATACAAATGCCATTGTTAAATTAGAAAAAGTAGATTGGACTAATAGAGAACCAAAGAATACACAGACTACCATACTATTTAGTTTAGGGGGTAAGTAATTATTGTTGTTACCATCAAACAGACCATCTTCAAGCTCTTCTCCAATGCTTGCAGTATAGGAGGGTTTTAAATATTCTTTCTCCTCTCTTGTTGTTAATCTAACCGACTTCCCTGATGGCGATTCTTTCTCTTCTCTTTTCTTGCTACAAAATGGGAGATGTTTCTTATATTATTCTATTGGTTTGGAAATAAGAATAGCAGGAGTGCAGGGCATAGAATATCAGCAAAACTTACTGAACAGCGTTGTACTTTTTGTAGCTGTATTTCAGATATGGAATAGAATTCTCAATCAGATTTTCCAACACCTGGAAACTAAAATATATCATCAGAGTGAATGGCATTACCATACCTGATAATAAAATATATATTGCAAGTGTAGACATGCCTGGGACACAACAAGGCGCTGGATAAGAACTCGCCGGAGTCTCAAAATGTCACGATAAAGAGAAGCATGGTAAAACAACCCAATATATGATTGCATAAAGTATAGACCGAAGACCTGCGTGTGCAAAAGGAGTAAGAAGCCTAACTTGAACATACCAGCTTTGTTATGTCATAGTGTTTACCTTATAAATCAAACTATCGGCAGTAGACTGTTCTCCTTGGTTGTTTTCATACTTTATTAGAATGACAGACACCTTTCCACCTATCCTTGTATAATACTGAATTGCAACAAGATATGCTGCAGTCAACACATACCTGCATGATGTCACATCAATAAGAAGTGTACACTGTATCTTAATGATGGCTAAAATTGAAAAAAGAAATCCATTCAACTCGAGATGCAAGTGGGTCAACACTAGGGTACCCTCTACCCTGTTCAGTTCAAAAAAATGAATTAACATTTTCAAAATGATGATGTCATTGGAAAAGTTAGTTCATTTTTTTGAACTGAAGAGGGTAGAGGGTACCCTAAGAGTGATCCACTTGCATTCCTACATTCAACTTGTTATAGACTATAGAGCATTCACTCAGTACTCAAAAAAGAAAAAAGAACTAGCTAGAAAGTCATGCGTATTTTTATTATAAATGAACTGCAGAAAGACCACAGTGACATACCTCAGCGCCTCAGTTTCAGTTTTTTCATACAAATGAGCATAGGCCAACTCAAATGGCAGCTGAAGACAAATAATACCCAACACAATAATTGCATTGTTCCTAATTCTAAGAAGGACGCCAGACCACTCATTTCTTTGCAACCTTCTTTTCTCAGCAGGCGCATTGTGAAATTTCTTTTCCTCCACACACTCAACAGAAAGAGGATGCCTCAATGGTAATGGGTCCAGTTCGTTGGCCGACGCTTTGTATTCTGCAAATGAATAATTAATGCCCCATCTGCTTTCCCCATAGGGAAGAAAAGATAGGTTGTGGTCAGGAACGTAATCAACCTGAGCTTGAATAACGACTCCATGTCAAAGAATTGGATGTTACCTAGCAAGAAGTGCTGAATTCTTCCGTTTCCAAAATTGCAAAAAGAAGACAGCCCAAGAAATTACGAAGATAAAGAAAGCAGGAAGAACCAGCCACTGCATTGACCTGAGCTCAAAGAGCATAGGAAACTTTTTGAGCACTTAAGTGACTATATTAGTTATAACTATGTTTTGGGAAAGAGCCACAGCAAAACGTTTACCCAAAATCTATTAGCTGAGTGGCCAGTCCAGATACAGCTGGAAAGAATAGCCAACGAGTATACATTCCTAGGAAAGCAAAATATGTTGCAATCTGCAGTTCAAAAATGGGAATATTAATTCTTTTAATTGAGTTACTTCAGATAAAATGGTCCAGAAGTTAAAAACATAAGCTGCACATGTGCCGTTTCTACCTTGGTTCCAAAATAGGAGTAAACTTCATCAATAGGTTGCCATGTGAAGTCATGCCAGTTAAGTGCCCAATTTCTCAGGAGCTGTTTTCTTTTAACTTCATCTGCAACAAGACGTTGTTAGCTAATGCGACAGATTTCGCAAATATATGTGTTATCGTAGGTTAGTTTACCATGCAAAGGGAAGACTAGCTTTACAACTCCTTCATCTTCAAGCCTGCGTATCAGTGACTCGTTTTGTTTCCAATCGAACTCTTTATCATCAAATTTAAGAGATATCTTAGAACCAGTCTTGTTCACCTGCATGGCTCAATACCAACTCCCTATCACACATGGAAATCTGAGATTCCGAACCACAACAACTGAAAGACTATTTAGATTGACTTACACATCATATTTAACAAATGAAAAGCTTAGTGAGTAATCCTACTTTCTGTTGCTCAGATCTAAAATGTGCATAGGTATTCTGATGGATTATGCATTGGTTAGTATGTAGTATCATTTAGGAGACTGTAAAAAGCAGACAAGAGAAACAGATAATTTTCTATTGTACTTTTATAAGCAAGACAATGCTATAACCAAAGGAAACTTCATCATTAAGAAAATATCAATGTTCCCTTGGTGTGACACAGTTTGTATCCAAACAATGAGATCACAGAAAAATAAAAGTATATATACTAGAATGCATCCATATGCAACATGTAAATTGCTGTAACTAGGAACACTGTCAGGTATACAAGAAGGGTTGTACTCACAATTCCGTATGTCAAGTAGCGGAAACAGGTAAACCGCTCTCTCCAGCTAAACAGCTGTCCGTCGGGCTGCGTGACGAATGCCGCAACCTGGTCCCATTCAAACTGCAGTTCCATTCCTGAAATGAAGTTTAACAGATAGCACATCGGAACATTGCCAACCCAATAGATCCCACATCTCAAATCAAGTTGAGTTACCGATGTAGGTTAGTTTCTTCATCTTCATCTCAGAAGCGGCTCTCCCCAGACTCCCCATGGGCGCAGAAAGCTAGAATTGAAACACAAGTACCCCGAAGCACTATAAGTAACATTTGAGGAGCAAGAGACTGGCGTCAATGATTGATAACCTAAAAATTCTTAGGGTTTCTTCGAATTAGCATGGCAAAGAGAATCCGAAAATAATTAAGAAACCGGCGCAGAAGGCACGATGGACCTTGATGAACTCGGCGGATAGGCCGCGTACGCGCTCGACGAGCATGCCGGCGTCCTCGAGCTCTCGCACCATCCGCGCTAGGCAGTCCTCTCCTCCCTCGGCGGCCGCGGCGCGCGAGAGCTTGGGCACGACGATGGTGACCTCGAAGCCCGTGGCCTCCTCCACCGCTCCCCCGCCGTCCCCTCTAGCCCCCATCTCACCCCCCGCCGGTCAGGCGCAGGCGCAGGCGAGGCGGGGAATGGCGGTGGATACTAGGAACCGGATCCGCATACGGGCAGAGAGGATGGGGAATGCTGGGGAACGCCGAGGAGGAGGAATAAACAAGGCGAGAAGCGGAATGGAAAAGGGGAAAAAGATTGGCGTTGGGAAGGGCGGACGGAGAGGCGGGGGGCAACGGATTAGGGGAAGAGGAGCCGGTTTCTTGCGCTTAATTTCGATTTTAAAACTTGATTAACAAGTTGTACGTAACGCGGCAGTGCGGCAGTGGTCGTGTGCGTTAATTAAGCGACGATTTGGTTTGGAGGGTGCTGGATTTGAACGGACGGACGGACGGGAGAGAGCGCCATCTCATATTCTCATCGCGAGGCGTGCGTGCCACTGGCAACAGCGCGGAGGCGAGGACGACACTGTGAGGGATTATGGGAGGAAGTGATTACGGGAAGCTGTGGGCGCGCTGGAAAGGTGGGGCCAGAGTAAGCACGGGGGTGGGGCTCGAAAAGTGCATGACAGGTGGGGCTCGCGTGCCAACGGACCGTGTGAGCAACGGGCGCGTGCAGGAGGTGTTCTTTTCCCCGGCGCGGACGGGTGGGAGACCACTGTCGAACTCATGATGCCGGCGGTCGGCGGAGGTCTCGACGGAACGGGAACTGGCCAAGAAATAGCGCGAGCCTGTCGTGCGGCTGAAACTGAAAGTGGGCCTGATGGCTCCTTCTTTCGGCCTTTCGGTTTTGCTTCGCTCGTCATGGTGCTGCTTTGCTTCCGGACGGATAGCTGTCCGTGTTGTCCGAATGCTCCTCACGGGACATGTCTCTTTTATGGACATTTTTTTTAGGTTAAAGGCAGTTGATCTGCCGTCCGATTAGATTAGAGAAAGATGGTTATGTACACGAGGTTACAAGAATCGGATCGAAACACAAGGCATAGAGACCATAACCAAAACTAGATAGGTCCACATCTAGCCTACCACGTCTACACAGCTACACCCATGTTTCTGGGGTCCTGGGTGTGTGCGTACACCCTCTGCGCGATGTCTTCCAAGACCAGAGCCGCCACGATATCGGGAGAAGTGTCGTGTTGCGAAAAACTCGCATGTTTCTCTCTTTCCAAGCCCCCCACATGGCGTAGATGAATGCGTCACTCGCCTCCCTTCTCTTAGCTTTTGGCAAGGCAGCAATAGTTTTCTCCCACCATAGATTAATGCTTCGACCCGCCGGAGGCGTAGCCACGCTGATCGTGTCATTCCATGCAAATATTTGTTCCCTCACGGCGAAAGAGAAGGAGCAATCAAGAAGCACGTGTTAGATTGTCTCGGGGTGGATCATGCAAAGCTTGCATATTGGATTGTGTGGCCAACCTCTAAACGCTAGATTGTCCGCGGTGAGGTTCTTCCCATGTAACACGAGCCAAGAAAAGAACCGACACTTCGGCTCCACATCGGCCCTCCAAACCTTGCTAGCTTTGAAAGATTAGCAAGAGGCGGTGAATTGGCACCGGTATGCCGACGCCGTCGAGTAGATCCTGGAAGATGTCCATCACCATGTGATCAAGTCTGGACCATGTTGAAGGGTCACATCCTGCAATAGACTCCAAATCTTGAGGAACTGGGTCAAATGCGCTGGAGATGAGATGTGCACCAAGGAACGCATCCAGTTCCCATTTGTTAGCTCTTTTTGCATCGTCCTTCCCTCGCGTGTTGCGATTGAGAAAAGGTCCAGAGCCTGAAGCCTCAGGGCCCCGTCTAGGAGCCAACAGTCGTACCAGAAAAGACATCAAGCCCCGTCACGGACAACGGTGCCGATGGAGGCTCGGAACAACTCTGAGTCAGCAGCACCGCACAGAAGCGTTGATTCATGCCAAGGCCTGGAAGAATCCGTCCAAGCAAACCAAAGCCACCTAAACCTCGTAGCCCTCCCAAACTTTTCAATGTCAAAAATTCCCAATCCCCCTAACTTCTTGGGGTGACAGACTATTCTCCAGTTAACTAAAGGGTGCGGGCAAGACCCCGGAGTCGCACCCGGCTTCATCCACAGGAAGGCTCGCTGGACCCTCTCAATCTTCTGAATTATCCACTTGGGCAGCTTGAAGACCGCAAGATGGTACAAAACCATGGAGGAAAGGACAGAGCGACACATAAGTACCCTTCCCGCATGAGTGAAGTGCTTTCCTAGCCATCCTGCAAGCCGCGCGGCAAGCTTGTCAAGGAGTGCCTGGAAATGTATGGCCTTGGGGCGAGCGAAATGTAGCGGCAGGCCGAGGTATGTGCATGGGAAGCATCCTCTTTTTGCAGGGAAGATTGCCAAGGCCACTGTGACTTGCTCCTCCGAGCATGCAATCGGATAGGCCTCACATTTTGCCAAGTTGATGCGCAGCCCACTGGCATCGCCAAAGGCCGCAAGAATGTGGCAAACCGCAGTCATGTTCTCGCTCGAAGGCCCCATGTGATGGACATATTTTGCATCCACCATTGGTCGACCTTTACTTGGCGATCGCGCTCGCCTCCACAAATTGATTTGGCTATTGTATCTTCTATATAGGGGAAAATACGAAAAAATGTACACTAATACATGTCTATGAATTACATAAATGTACGACAAGTTGCATCAAGGACCTAAGAAAATAAAAATAACATCCAAGTCCATATATTTAGCCCAAAAAAACCCTAAAATTAATTAAACAAGGAAAAGCAGTTGGATCTCGCTATTTCTCCACCAAGAAGCTGAGTCATACTCTTCGGCTAGTACCACTTGCTTAACAAAAGAAAACATCGCGCGCTACTCACTTTTGCTAGAGAGCATGTTGGTTAAGTGCATCGAATGCAATGCGAAAGATCTTTATTTTTTGAATTTTTGTTATTTTATTTCAATATTTTCAAAACAGGATCGGTGTGCAAAATTCTTAGCAAGAAACTGAATGTTTTGAAACTCTCGCTAGTTTTTCCACTAATCAACATAAAGTCGTTTCGGTGGTCGAAATTAGCTAAAAATCAATATAAATCTTGAGAATCATTCTTAAACATATGTCCACATATTTGTCTAAAAATGGGCGGTGGCAAGCTCGCGTGTCGACTCGTTTGAGTTTGGTTTGTTTTCTTAACGAACTTATGTGAGGAATATTTTTTGCTCGTTAATGTTAATGAACTAAACAATATAGTTTGTCGTGGGCTACTCGTTAAGAGCTCGGTCACAATAAATAGCTTAGAAAGTGTGTTCGTCTAATTTCATGTATGTCAGTTATTTATTGTGTACCGTGTACTATACAAAAGAGGGAGAGAGAGAGAGAGAACCCGTGGTTGGATGATTCTGAGGGAAGTGGTAATCCTAGCCCACCAGAGTTCAAACCCCATCAGGTTTGGCATGGTGTCTTATAAAAAGCGGAATATTATTCTTCGGTTTGGCACTTTAGTGTCTTATAGAAGGCGGAATATTATTCTTCAGTGGGAAGCGATGTCCCTGTCTATAGCGAGGTGTGTATGGTGACTTCGTCAAGCTCAAGTCCTGCCGGATCAGTCTCAAGACACAGTCTTTCGGAGGTGGTCATATAGAAGTAATGTGTGTGTGCGCGCATTCATGCATTTGTGAGTGTCTTTGTTTTGTATTGGTTTTTGCAAAAAAAGTGTGAGAGAGGGGCCTTTGGTTTGTCTTGAGTTTTGCTCGGTTATTCAAAAGTACCTATAATGCAAGTCAACCTAGGTCACTGAGAGCATGCGTAACATTGGAAATTTGGGGTGTACTCTAAGAGAATCTTTTTTACTAGACCTAGGTCTAAACACTGGAGAGGGTGAGTCTAGCTAAGTTTTTCTTGACCCTAAGTCTCTACAAGACCCATGTCTAAGAGAATCAAATGGAAGTCGGCCCCGCTCGTTAGTGTCTAGAAGATTTTATTTATTGTTTCTTTCTACTTAGATGACTAGATCCCCTATCTGGTCTAAACGGTAGAGTAGATTTTATTTTCTTAGACAAGAGTCTAGTAAATTTCTTAGCCACTTCTAGTAAGGGTTGATGGGGTTCGTTGCATTGAAAATAAAAAAATTCCTACGATTGTAACTACCAAGATCATATTTAGACTATACTTGTAACGGTTTTAGGTAGACTCATCCTTGAAGACCGTAAAGCGTGATAACGTTTCTGCAAACAAACGTGGCCGTTGTAGAGTATACATGACCGTTCTCAAGGACGCAATGACCAACGCCACAAGTGCAGCGCCTCCGTAATCGGTCACACGTACGGTGTGCCGACGACTTCCGTCCCTCGCTCTAGCACGGCAGCGGAAGTAGTGGATTCTCGGGAACTTCGCCAACACTACGACATGGTGGTGATGGTGGTGGAGAAGAGCTTGAGCAGGGCTTCGCCTAAGCTCCGTACTCGTGGCAATGGACAAGGCTAGAAAGGGAAGGAAGATGCCAACCAAAGAGCATATGAGAGGAGAAGGATGAGTGTGTGAGAAAGAGGAGCTCCACCCCATCTTTTATAGGGGAGGGACAGTCGGAAAATAATTCTATGGGACCTGGTCCATAGGTGGACCAACTTGTCTGATTGACACCTGGCAATTTAGATCTAGAAAATAGTTTATAATTCTATTTTTTCTCACTGTTTTGGACACGTGTTATTTGCTGAAATTGGTCCACGCCTCCAAATTCGTAGACCAGGTCCCATAGAAATAATTTCCGGGGCAGTCCCTTGCCATGGCAGGCGACCAAGGTGGGTGCCCCCACCTCTCCCTCATTCATGTGGGTAGAGGCACCACTCACTCAAAATTCAAATCCACTTTCTCATGTTTAATCTCCACTCAAAATCAAGAGTCGTGTAATTAAAACTCCATTTTAATTCACTTGATTTAATGCCACTCATGAAATGAACACTTCATTTAATAAGTAATTCATTTAATGAACACTTTATTTAATGAGCACATGTATAATCCAATCCCCGATAATATTTTGATACATCGAAACTATTCCGGCAGATTTATCAAAACAATTCCTGTAATGTCCAATATTTTCTCCGATGTTTCCTATCAACTCAAATGCGTCGACTACCCTTAAGTGTGTCTCTCTACGGGTTTGAGAGATGAGTGGACATGATAGATACACTCTCCGATCAATAATCATTAGCGGGACCTAGAGATCCATAATGACTCCCACCAGCTCAAACGATAAACTAGTGATCGCGTGAACCTTTATTCGTAGTAACCATTTTCTTTTGTCTCGCGATATTTTACTTGTCCAAGATCCAATCATTTGGTATCATCCATACCTAGTTCAATCCCGTTACTGACAAGTACTCTTTTCTCGATCCCGTGATATAATATTCTTAGTGATCGTTATCACTTGCTTGCAAGCTATGTTAATATGATATCACCGATAGGGCCCTGAGTATATCTCCCCGACATCAGGATGGACAAATCCTACTCTTAATCCACGAGCCTCAACTAACACTTTCCAAGTATCTAATGACACCTTTATAATCACCCTGTTATGATGTGACGTTTAATGTAATCAAAGTACTCTTCCTGAGTTAGCGATTAACGTGGTCTCATGGTCTAAGGATTAGGGTTAGTTTGAGTGACATTATGGTAGTGTTAACATAATGGCATGATCGTATTACTATAATTTGGGAGTTTGTTCATCACATCACACCACCAATGTTGTGACCTTATTATTAACAACATCCAATGTTGTGATCAGAAACCCTTGATCATCTGTTAATCAACAAGCTAGTGTGATGAGAGGCATCACTAGGAACCTTCTATTTGTTTATTAAACACACATGTATTAATGTTTCCTTTTAACACAAATATAGCATGAGAAATAAACATTTATTATAAGCCTGGAATAACATAATAACTTTTTATTATTGCCTCTCGGGGATATTCCTTTCAGTCTCCCACTTGCACTAGAGTCAATAATCTAGTTTTACATAGTTATGAATCTAACACCCATAGCGTTCTGGTGTTGATCATGTTTTTCCTTTAGAAGAGCTTGAGTCAACGGATCCGCAATGTTCAAATTCGTGTCTACTTTGCAAATCTCCATATTGCCATCCTGGACATGTTCCTAGATGGAGTGATAATGGCGCTTGATATGCTTGGAATTCTTGTGAGACCTTGGTTCATTAGCATTGGCTATTGCACCATTGTTGTCACAATATATAACCATTGGATCTAAAGCACTTGGAACCACACCTAGTTTAGAAATGAACCCCTTCATCCAAACTGCTTCCGCCGCTGCTTCTAAAGCAGAGATATACCCTGCCTCCATTGAAGATCTTGCCACCACAGTTGCTTGGAACTCCTCCAACTCACTGATTCTCCATTCATAAGAAATACATATCCGGATTGTGACTTAGAGTCATATGGATCAGTGCCAAAGCTAGCATCGACGTAACACTTTGCGACGAGCTCTTCTTCACTGCCATGGATGAAACATGTCTTAGTCCTTCTTAAGTACTTAACAACATTCTTGACTGCTTTGCAGTGTTGTACACCTAGATTAGATTGGTACCTGCTAGTCAAACTAACAGCATGTGTCCCATTCGGTCTTGTACACATCATAGCATACATAAGAGAGCCTATAGCTGACGCATAGGGGACATTGACCATCAATTCTCTATCTTTTGTTGAAGCTGGACTTTGAGTCTTACTCAAAATCGTACCTTGCGCCATAGGAAATAGTCCTTTCTTACTATCTTGCATGTTGAACTTATTCAAAATCTTGTAAAGGTATGTACTTTGTGATAATCCAATTAAGCGTCTTGATCTATCTCTATAGATCTTGATGCCTAAAATATAGGCATCTTCACCAAGGTACTTCATCGAAAACTTACTGACATGGATATACCATACAGGTACTCGAGATTAGCCTATACGGTCCAGCCCAAGAGGAATCTACGGTGCAAACGAAGCCTAGTAAGGATTCGGGTGGTCCACAGGAGTACGACTTCTTGAAGAACATGGCAAAGAGTAGATAGAAACTTAAAGGGAAAACCCTAATTCTTAACCAACTAGGCCTACTATCCTGAGACCTAGCCTCCCTATATAAAGGCTAGGAGGGGGCGGCGAGGAGGACAATACACAACCCTCCCATACACCTTGCCAGATTGCATCTGCGCACCCCTTGTAACTTTCGACTCCCTCGTAATCAAGAGCAGACAAGCAGGAGTAGGGTCCTCTTCAAGGCCTGAACCTAGGTAAACCTCGTGTCACCTATGTGCTTGTTTGTTAGCCGATCGATGCCTCCAGCGCTCCCCAAATCATCGAACCTAAGTCGATCAATGATGGGCATTGATGAGTTAACCCCTTGCACTTACTATTTAAGTAATCCTTTACGCTATTCAAAAGACCTACATCATTTCCAATTAACAATATGTCATTCACATATAATATCAAAAATGCTATAGAGCGCCCACTCACTTTCTTGTAAATACAAGCCTCTCATATAGTTTGGACAAATACAAACCCTTTGATCACTTCATCAAAGCAGAGATTCCAACTTTGGGATGCTTGCTTCAGTCCATAGATCGAACGGTGAAGTTTGCATACCTTGAAGGGAATATGCCCGAGAGGCAATAATAAAGTAGTTATTATCTTATTCCTTATTTATGATAAAATTTTATTTTGCATGCTATAATTGTATTAATACGGAAACGCTAATACATGTGTGTTTAATAAACAAATATGAAGTTCCTAGTTATGCCTCTCTTATAAACTAGCTCGTTGATTGACAAGATGATCAAGGTTTCCTGATCATGGACATCGGATATTGTTAATAACGAGGTCACAACATTTTTGAAATGATGTGATGAACATTCATTTGAAGTATAGCATTACGATCAAAGTCACTGTGTTTATATTGCTATAACATCATACGATGTAATCCTAGTCCTTAAACCATGAGATCATGTTAATCACTAACACCGGAAGAGTATCTTGATAACATCAAACGTCACACCGTGAAAGGGTGGCTACAAAGGTGGGTTCAGTGCTACGAAGGTGTTATGTAGAGGCTCATGGATCAAGAGTGGAATTTGTCCATCCCGATGACGGATAGATATACTCTGGTCCCTCTCGGTGATATCACATTAGTTAGCTTCCAAGCAAGTGATGAGATCACTAGAATGTTATATCACAGGAACGAGAAAAGAGTGCATGTCGGCAACGAGATCAAACTAGGTATGGAGATACCAATGATCGAATATCAGACATGTAATATATCACGAAACAAAGGGATTTAGTTACTAGCGTTAAAGGTTCTCACGATCATAGAAGTCATCGTTGAATGTGTGGGAGTCAATATGGATGTCCAGGTCCTGTTTCTGATTATTGATCTGAGAGGGGTCTCGATCATGTCTACATTATTCGCAAACCGTAGGGTGACACACTGAAGGGTTGCCAAACACCATTTGGAGAAAATATGTTCTAGACGAAAGTATTGCAAAGCACTGGAATTATTTCAATGGACACCGGAATTGTTTCAGGTGAAATTGCTGAAATTGGTTCTGCATGTAATATTGAAATGCTGCAGGGGTTTTATGTGAATGTTTGTTAATTAAAGTAATTAAAAAATTATGAATAAAATTAATAAAATAGTTTTATTAAATGAGAGAACATTAAATTTGGAGAAATTTAATGCATTTAAAGTGGAGACTTTAATAGAGAATGTGAAGGGGCATATTTATGTGGAGGGGGTTACCACCACATGAATGAGGGAGGGGAAGCGGAACCCTCCATGGGAGCCGGCCATGGGAAGGGGTTGCCCCCTCTTCCTATAAAAGGCCCCCTCTCCTCACTTCTCACTCACACCTCCTCATGAAGGATCTCTCTCCCCCTCTAGTATTATTCCCCCATGGTCTCCGATTAGCGAGATACATGTTCCCGGTGGCTTTTTGTCTGGAAGGAGTTGCTGCTTCTGCTGCATCGCTGGAGTGAGGAGGCAGAGGTTGTTCGGTGGCTTGAACATGTGTGTGAGTGCGGATGCGCAGCTGGTTTGTTGCGCTAGGACTTCCACACGATCTTGAGATTGGCAAGCGAACGACTACATCATCCACGAGTTCCATCTTGTTAACAAAGCTTTGTTGTCTTCAAGGGTATGTTCTCTATGGATGTATATCCACTCGTTGCTTGTATCTAGTAGATAGATCTTGGCGTATAATAGTTCCCATCGTAGGAAAAAAAATTCTATGTTGCGAACCCAACAGTGGTATCAGAGCCTGATCTATGCGTAGATGCTTTGCACGGGTAGTACACATATGATTATGTGGGCGATGATGATCATGTTACTGCTTCTTACATGTATTTTGGATATTGGTGGCATAGTGGGATGAAGCGGCCCAGACTATGTAACACCTCAAAAATATTAAAAACAAGATTATCAAGTTCTAATCACCCAAGATTAGGGTTAACAAAAACTTTCATTCCTAAACCCATATGAATGCATGTGTGATCTCCATTAATGCATGAATGCTTGAATTTGCCATGTTTGATTGCTATAAATGATAAGGATTAGTTAAAAATGAATACCACATCATCTAGGTCATTTCCAAACAAAATCAAATAAAAAGAAAATCAAATATGAAGCATAAGATCAAATTGTCATTATGGCCAACATTAACTCTATTAAATGATTTCCAACAGAAACAATTCTATTTTTTTACCCCTTGCTAGACCAAGTAAAACTGAACCCAAGCAAACTTTACAAACTTGTAGAAACTAATTTCAAATCTATTTGAGAGGCAATTCAAAATTGAATCAACTATAGGTATATAGATCATCATTTTGCAAAAACCACTCAAACCAACACCACTTGGAAATCCCCAGCAACTAGAGATACTCAAGCATGTGACCAGCAAACCCACCAAAATTCATTCAAAAATTTGAATCTTTATCTCATGCGGCCATTTGATCGAACACCTAGCAGACATAGTACAAGTTCAACAACTATACACTATTTGAATCAATATTGTGATCACTCTTGTACTCCACTCAGCTTCAGTTACTCACCCATGACCGTCCCCGGTACCTAGCCGTGCAATGGAGCAGCCCTCACTTGCCATTTGCACCAGTGCCGCCGTACCCGAGCATGTCCATGCTGGTCGACCATGGACACGACGCCACATGCCGCGCCACCCTCTCTCACGACCACTAGCAGGTAGGCGTGACCTCATCACACCTCTCTGTCCACCCCTTGACCAACGACGAGCAGTCGAGAAGCCAGCAGTGCCGCACCCATTTATTCCTCTGCCATGCCGAGAGCACGCCAGAGCACCAAAGCCGCCTCGCGCAGCCACGCCGCGCCTCCCTCTCTCTGCACGTACCCGCACCCGCCGCGTCACCAGCCACCTCCTAGACACGACCATTCGCCGTCGCGCACCCCGTGACCATCGTACTCGATGACGAACACCACCGTACCTGCACAGAGCACGGACCTCTCCCGATCGACTGAGACCGCCCCTTGCCGCGCCACTCCACGCGTGACGATCACCGCAGTCCACCGCATCAACCCATGCCATATGCCATGCCTATCGTGACCTATAGCAGCATCGGCGATGAGCCCGAGCCATGTCGCCCTGCCTCCAATGTCGGTGTATAAATAGGACCCTTCCCCAGTCTCAAACAGAACACCACTCCTGACGAGGGTTTAACTCATCAATGCCCATTGTTATGGACTTGGGTTTTGGAGAAGAGAGGAGCGCTGGAGATCTCGGTACGGCTAGCAAACAAGCACACAGGGACGCAAGGTTTACCCAGGTTCAGGCCTCGTAGAGGACCCTACTCCTGCTTGTCTGCTCTTGATTGATGATGATCCGAAGGATTACAAGGTCGCCGATGGCGGTGTATGCGCAGATTGGATCCGACAGGTGTTGTCTAGATCTATTGTCTATTGTGGCGATCTATTGTAGGAGTCGCAATGTCTAGATCTATTATGGTGTAGCGTGTGTCCTCCTCGGTGGACCCTCCTAGCCTTTATATATGGGGAGGCTAGGTCTCAGGTACCAATACGAGTTGGTTACAAGTTAGATTAGAACTCTAGTCTTGAGCTTTCTTTGTCTTGTGCGTTTGGGAGTCCGTGTCCATATGGGCTTCATACCACTCGAACCGTCATATGCGTCATGGACCTTGGCAATTTGTTGAGCGATCCTTCCGTTGAGCCGCACCAGGTAGGTTGTAGTCGAGTGCCTATTGGACATACCCATGTCAGTAGCCCCCGAGTGTCCATGTGAATTGTAGATTCGGATGGAGACTCGGAAGTCTTGATCTTTACATTAGGATGTCAGAGTCGACAATTGTGTCGAGTGCGAAGCACTTCACCTAGAAGTACATCGAGTTAGTCAAATTTGTAGTAGCTCATAGGGATGATGGTAAACGTGTCTGGTGCGCTCGATGGCTTGAGACGAGTTAATTGCTCTAGGGCAAAAACAATGTCACCTACTCAAACTCGAGTCCCTGGACTCGAATTCGGAAATTGCTGGCGTAATTCGACTCAGGCCACGGAGGTCTTATAGAGTTCGAATCCCAGTGTATAAGTGTGAGCACTCGACACGTCCGTCAAGGCATGTTCATCGTACCTGTAGTTACGGATTATTTCTGGTAGAGCGCAGCAGATGCATTGCCAGGCCTTATTCAGATCTTATCTTCACGCTGTAAGCATGGCATCCGAATTTTGTCATCGCGGAGATGATTCGGGTGGCCTAGGAGACGCAGTCTCTTTGTAGGGAAAATATGAGACGGAGTCGCCATAGCATTCGAGTGTGGATGTTATCGACACATAGTATGATGTACAAGCAAAAATAATCATAGGCTGCGCGACCAGTGCTCCCTATGGGAGTAGCCCTCGAGTGCCTACTCGAGTCGTAGGCTCGAGTGGGGACTATAAGTATTTTGCGACTGCTGCCGTCTTTTGCTTGTTTCAGTCGAATATGCTTTCAGCGCTCCCTATGGGAGTAACCCGAAGCTCATAATCAAATCGTAGATTCGAGTGAAGGGTTTCATGATGCTTGGATATCTTCACAAATTTCTTTGAGTGCGCGGCCAGCACTCCCTATGGGAGTAGCCCTCGAGTCCTTAGTCGAATTGTGGATTCGAGTGAGGATTCAGAGCATGTCACTCAAGGATCTTGTATATGCGTGACCAGTGCTCCAGTTTGGAGTAGCCCCCGAGTGTCTGGCGGATTTGTAGACTCGGGCAGAGACTCGAGTCTTGTATCTTGTAGACGAAGTTGATAATCACGCGAGGAGAAACCACTGACCCAGAAGTGCATCAAGTCAGCGTCTCACGCATAAGGAGCCAAAAATCGATAATGTAGTTGGTGTTGATGTAGCGGAGTCATGCGACAATGCAAATAGAGTCGATGCAGTCGCTTCTGTTGGGTGCGTCGCTAGCACCGCGTCTTTGTAGCATCAAGCGATGCAACCATTCGAGGAGGAACTCGACTCGGGTCTTGAGTGTATGGCGTAGTTAATTATTTTGTCGACTCCTGTTGGAGGACCCGATAGAATAGCTCGACGCAGTCGACATCCTTATAAGTTGCATAAAACATTAAGAATTGTGAAGTACTTGTATCTTGTAAAGAACATTTGCATGCCAGTTTGTAAAGT
The DNA here is from genome assembly GCA_910589775.1 of Avena eriantha. NCBI lineage: Eukaryota > Viridiplantae > Streptophyta > Magnoliopsida > Poales > Poaceae > Avena > Avena eriantha. The sequence goes on from OU342742.1 coordinate 543,138,485, forward strand.
AAAATTCTGGTGCCAATCGAGTCGACACTTTTGCACTGCATGCTAGGCCTTTTTGTTAGCCTGATTACCCTTAGTCTCAGTACCTTGTCGAGGTACTCGGAGTTTAAGGATTCAACGATCAGGCAGAATCAGCTACTCGGGCTGTCGCGTATGAGGTGCTCGAGTGCGTGGAGTCGATGGCACATTAGGTTACTCGAAGTGGGCGCAACCTCCGAGTGTTTCGAGTGCAATTTAAAAAGAAATCAGCTCTAAGTAGAGAGAAACTTAGCTTTATTGATAGTTGTCGTGATGAACGAGTCGCAAGATCCGATGCGATCGGCGGGTCGCGGGAGCCGATTCGACTGGCGGGTCGCGGGAGTCGAAGATTGTAGCGGTTCGTGATCACGGGAGTCGAGGGAGCCCCCGAGTCGCTGGAGCTGAAGATCGCAGCGGGTCTCTGGAGTCGAAGACTGTAGTTGACGTGGCAGCGGGTCACGCGGCAGTCGTAGTCGATTTGGTGGATCGGAGTCGCGTAGTGACAACAGGTTGCCGCATCCAAAGACTGTAACTGGTTATAGCAGTCGAAAACCGCATCAGATCGCTGCATCCAAAGACCGCAAATGAAGATTGTAGTGGGCCGCGTGATGGAGTCGAAGACTCAGTATGTCGACGGAGTCGAAGACCGCAGTGAATCACCGTAACCGAATACGGCAATAGGCCTCGCGGCGGAGCCGGCGGAGCCCCTGAGTGGTCGGAGCCGAAGACCGCACCGGGTCGCATAGTGGAATCGAAGGAGCCCCCGAGTGGTCAGAACTGAAGACCGCATCGGGTCGTACGGTGGAATCGAAGGAGCACCCGAATATAGAGTAAACGCGGTCATGCAGTCAAGGTCGGTGGACTGTAATCGACGTGGCAGACGTGTCACGCGTAGCCACCAAGTATCAAGCTAGCGGGGCTTCGAAGATGGTCGATCCGGACTTCGATAGCATGGTTGTTGGAGTTTAATCTTTCATGGTGATGACGAAGCTGGCCACGGAAAATACTTCGCTTCTACAGGCCGTCAAGGTGCACACGTATAGGAAGCAAACTAGCTGGCTGAATTTGAGTAACTCCAAGCATCACGTAACCATGTTGGCAATTTGCACTTTCGCTTCAGCTGAGTCCACGGCCTCCATATGTATATGCAACAAATTGATCTTTTTTCTTGGGAATCAAAGCGATTGAAACATGAGCAGGACACGGAAGTGAATAACCGATTTATACAACTCCAGTTGATCGGACGTGGTAGCCAGCCAGACCCCTTGTCAAATTTGATAAGGAAAACATGACACGGATCACATGAAGAATCGGTTGCTATCTACTCCACGGTCAAGTAGGCGTCAATCGCCCTCTCTTGTCTTGGAGATTTATCCTACACGTATGGTTAGGGATTTTTTCTGTAGATCGCGGCAAACGGCAGACATGATACCGCAAAAGTCATCTGGATCCGATCCGAGTTTAAGAACGCATCTGCACACGGGGGAGGCGGCGACATGAGCCTGTGATCGCGAAGTGCCGATTTCTTCGCATCTTGAGTGAGATTGATCTCTAAGATCAGCAAATCATAGATCGCCGAGTTGATGGAGCCGTCAAGATCGCAACATCAGCGCTCCCAGTTTCCACAGACGACGCCAATTGACGAGGGTTTAACTCATCAATGCCCATTGTTATGGACTTGGGTTTTGGAGAAGAGAGGAGCGCTGGAGATCTCGGTACGGCTAGCAAACAAGCACACAGGGATGCAAGGTTTACCCAGGTTCAGGCCTCGTAGAGGACCCTACTCCTGCTTGTATGCTCTTGATTGATGATGATCCGAAGGATTACAAGGTCGCCGATGGCGGTGTATGCGCAGATTGGATCCGGCGGGTGTTGTCTAGATCTATTGTCTATTGTGGCGATCTATTGTAGGAGTCGCGATGTCTAGATCTATTATGGTGTAGCGTGTATCCTCGTTGGACCCTCCTAGCCTTTATATATGGGGAGGCTAGGTCTCAGGTACCAATACGAGTTGGTTACAAGTTAGATTAGAACTCTAGTCTTGAGATTTCTTTGTCTTGTGCGTTTGGGAGTCCGTGTCCATATGGGTTTCATACCACTCGAACCGTCATAGGCGTCATGGACCTTGGCAATTTGTTGAGCGAGCCTTCCGTTGAGCCGCACTAGGTAGGTTGTAGTCGAGTGCCTATTGGGCATACCCATGTCAACTCCTCTCCCCACTCTCTCAGAAACATCCCAGACCCTTCCTCGGAGCAAGGCGAGCACCATGTCGCCGGGATTTGGCTGGAGCCCGCCGCTGCAGTGAAGGAAGGGCACCGTTGATTGGAGACACCCTAGGAGCCGCCGCGACCACCAATTTACTCGCTGTCGTCTACCAGCCCATTCGCCCCCATCGCTGGACCTAGCTCGGGCCCTAGTAAGCCTCCGACGACCCCCACCATGCTGCTAGGTTTAGAATCTCGCGAGCCCTCTGCGACGTAGACGATGAACCTCAGCCATAGCTCTTGTTCTAATCGTAGTGCTGAGAATTGCTGATACCACTTCGCGTTAGATCTGTCACTGACGTGTGGGACCGGCTTGTAAGCAGCCCGTTGCGCGCGCTGTGCAGTTGGGCCGGCCCAAGTAATTTCCCGCGCATAGCCCAGTGATTCAAACTTAGTTTTTCTATTTTATTCAAAACCCTGTTCTATAGTTGTATTCAAAATTGAATTCAAAGAGATGTACTGAACCAAATTGCATGATTCCAATTTTGCTAGAAAGGTATTAAAAATATCTAATCACTACCATTGGATTCAACCATTTGGAATTATAGATCACCTATACTAAAAATAACAAAACAGAGACTTTTACCACCTCAAACATTTTTATAAAATCAACCATAAATGCTTTTGAGTTGATTCCAACTCTCAAAAATCACATTTGCCATGCTCTATATGAATATGTGAAAAGATTTAGTTTTACATACATTGATCATGGATTAGTACTAAAAGAAGGCTATATAGGCATTTCTAGTCACTTTAATATTATTAAATAACAATATTAAATCTTGTAATATATGCCAAACCCTTTTAAATCACATTCCCAAGTATTGGAATATGTGGGGATGACATGTGTCAACATGATACCATATTTTAATTGAAGAATATTAAATCTTAAGTATTTTTAATGAGTAGAATTTACTTTTCCAAAATAAGATAAATAGGAATGTGTCATTATTTCATGTGATGATTGAGATGATGCTAGATCATCTAGTGTGAGCCCTTGTGTGATGAATAGAAGTAGTTAAGTATTGTTTGGTGATTGTGTACCTTATATGTATTTATAGACGCTAGTTTCGACCCGGGGTACGAAGAAGAGGAGTTCTACGAAGACTAACAAGAGAACTTTAACAACTGCACTAAAGAGGAGTTCTTTTTACTAAAGTTTCTTACTTAGTTAATGAATTGTGATTAGTGGAAAAGTAGGATCGATACGATCAAGATCATAGGACTAGTCTTGGGTACTTATACTTGACTAGCACCCCAAATAGTGATACCCTCAATACTAGTGGCTAGTGCTAAACTAAACTTGATCACTTTAGATAGGAACACTTGGTGAAAATGATTATGAAAACTTTGGAATGATGATTCATTCTATTGAAATGTGTTGACATGTGTTATGAAACATAGTGGTTTGATGATGAAACTGAATGAGGCATGAGCCTTGACTTTGATAAAAACTGATGGTTGGGTTCGGGTGTGATATCATTCCAATTTTACCGTACAACCACAATACCTGAGTTGGGTAGGGCTTAACTAGAAGTTTATATGTCTTAGTATGGGTTCCCTTGCGGAAGAGGTTGAGTTGAGGCTACCTCGTGAATATGAATGTCCACCTATGCAGTTCCCGGGATGGCAGTTGGCCATGGCTGGGAGGCCAAGCTCATAGGGGAGGTGCCTATACTAGGGTGTGTAATTGAAAGGTTAGGATTGATTATTCGCATACCAAGTATGATGATTCGGGGTTATCCCTGACAGATATATCGAATTTTGTGGTGAAAGTGTACCGCCTCTGCAGAGTGTCAAACTATTCGAATAGCCGCGTCCACGGTTATGGACAGTTGGAGTGGCCATACTGTTCCGTTGTTAGATGTTTTCAAAATTACTTGTGACTTGAAAGATGACTTTGACCATAATAGAGTTGTGGACATGAAAACTAGGTTCCCACTTAAGTAATGTAGAGAACTAAAATTAGGTATTTACTCTTAAGTCTTCTAGAATAAACCTGTCTTTTTGCAAACAAACCTAGAGCTTAAGATTCCTACTAGTTTTACCTTACTTACGTTACTGATAGTTTGCGAGTACTTAAAGAGTACTCATGGCTTTGTCTCTAACTATTCCCATGGTCAGACTACGAAGAAGACTACCGGGAAGATGGACAGCAGGAGGTCTATGATAACTAGGACCATCTCCCATCGTCAGCATTGCTTGTGACCATGAAGATGGAGTCTACTACGTTTATTTCTGCTGCTCTGATTTGTATTAAGACTTGATCATGAGATCAACTATTTGTAAGATTATTATGGTTTGTAATGGATGATGTACTATGGTACCAATTCTGTTATGTCTCACAAAAATGGTAATCCTAGGATTGCCATGTACGGCATAATAGGCATCTTGACTTAAAAATCCGGATGTTGACAATTTGGTATCAGAGCGATCCTGACCATATGAGACCCTAGTTAGAATGGACGTCTGAAAAACTTAGTTTCAAAACAAAGTAATTGAGTATTTATGAAAACCTATTGTCACTCTTACCTTGAGATTCTTTCAAAAAGGAGTTCACATATTCCTCAAAACTCTTACAATTCTACATAAAAATTGACACACTCGATCACCCCACTAACTTACTCATCTTAATTGCTAATAGATGGAGGTCAAATATAGCAAGTTTTACTAGTTGGGCAACGGAGGACAGCTCATCTTTGAGAGGGATTTGGATCAGCTCTCGGAGTATCTTAGACGCCTGCACCCGGAGTTCTTTGGAGCACATCTCAATGACCAACAAGGAGGGGAACTACAATGGTTGATAGTTGCAGATCTGAGAATAAAAATGGAACCACCTCTGTCAAAGAAGATTCAGTTCAGCGTCAGGGAGAACAACTGGTTAGACGGTCTAGCTAGGGCAATGCAGGAGGCACTTGCTCGTCTGTGTGCACAAAACACCAACCAGATCAATGGCACTCATTTTGCCCACTATGCAAGACGTGACTCCATGGGATAGCCTTTGGCCATGCCGGCACATCCGGAGTTGAAGCATCACGTAGACTACCTAGACTTCATGCTGCACGAGACTCGGAAGGAGTTGGACAATGCCCGTGCCTACGCCAACCAGAACTATGCTGAAGCTACTGAGAGGAAGAAAATCCTCGCCATCCTTGCCAAGGAGCGCAAGTCACTTTGTTGCCAGCGTGACAATAAGGACCGCATCATCGCCCGTCTTCGCCAGAAGGTGGCAACCCTGGAGGAGACTATCCACGACCAGGAGATCTAGCTGGAGGAGGAGGAGGAAGGTGATATATCCGTGGTGATATTCACTCTTACCTCAGTGATGATGATAACTACTTGGAGGACGTCGCCATGGATGACCACACTAACGAGGATGATGCCAACTTCATTGATGACGAGGAGCCTGATACATTGCAAATGTATCTATAATTTTTGATGTTCCATGCTTGGTTTTATCCACTTTCTTGTGTTTTGTTCCAACTTTGGAGTACTTTTCATACGATTTCTTGGACTAACCTATTAACAAGAGCCACAGTGCCAGTTGCCTGTTTTCTGCTGTTTTTGGTTCCAGGAAAGTCAGAAAATGAATATTCTCAGAATTGGACAGGACAAAAGCCAAAGTGCCTATTTTTCCGGATGTCATCAAGTGCCAGAATACGAGACGGAGAGGGGCCAGGGGGCCACCACACCACCTGGCCACGGGCCAGGCCTGACCCACGCCAGGGGGTGGTGTGGCCGCTCCCGGCACCCCCTCAGCCTCTCCTTCCGCCTATATATTGCCCTCGAGACGAAAACCCTAAGTACCCGATCAAAAAATCCACGAAAGAGTCTGTAGCCGCCATCATCTCCATCCCTAGATCGGGAGGTATCTGAAGCTCTTCCCGTCACCCTGCCGGAGAGGGGAATTCACCCTGGAGGCCTTCTTCATCACCATGCAAGCCTCTGGTGTGATGCGTGAGTAGTTCATCCTTGGACTATGGATCCATGTAGTAGCTAGATTGCTGGTTCTCCTCCTTTGTGCTTTCATGTCTAGATCTTGTGAGCTCCATGCATGATCAAGGTCATCTATTTGTCATCTTACATGTTGTGTTTGCGGGGAACCGATGGATATTGAGATGTTATTTCAGATTGATTATTGATTCTACCATGTATATGTTATTTGTGATCTTGCATGCTTTCCGTTGTTAGTAGCTATCTTGGCCAAGTAGATGCTAGCAACTCCAATAGGGAGTATTTATGCTCGATAGTGGGTTCATGCCTCTAGTAATCTGGGGAAGTGACAGAAATCTCTAAGGTACTAGATGTGCTGTTGCTACTAGGGAGAAAACAACAATCCTTTGTTCATAGAACTATCATATTGTTTACTTTACACGCAGTTCGTAAAGCAATAATCTGTTGCTTGCAACTTAATACTGGAGGGGGTTCGGATGATAACCTGAAGGTGGATTATTAGTCATAGATGCAGTTGGATGGCGGTCTATGTATTATGTTGTAATGCCCAATCAAGTCTCAAAGGAGTCAAGATGATTAGTATATGCATGTATTGCTTTCTCGGTGTTTGTCAATTGCCCCGCTGTAATTTGTTCACCCAGCATGTTATCTATCTTAAGGAGAGCCACCTCTAGTGAACTATGGATCCCGATCCTTGTCTTTTACATTCATTCTACAAACTTTTAGTGCTTTGTGTTTACTTTCTGCAAACTATTACTTCTTTCCATTCGATATGTTTAATCCTTTGTTTTCTGCAACACACGGTGAGATTGACAACCTCATCGCAAGTTGGGGACAAAGTTCTGTGGTTGTGTTGTGTAGGTCTCCACGTTGCTACCAGCACCGGTAGTGCGCCCTGCCAAAGCTCAGCTAGTAACACCTTTGAGGTGTTTCCTTGCTCCTACTGTTTCGATTAAGCCTTGGTTTCATAACTGAGGGAAACTTGCTGCTGTGCTCATCATACCTTCCTCTTGGGGTTCGCAACGAGCTCTACATCAACACCGCCATCAAGCATTTTTCTGGGCGCCGTGCATTGAGCCATCAAGCATTTTTCTGGCGCCGTTGCTGGGGAGTCAAGGACATCTTCACAAGGGGAGTCCCTCATAACCAATCTCTTTACTTTGTTATTTTTGTTTTGCTTAGTTTCTTTTTGCTTTGTTTGCTTGTTTGTTATCAAAAACACACAAAAAAATTTAGTTTTACAAGTTCCCTTTCTTTATCAAAACTACAAAAAAAAGTATTTCCTACTCTAGTTGTTATTTTCGTTGGTCTGTTATTGTCTTGCTTTATCATGCTTACTATCATTTGTTGTTTTCTTTGAAACTGAATCTTATTGGCAAGGTGGGTTCACGGAAGATCAAAAATATTATTATAAGGAAGACCGCTTGTCACACAAAGGGAAACACTTATGGGAACAAATTGATAAATTATATACCATTGCTAGAAACGTTTGCTCTACTTATAATGCTACTTATTGCTTTGATAAATCTTGTTGCTGTAGGATGTATAAACACCTCCCTTTTCAATGTGAGTATAATGATAATGTTACCATATCTTCTTATGTTAAGGGAAATTATGACTTTTATGAGGTGGAACAAATTGAAGAATTTATTGCTTAGAAGGGTGCATTCGAACTTGCTTATTTGCTTGAAAATATTGATGATGCACCATATAAATATGAGGTTTATGATATACTTAAATTTTGCTCTGATAACTACAAGGAAGAAAATGGCTATATTCTTGATTATCTTAATAGATGCTCTCCACCAATGGAAGAGACTAATGCCTTGCAGGAGCCTATGGAAGAAGAAATTGCTGAACTTGAAAGCTCGTTAGATGAAAAAGAGGAGGAGAGTGATGAACAAAAGGAGGAAGAATGGACCTACCCATGCCTACCTTCTAATGAGAGTAACTCTTTACCCCTTACAATATTTGATTGTCCCCCATGCTTACCAAAGGAGGACGAATGTCATGTTCTTGATAATTCTTTTGAAAATGTTTATAATAAAGCTCTAGTGTTTGTAGATCATGAAAAGCATGCTTTATGTGATAGTTATATTGTTGAGTTTATTCATGAGGCTACTGAAAATTATTATGAGAGAGGAAAATATGGTTGTAGAGTTTTCATGGTATTGAAATACCTCTCTATGTTCTAAATTTTTTGAAGTTATTCTCGTTTTATCTTCCTATGCATGTCACTTTGTTCTTTGTGAATTTATTTGCATACAAGATTCCTATGCATAGGAAGTGGGTTAGACTTAAATGTGTTTTGAATTTGCTTCTTGATGCTCGCTTTTACTTCAATTCATATTTCTTATGTGAGCATCTTCTCAAACTATCATGCCTAACTTAAAGGCGTTAAAGAAAAGTATTTATTGGGAGATAACCCAAAAGTTTTAGATGAGTCTTGGAATTTATTACCTCTGTAATAACCTCTCCTTTCCTTTTTATTTGGTTTTTGTGCCAAGAGTAACCTCTAATGAGAGAGAAGTAATGATTGGGAAAGTTGCTGCCCCAAAACAGATTTTTGTGCTTCACCGTAAAAATTCATGTAAAATCTCTGAACGTCTTTTTGAGGCGTGAATTTTTGTGCTGATGACCCAGGTTGTTATCTAATTTAGTTAGTTCAACACTTGTTGATTTGAGCAACATAAGGTCTTTGAAAAAATTCTCCTTTACCTGCTGGTCTGTTTTGACAGATTTCTACCATTTTCTGCATTTGCTTCTTGTTGGTTCCTTCTTGAGTTATTTTGGGGAATTAAGCTTTTTGAGGAAAGTGCTACAGTAGCTAGTGTTCTAATGGAAGTTTATTTGGTGTTAGAACTGAACCTTAAGACTTATTTATCTTGAGTGCACTAATGTTGCTAATAAAGATCGTGTGAAGTTCTGTATGAAGGAAAAATTTCAGGTGTATGGAAGGAATGAGTAATGAGATGAAGGATGGACTAAAGCTCAAGCTTGGGGATGCCACGCGTGTCACCCCAAGAAATATCCAAGAAGTACCAGCGTCAAAGCTTGGGGATGCCCAAGGCATCCCCTTCTTCATCAATAAAAATCCCAGGTTTCTTCCAAATGCTTCATTTTTATTGTTTCATGCACAGTTGTGTTTTTCTTGGAGCATCTTCTTTTTTCGTTTTCGTTTTGGTTTTTCGTTTGCTTTGTTTTCTGAATAAATTGGTTGGACGCCCTCTTTCATACATTGGTTTGCAAATAGTTTGGTTTGGTTTGGAAATGAGTAGGAAAGTTCATACTTTTGTGGTAAAAAGAGCTCGTTTTTGACTATGGCCTATGCTCTGTCATGCCATGCTTGATATTGTTTTGGCTTTATGCTTAGTATTCTTTGATGTAGCATGACTTGTTATAAACAATTGAGATTGCTTAATGTGCCCTGGATGAATCATGCGTTGTTTTAGCATATTAAAGCATAGTATAGTGGTATTCTCCTTTGATGCTTTGTTTGGGTTGACTTGGCGCATGCTCACACCATGTTATGACTATCTCAAGTCACCATAACCTTTATGATCCTTTAGTTTTCAACTTGTAGTATCACTTTATGCTTTTATCAATGATGTTTTGTCGCTCTGCATGATTATGGCCACTATTGCTCTCTTAGTTTGTCGCTCTCAGTCTTTTGCTAGCCTCCACAACAAAGTATGAGTTCCACTCATGCATCCAACTCCCTAAACCAAGTTATTCCAAAGAGTCCACCATACCTTATGCTATTCCAAGTATATTCATGTTTTTGTTTACCTTCCAAATTAAACTTGTTATGAGAAAACTAGTGATTAAAGCTCTCACGAACTTGATGGCACACTTTACTTTTCTTGCCCTTAATAAACTTGAACCATTGTGTCTTCTATGTTGTATATGCTTGCACTTATTTGTCGGGAATTAGCAGAACCATGCTTTCATGGGGAACGCTTTCAACATTGCACTTGGTACTTGTACCTAGTTGATATCATGCTATTTTGTATATGGATGTCGTCAGTGTGAAATGAAAGGAGAGCTTGTAAGTCCATGCAATTATGTATATGTGTTAGAGAAACGCCTGGGCCGCTGGTCTAATCCATGCTGACATGGTGGAAACCTGCAGCATAACCATAATGAGATGTCTATGAAGCATTCCTCTTATAAAAAAGAGTCCTATATTGAGAAAGAAAAAAAGAGAAAAAAGATACTATGAAAAGAGGAAAGAGAGAAAAAAGCACCATATTCCCATGGTAAATAAGAAGAATGCTGAGATGCTCGTTGTCTGCTTGCCTTGTCATTTTGATATGGGGATTCTTCCGTATCATCGGGCAAGGGGTACCCCGTTGGCGGTTCTCAATGATACACATGTACTTACAATGACAAGAACTTACCGGTGACTAAACTTGAGTAGCATGAGGAGCGGTGATGTACTCGACGTTCGACGTAGAGCTCGTTGGGAACCCCAAGAGGAAGGTATGATGAGCACAGCAGCAAGTTTTCCCTCAGTTATGAAACCAAGGTTTAATCGAACCAGTAGGAGCAAGGAAACACCCCAAAGGTGTTACTAGCTGAGCTTTGGCAGGGCGCACTACCGGTGCTTGTAGCAACGTGGAGACGTGCACAACACAACCATAGAACTTTGTCCCCAACTTGCGATGAGCTTGTCAATCTCACCGTGTTTTGCGGAAAACAAAGGATCAAACATATTGAATGGAAAGAAGTAAAAGTTTGCAGAAAGTAAACACAAAGCAGTAAAAGATTATAGATTGTATGTAAAGACTAAGGGCCGGGATCCATAGTTCACTAGAGGTGGCTCTCCTTAAGATAGATAACATGCCGGGTGAACAAATTACAGCGGGGCAATTGACAAACACCAAGAAAGCAATACATGCATATACTAATGATCTTGACTCCTTTGAGACTTGATTGGGCATTACAACATTATACATAGACCGCCATCCAACTGCATCTATGACTAATAATCCACCTTCAGGTTATCATCCGAACCCCCTCCAGTATTAAGTTGCAAGCAACAGATTATTGCTTTACGAACTGCGTTAAAGTAAACAATACGATTGTTCTGTGAACAAAGTTGGATGGCGGTCTATGTATAATGTTGTAATGCCCAATCAAGTCTCAAAGGAGTCAAGATGATTAGTATATGCATGTATTGCTTTCTCGGTGTTTGTCAATTGCCCCGCTGTAATTTGTTCACCCAGCATGTTATCTATCTTAAGGAGAGACACCTCTAGTAAACTATGGATCCCGGTCCTTGTCTTTTACATTCATTCTACAAACTTTTACTGCTTTGTGTTTACTTTCTGCAAACTATTACTTCTTTCCATTCGATACGTTTAATCCTTTGTTTTCTGCAAAACACGGTGAGATTGACAACCTCATCACAAGTTGGGGACAAAGTTCTGTGGTTGTGTTGTGCAGGTCTCCACGTTGCTACTAGCACCGGTAGTGGGCCCTGCCAAAGCTCAGCTAGTAACACCTTTGAGGTGTTTCCTTGCTCCTACTGGTTCGATTAAACCTTGGTTTCATAACTGAGGGAAACTTGCTGCTGTGCTCATCATACCTTCCTCTTGGGGTTCCCAATGAGCTCTACATCAACACCGCCATCAAGCATTTTTCTGGGCGCCGTGCATTGAGCCATCAGAGCTCGACAGTCCCGATGATGAGTAGTCGAACTTGAGCACTATCATAGGTGTGTGTTGTATCCAGTCCCATTGTATCGTAGCTTGACAGAATGGTTCTTAGAACCATCTGCTTTAGTAGTTGTGGTGTGTGTTTGTATTGTGTGCTCAGAATGAATGAATGAGAAGAAGTTTTTAGTTTTCAAACCTTAGTCATACTCAAAGGTTAAAGCTTTTTTGAAACGAAACCATGAACCATAGAAATTTCCCTCTTGTCTCATTATCTATCTCAATCTTCAGATGACTCGTGGTAACCCCGGAGGAAGCAACTCATCTCAGGACCCAATGCTTCAGATTCTGCAAATGTTAGTTTCTGACCGTGAAGCCGGTAGAGCAGAACGTCAAGCCAATCTCGCCACTCTTCAACAAATAACCCAGATGGCTCACAACAATCAGGGCCATGGAAACCAATATCACCATGGATCCAAACTCAAGAACTTCCAAAACACCAATCCTCCTATGTTTAGCAAGTCTGAAGAGCCCTTAGATGCTGATGACTGGCTGCAGACAATGGAAAACAACTTAGAAGTCGCATGAGTTGATGCTAATGAGAAGGTACTGTTTGCCACCCACTATCTATCGGGATATGCAAGAGCATGGTGGAACAACACCCGTACAATGAACGGAGGTCAGATGATGATGTGGGAGGAGTTCAAGCTCAAGTTCAATAGAACCCATGTGCCCCCAGGTTTGATCAAGAGGACGAAGGATGAATTCAGGGAGTTGAAATAGGGAAGAATGACTATAGTAGAATACCGTGACAAATTTCTATCACTAGCTAGGTATGCCCCTGACGAGATTGACACTAAAGCGAAGAAGAAGGAGAGATTCCTGAATGGTCTTCATGATGAGATGCAGACAGTGCTAGTCAACATTCCCTTTGACGACCTTGAAGCTTTAGCGGATTGTGCTATCCAGATGGGAGGAAAGATCAACTAAGCCAGTGAGAACCGCAAGCGTCGTATGATCCACCAACCTGGACCCCACCATACCCCGAATACTGCCCCAACCCGTCTGTAGGATATGCCCCAAGAAACAACATGCCACCAATGAACCATCCGAACTACCCCAAGCGTGGCGGAGGAAACCCGAGGCCCGAAGGAAACCACAACAACAACCCCGACAACCCCAATAACTTCAACCGTGCACCGCCAAGGTCCAACAACAACAACTACTACAACAACAACACAACAAAAATACCGCCCCGAGGACTGGAAGCAATGTTATGCCTGTCGCAGGGAAAGACAAGTCAATGATAAGTTGCTTTGAATATGGAGTCACGGGTCACTACTCCAACGAGTGCCCCAAGAAGCTTGTTGCAGCCACCAATGTTATTGCACCTGCCCCAGCAGCAACGCCGTGTCCATCCTATAAAGAGATTTTCCCCAGGGAACTCGCACAACCGTACCGATTGTCTATTCCACATGAATGTTGAGGAAGCCTAGGAAGCGCCAGATGTCATGCTGGGTATGTTCTCTGTTAACTCAGTACTTGCAAGAGTGTTGTTTGATTCTGGAGCATTTCACTCGTTTGTTATAGAAGAATTTGCATGCACTAGTAAGATTCAACCAACAAATATGAAGCATGTAATGATAGTTCAAATACCTGGTTCAACCACCAAAGCTAGAAAAATTTGCAAGGCCGTGCCTATCAGAACCCACGGGATAGATTTTTATGCCAATCCAATAGTACTTGGAACCAAAGGTTTGGAAGTAGTGCTAGGAATGGATTGGATGTCGAAACATCAAGGATTAATCGACTGTGCCAAGAAAGCCATAACCATGACCAGTAGCACCGGAGTATCAGTAGAACATGTATCCGAGACATTGCCCCATCAATTCAGGTGCAACAAGAGTTTAGTCAAATCAACCATAGACCAAGTCAGAGTAGTCTATGAATACCCCAATGTGTTCCCAGATGAATTGCCTGGTATGCCCCCAGATCGAGATATCGAGTTTATCATTGAACTAGTTCCTAGAACTGGACCCATAGCTCAGAGACCATATAGTATGAACCCATCTGAATTAGTGGAGCTGAAGAAGCAACTTGACGACATGTTGGGAAAAGTTCTGATACAACCAAGTGCATCACCATGGAGATCATCTGTGTTGTTTGTGGATAAGAAGGATGGTGCCAACCATTTGTGTACGGATTATCAGAAGTTGAATGACGTCACCATCAAGAACAAGTACCCACTGCCGAAGATAGAAGATTTGTTTGATCAACTAACTGGTGCCAGAGTGTTTTCTAAGATTAATCTTAGAAGTGGTTATCATCAATTGAAGATTCGCACAACGGATATTCCAAAGACTGCCTTCACCACCAGATATGGATTGTATGAGTATAATTTCATGTCTTTTGGATTAACCAATGCCCCCGCTTATTTCATGAACCTCATGAATAAGATTTTTATGAAGTTCTTGGATAAGTTTGTTGTTGTGTTTATCGATGACATTCTGATCTACTCCAAGTTGGAAGAAGACCATGAACAACACCTAAGAACCATCCTTGAAACCCTTAGAAAGCATCAGTTGTATGCCAAGTTTAGCAAATGTGAGTTCTGGTTAAAGGAAGTAGGATTCCTAGGCCGTATCTTGTCGGCAGGAGGAGTTGCCGTCGATCCTGCCAAGATTAAAGATGTTGAAGAATGGAAAGCCCCGACCACTCAAACCGAAGTGCGTGCATTTCTTGGATTAGCGGGATACTACCGCAAGTTTGTTGAAGGATTTTCAAGCATCGCTAGGCCGATGACCTAGCTATTGAAGAAAGACAAGAAGTTCGAATGGACGGACAAATGTGAGGCAAGTTTTCAAGATCTTAAGAAGAGATTGATTTTGTCCCCAATTTTGATCATGCCGGATATCAAGAAGCCTTTTGATGTATACTGTGATGCATCCAAGATTGGTCTCGGATGTGTGTTGATGCAAGAAGGCAAAGTCATATCATATCTATCTAGACAGCTGAAGCAACATGAGCAGAACTATCCTACCCATGACTTAGAACTGGCAGCCATAGTTTTAGCTTTGAAGACATGGCATCATTACCTCATGGGTAACCGCTATGAGATTTATTCTGATCACAAGAGTTTGAAGTACATTTTCACCCAGAAGGAGCTGAATGTGAGGCAAAGGAGATGGATAGAGTTAATCAAGGACTATGACCTTGACATTCACTATCACCCCGACAAGGCCAATGTGGTAGCGAATGCTCTTAGTAGATTGCCATGTAGATTAAACACCATGATTAGGGAAGCCCAGCCAAGTCTGCATGAAGAGATGGAGAACTTTAGAGTGGAGCTAGTTAGCGAAGGATTGCTAGATAGCATAGAACTTCAACCCACTTTGATCAGTCAGATAAAGGAAGCCCAGAAAGGAAACACAAGTATTGATGGAATCAAGCGTCGTATCGGAACAGGGAAGGTACCTGGATTTACCGAAGATGAAGAAGGAGTTATGTGGTATAAAGGACGTATCTGTGTGCCATTAGATTCAGAGTTGAAACAAGTCATTATGCAGGAAGCCCATGATACCCTTTATTCTATTCACCCGGGAGGAACCAAGATGTATCATGATTTGAAGGAGCAATTTTGGTGGCATAAAATGAAGATAGAAGTCAGAAGCTATATAGCCAAGTGTGACATCTTCTAGAGAGTCAAAGCGGAATATCAGCGACCCGCATGAATTTTGCAACCATTGGAGATCCCGGAATGGAAATGGGATTCTGTCGGAATGGATTTCATCACAAGTTTGCCTACATCTAGTATGGGAAATGATTCTATTTGGGTCATAGTAGATAGACTGTCCAAGGTAGCTCATTTCATACCCGTCAAGACCACTTACCAAAGCTCGAAGCTAGTAGAGTTGTATAGTGCTAGAATAGTCAGTCTGCATGGAACCCCCAAGACCATAGTGTTGAATCGAGGAACCCAGTTTACCTCAAGGTTCTATAAGAAAGTCCAAGAAGGATTAGGAACCAAACTGAATTTCAGCACAGCTTATCACCCGCAAACCGACGGACAAACAGAAAGAGTAAACCAGATCTTAGAAGATATGTTGAGAGCCTGTGTGCTAGAATATGGATCTAAATGGGAAGATTGTCTGCCTTTTGTGGAATTATCATACAACAACAATTATCAAGCTAGTTTGCAAATGGCCCCATTTGAGTTTTTGTATGGAAGGAAGTGTCGTACCCCCTTGAATTGGTCGCAAGTAGGAGAGAGTCAGATATTCGGACCCGACATCCTATGAGAAGCCGAAGAGAAGGTTCACAAGGTCCATGAACACCTCAAGGCTGCCCAATCCAGACAGAAGAGTTATGCTGATAAAAGACATCGAGACCTGACCTTCAATGTCGGAGATTTTGTGTATCTCAAAGTATCACCCTTGAAAGGAATGCAACATTTTCAACTGAAAGGGAAGCTTGCCCCCAACTGGAACTGCCTAAGGAGATGTCAGCCGTGCATAATGTGTTCCATATCTCATTACTTCACAAATGTTTAGAAGTTCCAAAGAATACCGATGTTTTCGAGAACATCGATCATAGAGCCATAGATATCAACAAGGATTTAACCTATCATGAAGTACCCATCCGTATTTTGGAAGAAGCATTCAGAACCACCAGGACCAGGAGTATCAAGTTTCTCAAGATCCAGTGGAGTAACCATACCGAAGAAGAAGCCACTTGGGAGCGATAAGATTATATTAGGACTGAGTTTCCCAATCTCTTTAGTTCCTAGTTTTCCCTGACTCTCGAGAGGAGATACTGTTTAAGGAGGGAAGGTTTGTAACACCTCAAAAATACTAAAAACAAGACTATCAAGTTCTAATCACCCAAGATTAGGGTTAACAAAAACTTTTATTCCTAAACCCATATGAATGCATGTGTGATTTCCATTAATGCATGAATGCTTGCGTTTGCCATGTTTGATTGCTATAAATGATAAGGATTGGTTTAAATATGAATACCACATCATCTAGGTCATTTCCAAACAAAATCAAATAAAACGAAAATCAAATATGAAGCATAAGATAAAATGGTCATTATGGCCAACATTAACCACTAGCCCACTTTGGGCATCTCTATTAAATGATTTCCAACAGAAAAAATTCTATTTATTTTTACCCCTTGCTAGACGAAGTAAAAATGAACCCAAGCAAACTTTACAAACTTGTAGAAACTAATTTCAAATCTATTTGAGAGGCAATTCAAAGTTGAATCAAGTGTAGGTATATAGATCATCATTTTGCAAAAACCACTCAAACCAATACCACTTGGAAATCCCTAGCAACCAGAGATACTCAAACATGTGACCAACACACCCACCAAAATCATTCAAAAATTTGAATCTTTATCTCATGCGGCCATTTGATCGAACACCTAGCAGATAGAGTATTGGTTCAACAACTATACACTATTTGAATCAATCTTGTGATCAATCTTGTACTCCACTCAGCCTCAGTTACTCACCCACGACCGTCCCCAGTACCTAGCCGTGCAATGGAGCAGCCCTCACTTGCCATTTGCACCAATGCCGCCATACCCGAGCATGTCCATGCCGGTCAACCATGGACACGACGCCGCGCCCGCCCTCTCCCACGACCACTAGCAGGTAGGTGTGACCTCATCGCACCTCTCTGTCCACCCCTTGACCAACGACGAGTAGTGGAGAAGCCAACAACGCCGTGCCCATTTATTCCTCTGCCACGCCGAGAGCACGCCAGAGCACCAAAGCCGCCTCGCGTAGCCACGCCGCGCCTCGCTCTGTTTGCGCATACCTGCACCCGCCGCGTCACCAGCCACCTCCCAGACATGACCATTCACCGCTGCGCGCCCCATGACCACTGTACTCGATGACGAACACCGCCGTACCCGCATAGAGCATGGACCTCTCCCGACCGACTGAGACCGCCCCTTGCCGTGCCACTCCACGCGTGACGATCGTCGCAGTCCACCGCGTCGACCCGCACCATCCGCCATGGCTATTGCGACCTGTAGCAGCGTCGTTGATGAGCCCAAGCCATGCCGCCCTGCCTCCAACACCGGTGTATAAATAGGACCCTTCCCTAGCCTCAAACGGCACACCACTCCACTCCCCACTCTCTCAGAAACATCCCAGACCCTTCCCCGGAACAAGGCGAGCACCACGTCGCCGAAATTTGGCCGGAGCCCGCTGCTGCAGTGAAGGAAGACTGTCGTTGATTGGAGCCACCCCAGGAGCCGCCGTGACCACCAATCGAATCGCCGTCGTCTACCAGCCCATTCGCCCTCATCGCCGGACCTAGCTGGAGCCCTGGTAAGCCTCCGACGACCCCCACCATGCCGCTAGGTTTAGAATCTCGCGAGCACCTCAGTCGTAGATCTTGTTCTAATCGTAGCGCTGAGAATTGCTGCTACTGCTTCGTGTTAGATCTATCACTTACGCGTGGGACCAGCTTGTAAGCAACCCGCTTGCGGGGACCCAGCATACCACTGCATGATGTAGTGCACTATAGTCATTGACATAACACCAATGAAACACCGTTCACTCTAGGTTAAAGAGAGAGAAAGGAACTTCTTACAAAGATCCAAAGAACACTCTAGGTTAAAGAGAGAGAAAGAAACTTCTTACAAAGAAGAACCAGAAGTAATAACTCCGAACTATCTAGTAACTACGACTAGTATATAAACTATTTGGCTTGCCATTGATGCTATTGCAATGCTCTACAGAAGTAGGTTTTATGGCTAGAGAATCTACTTCTATCTACTTAAGAACTTAGTCTTCGCTTCGATTGACGGATATGTGAACTTCATTGACTCTGTTGAAGAACTTGAGTTGTCGATGATGGTTTCTTGAGCCAAAATTGATGTTGGCGTCGTCTTCAACGGCTTAAAACCTAGCAAGGGTTAAGAAGGTACGGTTGAGTACGGGCCTACTCAGCAAGTTCACTAAAAAGGAGTGTATGATCACTATCTCTACAGCCACAGACCATAGGTCGTAGGCAATGCAGGTTTTCGTAAAAATTTCTTCAAAGGTTGCTTTTATTCTGAAAACTATGTCCGACAGCCTTCACAGGTGGACTAGAACCTTCGTGGGGTTCCTCTCCTGACGCATTCGTAGCTCCTTCCCGGAACAGGGAGTAACATGTCATAATTCTTACACTCTGCAGAGGTGCGTCACTTTTCCCATAAGAGACTTTAGCCTTGTTGCACAACCAAGCCACGAGCTTGTCCACACTTCCTTGGTATGGGGCCTTGTCTAAGATCCAAGCCAGTACTGCCCTCTCCGCGACCCCGCATGAGACACGATCTCCCAAGACAACTACCACGGTTACTCTTTGGGTAGCCTCTCGGAGACTCCATACGTAGCTCTGTCTGGCGGTCACCATCAGCTATGGTGAACTCAGACCCAGTCAGAGATGCACAGATAATCTAGACACCAAGATCGCGGGGAACTAAGGGGTCCCACCCATGTGCTGGATTCTCTAGAACTCCACGAGAAATCAATAGCCTCACGATAAGGTATTCGTCCATGCGAAGGGAGAATATACATCTGACTTTCCCGTTCCATTCCAAGTCTTATGGTTAACGTGTAATATACGGCGCTAGAATCACTGTTGACATTGGTTGTTAAGTCCTAGATATTATGTTCCTTTACCACTGGAACTATATCAATAGATTATTACCATTTGGTAAATAATCCATAATCATATTATTATGAAAATAGTGTTTTCTGACCTTTTTGAAATGCAGGTGATGACAACATTTGAGTTACAAGCATTTGATAGAAAATAATCAAAGGACATGAGCAAGTTGTGAGCTTGCCTTTTGTGATTGCAAGATTATGCACTCACGGTCTTCGAGATAGTAGAAGATCCAAATTCTATAAATAGCATCATTGGTCCGGTAAGGACAAATGTTTAAAGAAGCAAGATGTAATTATGCATAAGTAATATAATGTAGTTTGATAAATGCGAATCCCCAGAATAATTGTATCTGATCTAGGTTTTGCAAGCTTATGGTGATATCTTTAGAATGTGTTGCACTTTTATACTTGCTTCACACTTGTGCTTCTTATTAAGGCTTGTGAGTGTGTGAGACAATGTGTAAATACAATAAGTAGCATGCAATGCAAAAGCACTCAAATGAGACATGCTATCTAAAAGATTTCTTACGTAAGTTTATTAATCAATTAGGGCTTTTAGAAAAAATATGCAAGGATTACTTTTAATATTTCTTAAAATAGTTAAACCTATGTTAACTTCATTTAAACATCAATTGATCTTGTTGTTACAATTTTAGACTTTAAACAAATAATGCTAAAGGCAATAGTAAAGATTTATATATTTTTAATGAATTAAAATGAAATAAAAGGGTTTAAATAAGATTTATTAGACCTTCACTTTTTATTTAACTTCAATTAATAAAAAGGACATTTTTAATGTGTAGAATTTATTTTTGTGATCATTTTGGTATATTATAGGTATTTTTGTGATTTTTAAATAATAAGATATGTTTTTTACAAGTTTTAATCACTTATAAATACTAAATAAATAATAAATACTTAGTTAAGCAATATAATATTTTAATTTTATATTTTTACATTTTGGTTCTTATTTTTGCAAGAATTTTAGTATATTATTTATATTTTTGTTATTTACAAATATTAAAATATGAATTTGGAAAGTATTATTACTTATAAAATCTTTATTAAATAAAAATTATTTAAATAATTAACACAATAATATTCGATAATAAGTTTATAATATAGATTTTATTTTTCTGAATATTTTGATATATTATACATATTTTTCTGAATTATAAAACAAAAGATATTCAAATTCTATGATTTAATCATTTTTTTGGAATTAAAAATAAACATTAAATGAGCTTATGAGTTAATGCTGATGTCAACATGACACATATGCACAGTACATACTTTTTATACCCAGCCTAATCTACCCCAAGCCACTGATTGGTAGGGCCTATACCACGTAATATTCAGGAATTTATGTATTATAGAAATGATTATCGAAAAAAATAAAGAAATATATTTATGACATCACCATGACGTCATGGTGACGTCAACAATGGAGTTACTCTCAGGTTGAGCACAAATTCGTCGATCGGCTGTGCGCGGGGCTTCGTGGCTAGGTTAGTTGGAGATAGGACGCTACAACGAACCATCTAGTGGTGGCGCCGCCCGGAAATGGTCGCCGGAGGAACGACACCGAAGAGGTCTGGCGGCGGCTCTTGGTGGTGATCATCGACAACGCAAACCAGAGCAGGAGGGAGTCGGAGGGGAGGTCCAAGAGGACCAAGAGATCAAACTGAGCGCGATGATGGGGTCAGCGAGGCCAGAGACGGTCGGACGGCGTCGAATCGACGGTGGTCGGCGTCAGAGAAGAAGCGGTCGGGAAGCTCGATTAGGGGTGCACGACTTCGATTCCTTCCGTGAGATGACCGAGAGAAGCACGGGGAACTCAACGGCAGCCTCGGTTTGCCCCGGGGCGACTGGAAACGGTAACGCGACGGAGCACCGGTGAGGTTAAAGTTAGGGTTTTTTGTACAGAGGGGAGGAGAGAGAGGAAGGCCGACTAGGGTTCGTCCTTGGCAGCGCGGAGACGACTTTATAGGCGACCGGGGGCGGTGGCGCGGATCTTGACGCTCGCCGGCGTGGCGGAGCTCGACAGCGAGCTGCCTCTCGCATCCGTCAACGAAGACGACAACGAATAGACGGACCGAAAAGGTACGGGCCGTAGTGGGATGCACATGGGCCAGTTGGGCTGTTGCGAATCAATTTTCTCTAGCTGCTCGCGAGCGACAGATAAGCGAGAAACTTCTCTGGGGCGTGGGACGAAACGGCTGGCTACTCCTTCTCTTTTTTTATTCTTTTTCTAATTTCTGTTTTCTTTTCTATTTATAAATTCACTTCAAATTTGATTTCTACAAGAGTTTTGAAATGTCCAGAAATTTTGTAAGACATTGATATATAATAGAGGTTAATTATAACCCACTCCTCTACATTTCTTGTTGTATATAAAAAATATGTTATTATATGAATGGTTCTTTTATTAATAAAGTAAATATAACTTAGGGTTTACTTCCTATAAAAAAATCTTATATAAATGATTTGTATTACCACTAAAAGAATATATTAGTAGTGGTTTAAGAGACTAATAATTTGTGATGGTGAGTGATATGCATGGAATATATATATTTAACCTCTTTTAATAACCATATTAGATATTGGTTTAAATCCTGGGTTTATAATATGGTGATTTGAATCCTAGGGTTCTCCTTAATTGGTGATTTCACCAAATCCAATTCTACTTGATTTGCAGAGTTTAGAAACACCATGAGTTTTAGGAAGGTTCATTAGACTCATATACTATTATGAATATGGATAATAACTTATCTTATAGTGAGCTACAAAGATTACTTTCGTAATCTGATCTTGAGGTTCTATGAAACTAGCTTTCTATTAAGGTTTAAGACAATAAGGTAAACAAGGCTTCCACCTATAAACACTCATCTAGTTCTCTAATTATCTCTTGGAAGCTTTAATTGTCCATGAGGTATTGTTCAATGATTACCTAGAAATAGAAAATGATTTCACTATCTATTTGATTCTAGAGTTTTGAATAATGAGGTAGACATGGTTCTATCATGACTTGATAAGACCTTGTTTAAGGCTTCTAAAGAGTCCTTACCTTAATACCTCACTAAAGTTATCCTTAGATAAGGAATTCCTTTCCAAAATATACTCTATATAACTCTCTTATCTTATTCACAAAGGTCACATCTTCCTGAATAAGACAATCATCTGAATCCACCATATCCATCGTCATATGATGACATGGTCATGCCACAACAACAATACTCCATTCTTACTCCTAGTATATAACTCCTCTTAATTAACTACCATTGATGCACCTATCAATGTAGCTACTGCTAACCCCATCTATTAACTTCCTTAACTCCATCTTGCAACTTCTTCCAAGGCTTGCAAGATTATAGTTCTCTCTATATATCACATGTGATAACAATCCTCTAGAATAGGTATGGTACTACTCCCATAATACAAGTTTGTTATTGTACAAGCTTGGTTGAGGCACTATGTGTCCAACTACTCCATTCAACTCAAATTACATACTTCCTCCAACTCTAGCTTGACTTCTCATAATCAAGCTAGATGATTCATCTTACTAGAGCTTTACCTAATTTGGGTATACTCACAACTCTTCTTCAATACCTAGTCATCTATTCTCACATGACTTGAGAATACTGATCATCATCCTTTGATCATAGTAAGCTTAGCCTTCTAATTGTCTAATCAAGATCTATAATCAACTAAGTAGCAGACTTGTACTAGTCTCTCTATAAAGAGTTATCTTGTTAAGAAAACTTACCTTAAGTTTATTCCTTCTTAGCTTAACAAGATTATTAGTTGATACTCTAACACTACTAGATTTCTCATGGCTCCTCAAGCACTAATTACTTCTTGGGTTTAAATACTTCTCCTAGTGAACTCATAAGTGAATTAAATCCTCCACCATCAGATGGTTTGATCACCACGAAGGATCTCCTTCCATTGATGATGGTACACACTACCATAACCAGTTCCTTCTTCTTATTAATTTACTTAAGGTTTTTAGAAGGTCAATATAATAGGTTAAAGCTAAAAGTCAATATGTGCTAGGTCAATAATTGATCACTCAACCTTGATGATCAATTATCTCTAGGACTTGGTTAAATAGGCTTGACTTCCTTTTCTACTCTATTTGTGATAAGAGTCAATGTTTAAGAACTACCATGATACCCATGGTAGGAATAACTATGGCAAACAAGTGTATCAAGGTTCAGTTATGGTTTTCTTTACTTAAGTTATATACTTAACTTGGTATTCAGGGTTTGTTGTAGGTAATACCTTGATATCATTTTTAGAAGATTAACTATTCATCCTTAAGTTGTGATATAGAATACCATATAATAATCTCTAGAAGATCAAGTACTTCTTATTACGTAATGTGTTGTGACTTAGTTTTATTACATTTGATCTACTCTTAGATCAAATTATATTAACCAAAGATAAGGTTTTAGCAAAGGTCATATTGAAACTTATTGCAGTCAACTTGATGATCTACTTCAGTTCCACCAAGTTAAGAGAAGCTTCAATTCTTTGACAAGTTCTATTTAAAAACATGAAAATTATCCGGATTTTCTATGCATGAATACAATGCACACACCTTATCTCAGCTTGTTTCTAAGCTCTAATGCTGGGGTGTTACACTGCTGTGCGTGTGCTGTGCAGTTGGGCCATCTCTTTGACTTAGTTTTTCTATTTTATTCAAAACCCTGTTCTGTAGCTGTATTCAAAATTGAATTCAAAGAGATGTACTGAACAAAATTGCATGATTCCAATTTTGTTAGAAAGGTATTAAAAATATCTAATCACTCCCGTTGGATTCAAACCATTTGAAATTATAGATCACCTATACTAAAAATAACAAGACAGAGACTTTTAACACTTCAAACATTTTTATAAAATCAACCATAAATGCTTTTGAGTTGATTCCAACTCTCAAAAATCACATTTTCCATGATCTATATGAATATGTAAAAATATTTAGTTTTACATACATTGATCATGTATTAATATTAAAAGAAGGCTATATAGGCATTTCTAGTCACTTTAATATTATTAAATAACAATATTAAATCTTGTAATATATGCCAAACCCTTTTAAATCACATTCCCAAGTATTGGAATATGTGGTGATGACATGTGTCAACATGATACCATATTTTAATTGAAGAATATTAAATCTTAAGTATTTTCAATGAGTAGAAATTAATTTTCCAAAATAAGATAAATAGGAATGTGTCATTATTTCATGTGATGATTGAGATGATGCTAGATCATCTAGTGTGAGCCCTTGTGTGATGAATAGAAGTAGTTAAGTATTGTTTGGTGATTGTGTACCTCATATGTATTTATAGACGCTAGTTTCGACCCGGGGTACGAAGAAGAGGAGTTCTACGAAGACTAACAAGAGAACTTCAACAACTGCACTGCTCAAGGAAAGCTATATATGCAAGCACACTATGCCAGATAACCTATGCAATATGCACCATGCATGATTGGTTATGCAACTTTGATTATACCAATCCCAGTTTTATCTACAAGATTTACTTTTCCTTTTACTAAAGTTTCTTACTTAGTTAATGAATTGTGATTAGTGGAAAAGTAGGATCGATACGATCAAGATCATAGGACTAGTCTTGGGTACTTATACTTGACTAGCACCCCCAATAGTGATACCCTCAATACTAGTGGCTAGTGCTAAACTAAACTTGATCACTTTAGACGGGAACACTTGGTGAAAATGATTATGAAAACTTTGGAATGATGATTCATTCTATTGAAATGTGTTGACATGTGTTATGAAACATAGTGGTTTGATGATGAAACTGAATGAGGCATGAGCCTTGACTTTGATAAAAACTGATGGTTGGGTTCGGGTGTGATATCATTCAAATTTTACTGTACAACCACAATACCTGAGTTGGGTAGGGCTTAACTAGTAGTTTATATGTCTTAGTATGGGTTCCCTTGCGGAAGAGGTTGAGTTGAGGCTACCTCGTGAATATGAATGTCCACCTATGCAGTTCCCGGGATGGTAGTTGGCCATGGCTGGGAGGCCAAGCTCATAGGGGAGGTGCCTATACTAGGGTGTGTAATTGAAAGGTTAGGATTGATTATCCGCATACCAAGTATGATGATTCGGGGTTATCCCTGACGGATGTATCGAATTTTGTGGTGAAAGTGTACCGCCTCTACAGAGTGTCAAACTATTCGAATAGCCACGTCCACGGTTATGGACAATTGGAGTGGCCATACTGTTCCGTTGTTAGATGTTCTCAAAATTACTTGTGACTTGAAAGATGACTTTGACTTGACCATAATAGAGTTGTGGACATGAAAACTAGGTTCCCACTTAAGTAATGTAGAGAACTAAAATTAGGTCTTTACTCTTAAGTCTTCTAGAATAAACCTCTCTTTTTGCAAACAAACCTAGAGCTTAAGATTCCTACTAGTTCTACCTTACTTATGTTACTGATAGTTTGCGAGTACTAAAAGAGTACTCATGGCTTTGTCCTTGGCTATTCCCATGGCCAGACCACGAAGAAGACTATCCGGAAGATGGACAGCAGGAGGTCTATGATAACTAGGATCATCTCCCATCGTCAGCATTGCATGTGACCATGAAGATGCAGTCTACTAGGTTTATTTCCGCTGCTCTGATTAGTATTAAGACTTGATCATGAGATCAACTATTTGTAAGACTATTATGGTTTGTAATGGATGATGTACTGTGGTAGCAATTCTGTTATGTCTCACAAAAAAGGTAATCTTGGGATTGCGATGTACGGCATAACAAGCATCTGTACTTAAAAATCCGGGTGTTGACAGACTAACTTTACATGTCCTCGCACATGAGACCAATTCCATGCTTGACATGTGATGGCTCAAAATATATCGAGCTCGTTGGGGAACCCTAAGAGGAAGGTATGATGAGCACAACAACAAGTTTTCCCTCAGTTATGAAACCAAGGTTATCGAACCAGTAGGAGCAAGGAAACAACTCCAAGGTGTTGTTTCCAACTTGCAATCCTGCACAACACAACCACAAAACTTTGCCCCCAACTTACAAGGATGTTGTCAATCTCACCGGTTTTGCGGAAAACAAAGGATTAGACGTATTGTGTGGAAGATAGTAATTGCTTGCAGAAAGTAAACAGTAAACAGTAAATAGTAGATTGTAGATTGATGGTAAAAGAATGGACCGGGGTCCATAGTTCACTAGAGGTGATTCTCCTTAAGATAGATTAAATGTTGGGTGAACAAATTACAGCGGGGCAATTGACAGACACCGAGAAAGCATACATGCATATCCTAATCATCTTGACTCCTATGAGATTTGATTGGGCATTACAGCATTATACATAGACCATAATCCAACTGCATCTATGACTAATAATCCACCTTCAGGTTATCATCCGAACTCCCTCTAGTATTAAGTTGCAAGCAACAGATAATTGCATTAAGCAAAGTGTATAAAGTAAACAATACGATTGCCCCATGGACAAAGGATTGTTGTTTTCTCCCTAGCAGCAACAACACATCTAGTACCTTAGAGATTTCTGTCACTTACCCAGATTACTAGAGGCATGAACCCACTATCGAGCATAAATACTCCCTCTTGGAGTTGCTAGCATATACTTGGCCAAGATAACTATTAACAACGGAAAGCATGCAAGATCAAAAATAACATAGACATGATAGAATCAATAATCAATCTGAAATTGCATCTCAATATCCATCGGATCCCCACAAACACAACATGTAATATTACAAATAGATGATCTTGATCATGAATGGAGCTCACAAGATCTAAACATGGTAGCACAAAGGAGGAGAACAAACCATCTAGCTACTACATGGACCAGTAGTCCAGGGATGGACTACTCACGCGTCACACCGGAGGCAGGCATGGTGATGAAGAAGGCCACCAGGGTGATCTCTCCCCTCCGGCAGGGTGCCGGGAAGAGCTTCAGATCCCTCCCGGTCTAGGGATGGAGATGATGACGACTATAGACTCTTTCGTGGAATTTTGATCGGGTACTTACGGTTTTCGTCCCAGGAGGCTTTTATAGGCGAAGGGGCAAGGTCGATGGAGTACCAGGAGGCCCACACCCCCTGGTGGCGCGGCCCCAGGCCGTGCCGCCACCAGGTGTGGCCTCCCTGGTGTACTACTTCGTCTCCCCTCCGGACTCCATGTTGCTTCGGGTAAAATATTGACTTCGGCTTTTGTCCGGTCCAATTCCGAGAATATTTCCTTACTAGCTTTTCTGAAACAAAAAACAGCAGAAAACAGGCAACTGGCACTGTGGCATCTTGTTAATAGGTTAGTTCCAGAAAATGTGTAAAAATACTCCAAAGTGTGGACAACATATAAGAAAGTAGATATGAAACAAACATGGAACATCAAAAATTATAGATACGTTTACGACGTATCAACATCCCCAAGCTTAACTCCTGCTCGTCCTCGAGTAGGTAAGTGATAAAAAAGAAGAATTTTTGAGGTGACATGCACCATCATAATCTTGATCAAGGTATTTGTAAAACATAAATAGTTGGGATCATAGTACTTTAACATAGCATGAAAGATATAGTTCTAACAATAAGACATAGCAACTATGTTGTAACATGAAAAGGTACAAACAAAAGATTCATGAATAACAATACTTTGCAATACGTTTGTTTGTTTCACATATAGAAAACATAATGAGAATGGTATTCAGCTTGTCCCTCATAGTGTAGCAAAACATAAATGCATAGGACACCTTCAAAGTTCATAAGGATGACTAGATACAAATAATTTAAGAACAAGCAATATCAAAGTTATGAATCAATCAACAAGGTTTGGGACAATGCACATTAAACTAAGAATGGCCACTATGCTCTCTTAATATGTGCATAAAGATAGAAGATGGAGACTCAACATAAAAGTAAAAGAAAGGCCCTTCATAGAAGGAAGGAGGGATTCAAGTCTCATAAAGAGCTTCCAAAAATTATGGTACTTATTAGCTTTCAGCTCTCATTGCCCCTATCATAAGCATCTTTAGGTGATTAAGGTTAAAGTGAACAAATACGAGGATATGCCTGACAAGTTATAAGCTGAAAATCTCATGCCCCTTGCTTACGAGTACCGTTCCCCATGCTACTCAACTTTAGTCATAGGTAAGTTCTTGTCATTGTAAGTATATGTGTATCATCGAGAACCGCCAACGGGGTACCCCTTTCCCGATGATACAGAAGAATCCCCATATCAAAATGACAAGGCAAGCAGACAATGAGCATCTCAGAAATCCTTTTATTTCCTATTTGCATAGGGTCTTTTTTCCTATTTGCATAGGTTTTTTTTCTTTTTTTAATTGAGGATGCTTCACAGATTTCTCACTATGGTTACGCTGCAGGTTTCCACCATGATTAGGCATGGCTTAGACCAGCCACCCAGGCGTTTCTCTAACACATATACGAACTCCATGAGCCTTACAAGCTCCCCTTTCATTTCACACCGCCGGGATCCATAAGCAAAAGAACATGATATCAACTAAATAAAGTGCAATGTTGAAAGCATTCTCCATGATAACATGGTTCTACTAATTCACAACTTACAAAACGCAGGCATATACGCAACATATATGGGCACAATGGTTCAATTTTATTAAGTGCAAGAAAGTAAAGTGTGCCATTAAGTTCGTGAGAGCTTTAATCACTAGTTTTCACATAACAAGTTTAATTCGGAAGGTAGATAAAACCATGAATATACTTGGAATAGCAATAATGCTAATAGGTAGGTATGGTGGACTCTTTAGAATAACTTGGTTTTATTTAGAGTTGGATGCATGAGTGGAATTCATACTTGGTACATGTGGAGGCTAGGAAAAGACTTGGAGCGACCAACTAAGAGAGCAATCATGGCCATAATCATGGAAAGCGACAAAAAATTATTAATTAAAGCATAAATTGATATTACAAGTCGAAAACTAAATGATCATAGAGGCTATGGTGACTTGGTATAGTCTTAACATGGTGTGAGCATGCGCCAAGTTAACCCAAATAAAGCATCAAAGGAGAATACCACAATATTATGCTTTTGTAAGCTAAAACAACGCATGATTCTTTCAAGGCACATTAAGCAATCTCAATTGTTTGTAAAAATTCATGCTACAGCAATAATTACTAATCATAAAGTCAATGCAATATCAAGCATGATATGATAAAGTCTAGGCCACAGTCAAAAAGAAGACTCCTTTTACACCACTTATAAGCATAACTTTCCTACTCTTTTCCAATCCAAATCAACTTATTTGAAAACTAATGTATGAATGAGGGGGTCCAACCAATTTATTTAATTAAACCAAGCAAAAGAAAACTAAAAAAAAATGAATCCGCTCCAAGAACAACACAATTGTGCATGAAACAATAAAAATGAAGTGTTTGGAAGGAAACCTAAGATTTTATTGATGAAGAAGGGGATGCCTTGGGCATCCCCAAGCTTTGACGCTTGTACTTCTTGAATATTTCTTGGGTTGACATGGGTGGCATCCCCAAGCTTGAGCTTTTTTCCATAATTCATCTTATCACATTGTTCTTCCCTACGCTTTAAAATTTCCTTCATACAAAACTTCACACAATCTTCATTAGCAACATTAGTGTACTCAAGATATTAAGTCTTTAGGTTCAGTTTCAACTCAAGTAAAACTTCCA
The DNA here is from genome assembly GCA_910589775.1 of Avena eriantha. Taxonomy (NCBI): domain Eukaryota; kingdom Viridiplantae; phylum Streptophyta; class Magnoliopsida; order Poales; family Poaceae; genus Avena; species Avena eriantha. The sequence goes on from OU342742.1 coordinate 543,168,742, forward strand.
TTAAAAAACAAGCTACTATAGCAATTCCTTTTAAAAGTTCAAGTGATCAAAGAGAACTCCAAGAGAAAGAGATTAAGAGTCAAATGCAAGTAATGGCAGAAATCTGTCAGAACAGACCATCAGGTAAAAACCAATTTTTTCGAAAACCTTCTGTTGCTCAAATCAAAAAGTGTTAAACTAATGAAAGTTAGATAACAACCTGGGGTAGAAGCACTCCAACATACAGAGATTTTTCAGGAATTTTTACAGCGAAGCACAAAAATCTGTTTCGGGACAACAACTTTCCGAAGTCTTACTTCTCTCTCATTAGAGGTCACTCTTGGCACAAAAACCACACAAAAAGGATAAGGAGAGGTTATTACAGAGGAACAAACTTCCAAGACTCAACAAAAGAAAAATTTATTGACTAAAAATTTGGGTTATCTCCCAATAAGTGCTTTTCTTTAACGCCTTTGAGCTAGGCATGATAATTTCGACGATGCTCATATAAGAAATATGAATTGAAGTAAAAGAGAGCATCAAGAAGAAAATTCAAAACACATTTAAGTCTAACCCACTTCCTATGCACAGGAATCTTATACGCAAATAAATTCACAAAGAACAAAGTGACATGCATAGGAAGATAAAACGAGAGTAAATTCAAAACTTTCAGCACATAGAGAGGTGTTTCAGTACCATGAAAACTTTTACAACCATATTTTCCTCTCTCATAATAATTTTCAGTAGCCTCATGAATAAACTCAACAATATAACTATCACATAAAGCATGCTTTTCATGATCTACAAACATATAATTTTTATCAAGCTCAAAAATAGTGGGATTAAAACCTTCATACCCACTTTTAACAATTTTATAACAAGATGACTGATCAATCTCATTTTTAGTAGTAGTACAATTAATATTATCAACCAATATAGGACCATCATCTAGAGCTTTATTATAAACATTTTCAAAAGAATCCACATGAACATAACATTCATCCTCCTTTGGTAAGCATGGAGGACAATCAAATAATGTAAGGGGTAAAGAGTTACTCTCATTAGAAGGTAGGCATGGGTAGATCCATTCTTCCTCCTCTAGATAATCACCCTCCTCCTCTTTTTCATCCAATGAACTTCCAGTTTCAGCAATTTCTTCTTCCATAGGCTCCTGCGAGGCATTAGTCTCTTCTGTTGGTGGAGAGCATCTATTAAGATATTAAAGAATATATCCATTCTCTACCTTGTAATTATCAAAGAAAAATTGAAGTATATCATAAACCTCATATTTATAAGGTGCATCATCAGTATTTTCAAGAAAATAAGCAAGTTTGAATGCACCCATCCAAGCAATAAATTCTTCAATTTGTTCCACATCATAAAATTCATCATTTCCTTAACACAAGAAGAAATGGTAATAGCATCATTATACTCACATTGAAAAGGGAGGTGTTTATACCTCCTACAGCAACAAGATTTATCAAAGCAATAAGTAACATTACAAGTAGAGCACATGTTTCTAGCAATGTTACACAATTTATCAATTTGTTCCCATAAGACTTTCCCTTTTTGTGACAAGCAATGTTCCTCATAATATTTTTGTGACAAGCGATGTTCCTCATAAGATCTAGTTTCAGAGAAACCCACCATTGATACAAAGCATGATAAAGCAAGGCAATAACAGATCAACAGAAATAACAACTATAGCAGGAACTAATTTTTGTGTGTTTTTGATAGAAAGAAACAAGCAAACAAAGCAAAAATAAACTAAGCAAAACAAAAAACAAAGTAAAGAGATTGGTTTTGAGGGGCTCCCCTTGTGAAGCTGTCCTTGATTCCCCGGCAACGGCCCCAGAAAAAAGGCTTGATGGCTCAAAATATATCGAGCTCGTTGGGGAACCCCAAGAGGAAGGTATGTTGAGCACAACAACAAGTTTTCCCTCAGTTATGAAACCAAGGTTATCGATCTAGTAGGAGCAAGGAAACAACTCCAAGGTGTTGTTTCCAACTTGGAATCATGTATAACACAACCACAGAAATTTGCCCCAACTTACAGTGAGGTTGTCAATCTTACCGGTTTTGCTAAAAATAAAGGATTAAACGTATTGTGTGGAAGATAGTAATTGCTTGTAGAAAGTAAACAGTAAACAGTAAATAGTAGATTGTAGATTGATGGTAAAAGAATGGACCGGGGTCCATAGTTCACTAGAGTTGATTCTCCTGAAGAGAGATGACATGTTGGGTGAACAAATTACAGCGAAGCAATTGACAGACACCGAGAAAGCATACATGCATATACTAATCATCTTGACTCCTATGAGATTTGATTGGGAATTACAACATTATACATAGACCGTAATCCAACTGCATCTATGACTAATAATCTACCTTTAGGTTATTATTCGAACCCCCTCTAGTATTAAGTTTCAAGCAACAGATAATTGCATTAAGAGAAGTGTGTAAAGTAAACAATACGATTGCCCCATGGACAAAGGATTGATGTTTTCTCCCTAGTAGCAACAACACATCTAGTACCTTAGAGATTTCAGTCACTTCCCCAGATTACTAGAGGCATGAACCCACTATCGAGCATAAATACTCCCTATTGGAGTTGGTAGCATCTACTTGGCCAAGATAGCTACTAACAACGGAAAGCATGCAAGATCACAAATAACATATACATGGTAGAATCAATAATCAATCTGAAATAGCATCTCAATAACCATCGGTTCCCCGCAAACACAACATGTAAGATGACAAATAGATGACCTTGATCATGAACGGATCTCACAAGATGTAAACATGGTAGCACAAAGGAGGAGAACCAACCATCTAGCTACTACATGGACCCGTAGTCTAGGGATGAACTACTCACGCATCACACCGAAGGCACACATGGTGATGAAGAAGGCCACCAGGGTGATCTCTCCCCTCCGCCAGGGTGCCGAGAAGAGCTTTAGATCCCTCCCGATCTAGGGATGGAGACGACAACAGCTACAGACTCTTTCGTGGAATTTTGATCGGGTACTTAGGGTTTTCGTCCCGAGAGGCTTTTATAGGCGAAGGGGCAAGGTCGGTGGAGCACCTGGGGGCCCACACCCCTGGTGGCGCCCCCTCCAGGCCGCGCCGCCACCAGGTGTGGCCACCCTGGTGCGCCACTTCGTATCCCCTCTGAATTCCGTGTTACTTCGGGTAAAATATTGACTTTGGCTTTTGTCTGGTCCAATTCCGAGAATATTTCCTTACTAGCTTTTCTGAAACCAAAAACAGCAGAAAACATGCAACTCACACTGTGGCATCTTGTAAATAGGTTAGTTCCAGAAAATGTGTAAAAATACTCCAAAGTGTGGACAAAACATAAGAAAGTAGATATGAAACAAGCATGGAACATCAAAAATTATAGATACATTTACGACCAATCAACATGCAACTAGTTTTGCATAAGTGGCTAGAGGGTGTCTGTCTCTCCTACTATAGTCAATATCTGATTTACAACGAGTTGCTAATAATTTAGTTATCATCGTTATGGTTCCATGTTCGTAGGTAAGACCGGTTCTATCTTCGAAAGCCCTAAGCCACGCAAAAACTTGCAATGGATAAATTAGAGGCGTCTAGTTTAAATTGTTACTGGGCTGGTGTCATGATATGGTAATATTGTAAGTTGATGTATAGTTGATACTCTTACAACACACCCAACGTGTAAGTTCCATAGACCTTGGACTTAAACACAAAGGAATGATAAAGATCATACCACGATGCACATGATAGTGATCAAGTGCAAGAACCATATCATTTCACTTTATGCATATGGTGTTTTTTTGCATCTTATACTGCTTGTATGGTGCTTTAGTAGCATTATAAGATGATCCCTCATTTAGATATCAGGATAAAAATGTGTTCTCCCTTAAGTACTCACCGTTTATGTTTCGCCGCTTCAAGACATCACGTGATGATTGGGTGTGCGTGAATCTATGTTCATATAACGGGTGTAAGATATTTTTACACACGCGAGTACTAAGGTTCTTACTTGGTGAGCCTAGCATGTACAGACATGGCCTCGGAACACGGACCGAAAGGTTAAGCATGAGTCATATATTTGATATGATGCCCATATAGATGCTCGCCTTTGAAGCTACACCGACTCACGTGATGATCGGACTTGGTGTAGTGGATTTGGTTCATGTAATCACCAAAAAGGCATGATGGATGTCGTTTTTGAGTGGGAGTTCATTTCTAATTTGGATTAGTCGAACCCAATTTGTCATAAACTAAATCAAAGTGAATTTGCATAATTTGTTGTAGTCATTAGCATCTGTTTACTACCTTATGCTTAGTTTTAATTGAGATAATAGAACTATAGAATTCTGGAAATTTACTTAATGAACTCGTATCGTGTTGTTTTGAATGTCAATTTAAAGTTTAAAAGTCCTATTGCAAACTTTCAGCAAACTCTATTTACTCCATGAAGTTTAATTAGTAGTATTGAATCAAGAGTAAGAATTCCAATGTTAGTATCTAAAGTATCATGTTTGCCTCCATGATTATTGATATTCAAAAGTTGTTTTTAATATCGAGGTTATCTAGGAGCTGAAAGACTTGTTTTAGAAGCCATCATGGGTGGAAGATATCTTGATATCTGAAATAATGTTTATGGTGGCAATATGATAGAGTATAAGTTAGCAAAATACATGTTCTCATATTGTATGAGAATTTGTGAATGTTGGAGACGCTAGACGTCCTAATGTCCCAAAAAGGTTTTGGGAACTGACATTATACTCACGATTCGTCCTTATAAGCTTTAGTAGCTTGATAATGAAAGTTGTCATGATAAGAATGAATAGAAGATGTAAGTAAAATGTTTACTACACTAATAGATTACTAAAGAATGTATTTTTTGAAAGAACGCTAAACATTTGATGATGGTGATCAACTTCAAAGTGAAAGTCCAAAGGTATTAGTATTTGACTATACACACTTTGGACTATGTGTCATGTGTATGGCGCCACTATTGATAGATTCTTTTAAAAGAAAAGGAAATGCTGAAAGAGAATCTATAAAATATTTGGTAGAAAAGAAAAGACTGGAAATGTCCAAGTAAGGTGTATAGATGATATACATGTTATGGTTGTATTCTTTGCTTGTTAAAAATGTGGTTCTTGGGTATTGGATACTGAATTGGTTGGTGTGAAATATCATACAGGACAAGGCAATTCATGAACTACAATGGCATAAGTAACTAGCAAAAGAATATATGATGATGTCCATCGAAAACAAATAAAGTGTTATTGTGTTCATCGTTGACATCAAAAGTTTTCCTTCAAGATTTGTTTAGATAATTGTTATTTTGTTCCGGTATTATGAGAACAATGGTTGTTCAAATAATTACCGTATTCCATAGAAGATGGATGAAATTTTACAAGTCTAGTTGGAGAAATCACATCGATAACAACTAATGCTAAAATGTTGGAAGACAAATGATTGAAAGATCACTTATGAAGTGACATTGGCGTTTAAATTATATTGGAAAGAGAACATGAAGAAACTCCATTTTGATGAATTTTTGGAGTCTTTTGATTTCGATCAATTAACGCTTGTGAAACTTTCCTTGAGATAATTTGTAACATCCCAGCATTAGAGCTTAGAAATAAGCTGAGATAAGGTGTGTGCATAGCATTCATGCATAGAAAATCCCAGGAATTTTCACGCAAAACTAAAGAAGCCAGTGAGGGATCGGGATCTCTCTTGCTCTGATGGCAGCATCCGGGCAAGTGCGATAGATTTCGACATCACCTCCACTGTATCTTTGCTTTTGAGGGGGTAGCCATTCAAATTTGAATTCAAATGAAGTTAGAAACTTCACAAATTGAATTAGGGAATATTTAAATACATAGGGAAAATGGGATGTGAATTCTTGAATAAAGTAATATGATATGACAACACATAATTAATAAAAAGAAATAATAATTGAATCCCTATTTATGAATAAGATTCCATTTTTACAAGCTTGAAGTATAAAAATAAATAAAACATAATAAGAAACATTACATTGCCTTTAAGGGAATAAAAGAAATAAGTAACAGCAAATTCCACTTTTATTACTTAAAACAAACAAGATTACATTGTCCTTACAGATAATTAAATGAATACTATATTACAAAAGAATAAATAAATAAATAATTACAAGGATGGAATAGTATTACAAAAAGTGATAAACTAAATTACAACCAAATTCTACACTAGATCTTCTTGACCTTCTTTGTAGGATTTTGTACCTGCAATTCAACTCAAAAGAAAACAAAACAAAAATAAAGGAATAAGGGGTTAGTGTATTAATTGAACTCTCAGATTTACAATGTAATGCACTGTTTGTCTCATCATCGAGTTTGATATGTAAGGGGTCAAGTTAAGTATTTGTACTTATCAGAATTTGCCTCAGGCTATGCATCACAGGCTAGGAGAATTAACAAATGGCAACTTAGATAAGCATCCAAAGTAGTGCTGATACCCTCACAGCCGAGCACATCCTTATGGGAACAGCTTGTAGGCCTAGAAAATTGGAGCCAGTAGGTCCCACTTGCAAGCTACTCACACATGTATGCAAGGGTATGACTTGTCGACACATCAACAACAACATGATGTAAATAAGAAGGGAGTAGTCGTAGCACAACTTCTAACTTACCATTCCTGCCTACATACACCCCAAAACACCACTTGTTCTTGTTTGCTACCATCAGAAAGAACACCCGATAATCTCACCAATCCATCGCTCAAAACCTAGTTAATTAGAGAACCTCTCCAAGAGCAGATCAAGCCCAACAGTTCTAAGAAAAACAGAACCACAATAGCTCAAGTAAGAGCCATCTAATAGTACCAGGAGAAGGAGGTACCATCAAGAACAGAATCAGTTCACCAACAACCCAAGCAAGGAGGAGCAAGATCAACAAGAAACCATAAGACACAGTCAAGTTTCAGCAACAACAACAACAACCACAGGTTGCTATACCACTAATCATGCATAGTATCTGTTCTTGATTTATTTCACCATTAGAAACAAGGGGATAAAGTGGGTTATTGCAAATCAATATCTATTCAACTACTCTGCAACTAGAATCTGCCTAGGAGAGTTAGGAGAATAGTTTATCTCTCAGAATTGCATAGAAGTGCTATGCAAATTCATCATGGAGAGTACAAAAGCAACCAATCAAGTATCTGTACTTTATGGATATTAGTGCCTCAGTCTTTTGCATCATTGGCAGGGCAAAAGCAGCAGATCATACCATCATGGGATCACCACTGTGCACACTCTAATGAGGCACCACAGTGGCATATTCCAAATAGTAGAAGCCACAAATTTAAATGGCACAGGTAAAATCTTATTAAGAAAAGCCACAATAGATCAGATGTGCACAAGGCCAAGCACCACACTAAGTATCTACAAGCCATAGGAAATTCTCCAAATCATCTTTCTAGATAATTAGCTAGAAATCAATAAATATACTACTGTCATCACTCGATGCAAGTGCATCCATTTTCACTCACATAATAATGTCCAAAACCCGACATGCTCACTTTCACATCTTACATACACACACTGGTTGGGATATGTAATGTAAGACTGCTCAATCAAGAAAAGCATCATCTCTATTCAAAAGAATGCTTACTGGTGTATGTGTTCATCATCTAGAGCTATTAGAACATGCAGAACAGAACAACAACCCATTACTAGGGAAGCTAACTAGCTGCTAGTAATCACATAACATTAAGTAAACCATTTTCCTAGTAGGAGAAATCTAGGAATAATTCAAGCAGAATAACAGCTTGTATTTATGAACAATAATTTTCTTTGCAAATGAAACTAGTTAAACATATCAACTTCCAGATATTACACCCAGGACCATTTGGGTAGTATTCCTCTATTAGGTTACTACTTGTTCTTTATGGAAATTATCATAGTAGCCAATTTTAAACTTGGGAATTGAAATTCAAGTAACTCCATGCTAGCTTGTCTAGTGATCAGCACATGCCTAAACCAATAAAAGGCATGGCCAATAAACCAAACCACCAATCATAGAGTAAAACCAAGTAATACTCAATACAGAGTTACTGTCGAATTGACAGTACCACACTTATTCAACAGACATTAGAACCAGTCTAGTATTCACCTAGGAAAAAAATAATGTCAGTGAGTAAACCGGAGTCATGAAAAGCATAATTTGACCAAAATTAATCCATTTCTATAAGCTATACAAGCTTCCTGGGAGGAACCAAATCTCAGGTAAAGGAAGAATAAGAAAGTAAGAAATTAAGGCGTATGTACATGTCTATAACCTGGAGATCATAGTTAAAATATCACCATTCTCATAGTTTTTCAACCAACACAGTACATCAACTCGAAGGTCGGTCACAAAAGAATTACCTAGTATGGAGTAGAGGTTGATGCAATAGTCAATACTGGGAGCAGGGGTTGCAGACACTGCCATCTCATAGATGAATTAGACGAAAAGACCAACACCGGGGTTGCAGACACTGCCATCTCACCGGCATCGAAGGAAGAAGCAGTTCTAGCAGCAATCTCATTAACCAGCACCTTGGCAATGTTCATAGGCAGCAAACTAAGCGTGTCGGGTATGCGCCGTAGCACCTTCCCTTCGGTGTTAGAGAGGGGAGTAAGCCACATCAGTAGCTGCAGTACCACTTCACCGTGGAGGAGGCGACAATAGAGGTTGTGGTCGTCGTCCAGACCAAGCCAACAACGCGGGGACGTAGGCGGCGAGGAGGAAGCAGTCGCAGCCGCGACGACTCAGAATCATGCCAGCGACTCCGCCGACCCTCGAAACTAGGGTTAACCAGTGACATGATGGTGAGGGTGGGGTGGCAACACGGAAGTAGGGAATCAAGGGAGGAGAAGGTGGATAATTTGAGATGGTGCTCAGCGACACCGAATATAGCTGGCGGCGGCCGGATGCAATGGTGACGCGCTAGCGACCAAGGCGAAATAACATAGTTAGGGTTAGCCATGGGTATGCGCCCAGGGCGGAGCAACATCGATACGGTGGGGAGATGATAGAGGAGAAGGAGGCGGAGCCTCGCAAGCAGGGCACGACGACGGATGCCGACCGATGATGGCCGGAGCAGCGCTTAGCAGCGAGTAGAGGCGATGGTGGTGTCGTTCTCGACTAGAAGGGGAACGAGAGGAGTGGTGTGTGTGCGTGTAAGTGGGAGGAGAGAGGAGAGGTGTTGGGCTGGGGTGGGGTTTGACCCTAGGCCCAACTGGGTCAGGTTGGTCTTAACCAGCCCACGGGTCAGGGTTAGTTTTATAGGAAAAGAAAAATGAATATTGTAAAATAACTAATAAACCAAATGCAAAAATAACCGTGAAAGAATTTCAGCCCTAGAAAGATATAGAAAATTCCTAAACATACATATAACATATTGGAATGATCACAAAAATAATATCTACCTAAGAAAAATATAACTTTACTTATTTAAGTTAAATAGAATAAACATAAATGTTAACATCATTAAAGTCTAAGTGATATTTCATAAATCAAGGAAAAGTTCTAAAAATGAATAAAAATAATTTTTGCATATGAAAATGAATCTACTATTTTATAAAAATACTAACTTAATTTGTTTACAGATAAAACTTGAAGTAAATGTTTAAAGATATATAATCTTTTGTGGAATTTTATAAAAATAAGGTTACCACCTAAAATCAAATAAAATTCACTTCTAAGATCTTACGTAAGTATGTTTTACTAGAAAATTACTTGTTATATTGTTCCAACACATTTTCAGATTTTAAGTAATAAATCCTTATTATCTATTTGGTAAATTATTTAAAAACATTTCTTAAATAAGAAATAATCACAATTTTATATAAAACCATAAATATTGTACATTTAAATACTACTTCCAAAACCATAACTTGAGTTTATATTAATACTTAAAAATAACTTATTAACTTTATAAAACTCCTTTAAAAACCATAACTCAAAGTTAAATTAACAATTCAATTAAATTATCAATTTCATTCACCTATAGGGATGGTGAATACTCTTTATCTCTTAACCATGCTTAACATGATTTTAAAACCCTAACACATTAATGAGATCATCTTGCTCTCTTTAATAATACAAACCATTTTCATAATAGTAAATCACATTCAAACATATCATTCAATTAAATTGAAAGTGAATGAATTCACACTCTTGATCATATTTACCATAACCCTAGAAACCTAATAAAATTTAGACACATCGCACCCTAAGTCTGCTTGTGTTTTAAAAAAAGTTAACTTTGGTCTACAAAGTTATACACATAAGGTCCAAAGTATATTTATATTTTTATAGTTAACTTTGGTCTGTTCCAATTAAGTCGTAAAGCATCTCAAGTCCAAGCTTATCGAATAAGCGCAAACGACATCGATCACATCCTATTGACCATACGGATTGTTTAAACCTTATCAAAGAAATCTTTCTTTCAAAAGTTATTCGTTTTGCCACTTCACAAAACAACCTCATAATAAGTTCTTCAAACCTTATCAACCTAAAACATCGACTTACATAATTGTTACATGATATCGATTAACATTAATCATGTGTTGTTATTATGCTTACTTTTGTATCATATATGTTAGTCTTAAGTTTCTTATATATATGTATATTTACTTGTGAAGTAAACTTGAAGATAAACCAAATCTTAAAGAGATCACCTAAGTTTATGTCAACACCCTGATTTTTAATCCCAGATGCCTGTTATGCCATACATCACAATCCTAGGATTACCATTTTTGCGAGACATAACAAAATTGATACCACAGTACATCATCCATTACAAACCATAATAAAGGTCTTACAAATAAAGGATCTCATGATCCAGTCTTAATACAATCAAAGCAACCGAAAGTAAACATAGTAGGGGCTCCATCTTCAGGGTCACAGGCAATGTTGACGATGTGAGATGATCCGAGTTGTCATAGACCTCCTGTCCATCTTCCTGGTAGTCCTCCTCATAGTCTAGGCATGGGAATAGCCAGGGACAAAGCCATGAGTACTCTTTAAGTACTCGCAAACTGTCACTAACAAGTAAGGTAGTTCTAGTAGGAATCTTAATCTCTAGGTTTATTTGCAAAAAGCCAGGTTTATTTCATAAAGAGTTCAAAAGTAAAGAACCTAATTTAATTTTCTACAACACCTAAGTGGGAACCTACTTTTCATGTCCACAATCTTGTTGTGGTCAAGTCAAAGTCAAAGTTCAATTCACAAGTCATATTTGAAACCATCTAACAACGGAACAATATGGCCACTCCAACTGTCCATGACCGCGGACGCGGCTATTCAAATAGTTTGACACTCTGTAGAGGTGGTACAGTTTGACCACAAAATTCGATACATCCGTCAGGGATAACCCTAAATCATCATACTTAGTATGCGGATAATCAATCATAACCTTTCAATTACACACTCTAGTATAGGCACCTCCCCTATGAGCTTGGCCTCCCAGCCATGGCCATCTGCCATCCTAGGAACTGCATAGGTGGACATTCACACTCACGAGGTAGCCTCAACTCAACCTCCTTCCACGAGGGAACCCATACTAAGGCATATAAACTTCCTGTTAAGCCCTACCCAATTCAGGTATTGCGGTTGTACGGTAAAATTGGAATGGCATCGTATCCGAACCCAACCATCAGTTTTTATCAAAAACTAAGGCTCATGCCTCAAGAAGTTTCATCATCAAACCATTTTGTTTCAGAACACATGTCAAAACATTTCAATAGAATGAATCATCATTCCAAGGTTTTCACAATCATTTTCTCCAAGTATTCCCATCTAAAGTGATCGGTAATAGTTTAACACTAGCAACTATCAATGAGGGTGTCACTAATGAGGGTGCCAATCAAGTGTAACTATCCTAATCTAGTTTTATGCTTTCTATGGCCTCTAAGTATAACTACTTAGGCCTATTTTTATGCTCTTTATAGCATCTATCCTAATTTTCCAATGCTCACAATTCACTAACTAAAGATAAAGAACTTTGGTAAAAGGAAAACAATAAAATTTGCAAGTAAAACTTGGGATTGGTATAATCAAGGTTGCATAACCAAAGCATGCATAATGCATCTTGCATAGGTTATCTTGCAAGGATGTCTTGCATAGTTAACTTGTAGTGTTAGGCTTGCCCTGAGTAGTGCAGTGATTGAAGTTGTCTTTGTCTTCTTCTTCGTAGTACTCCTCCTCCTCATAGCCCCGGGTTGGTACTAGCGTCTATAAAGGAATATGAGGTACACAATCACAAAAAAATACTTAACTACTTCTATTTAGCACACTAAGGCTCACACTTTATGGTCTAGCATCATCACAAACATCACATGAAATAAAGACCTAGTCTTATTTATCTTATTTTGGAAAAGTAATTTCTACTCATTGAAAATACTTAAGATTTAATATTATCCAATTAAAATATGGGATCACGTTGACACATGTCATCACCACATATTCTAATACTTGGGAATGTGATTTAAAGTGGTGGTCATATTTTATAAAGTTTAAAATTACTATTTAATAAAATTAAAGTGACTAGAATTGCCTATATAGCATTCTTTTAGTATTAGTCCAATATCACTGCATGTAAACCTAAATATTTTTACACATTCAGATAGATCTTATCAAATGTGATTTTTGAGAGTTGGAATCAACTCAAAAGCATTTATGGTTGATTTTTGAAAAAAATTGAAGTTGGAAAAGTCTCTAACGGGCTATAGGTGATCTATAATTTCAAATGATTTGAATCCAACGGGCTTGGGTAGACAATTTGAATATCTTTCCAATAAATTGGAATCATGCAATTTGGTTCCATTAATAACTTTGAATTGATTTTTTAATCTACTAATAGAATCTAGTTTTAAGTAAAATGAAAAATTCCTATTTAAATTGACGGGCTCTGTGCGGGAAACTAACTAGGTCGCCCCAACTACGCATCACGCGCGCAGTGGGCTACTGACAAAATGGTCCCACGCATCATCGACTATCCTAACACGAAGCAGTAAGTTTCAATATGGGCCGTGCGATTAGAGCGCGATCGACAGCTGAGCATCGTCGTCTCCGTCGAACAGCTCCGACGAGACTAAACTTTAATCGCGACGGTGGGGTACGTGGGGGCTCACCAGGACTCCAGCTAAGGTCGGCGATGGGGGCGAATGAGGTTGTCGTCTACGGCGAGTCGAATGGTGGTCACGGCGACTCCTAAGGTGGTCGCAATTAACGGGCTCCTTCCTCCTCTGCATCGGCGGACTCCGGCTAAATTCTGGCAGGCTGGTGCTCGCCTTGCTTCGGGGAGAGGTGTGGGAGGTGTCTAAGAGAGAGGGGAGTGGAATGCTGTGGAGAATTGGGGGCTGGGGTGGCCTCTATTTATACACCGGCGATAGGGACAGAGCGACATGGCTTGGGCTCGTCGACGACATCGTTACGGAGGGCTATCGGCATTGCTGAGGGTAGGGGTCGACGCGGTGCTTCGGGGCGGTGGTCAGCGCTTGATGGCGCGACAAGGGGCAGTCGAGAACAGTCGGGAACGGTCGGTGCTTTGCGCGGGAACGTCAACGTTCAAGATGGCGCACGGTGTCTACGGTCCACGCGGCGGCGAACAGGCGTGTCCGGGGGTAGCTGGGGTCACGGTGAGTGCGGGCACACGCAGAGAGGGCGAGGCACGGCATGTGTGCGCGTGTCGGCTGAGGCGCTCTGGCACGCTCTCGGCATGGCGGACAGAGAGGTGGGCGCGGCGATCACGGCTGGTCCATGGCGTGTCTCTGGTCGAGGGGTGGACAGAGGGTGGCGGTGGTGTGGCGCTGGTCTCCTGGACATCGTGGGAGAGGGCGGTGCGGTCGGTGGCGAGCGGGGCTTGGTCGACCGACACGGTGAGCTCGGGCGGCGCGACACTAGTGCAATGGCAAAGGGGGATTGTGTCTACTACTCCGCTAGGCACTAAGGGAGACCATGGGAGAGAAATGGGGCACTAGTGGCGATTGATGACTGCTTAGAACAGTAGAAGTTAGGCAGTGTTTATTTGTGTTTGCCAGGTGCTCGACCAAATGGCCGCATGAATTCAAGATTTGAATTTTTGGATGAATTTTGGTGAGTGTTCTGATCTTATGCTTGGTAGTCTCTAGTTGCTAGGGTTTGCCAAGGGGTGGTGGTTTGAGTGGTTTTTGAAAAGTGGTGATCTATGCATATGAACTTGATTCAATTTGGCAATGTCATTTAAATAGATTTGGAAAAGGTTTCTGTGACTTTGTAAAGTTTGCTTGGATTCACCTTTACTTGGTCTAGCAAGGGGTAAAATAAATTGGGAAAGTTTTTGTTAGAAATCTTTTACTAGAAACACTCAAAGTGGTCTAGTGGGTAATTTTGGTCAAAATGACCATTTGCTTATATGATTCATATTTGTTTTTCTTTTCTTTTGATTTTGTTTGTCAATGGCCTAGATGATGTAATATTCATCTTTAAACCATTCCTTATCATTTGTAGCAATCAAACATGGCAATTGCACTCATTCATACACTAATGCAATTCACACATACACTCATATTAAATTTAATAATAAAAGTTTTTGTTAACCCTAAACTTAGGTGATTAGAACTTGCTATTCTTGATTAATATTTTTGGGGTGTTACAGTTTAACTCATTCACATTAGTAGGGAATTACTCGGGATTTTACAAAATGCATTACATTACTTATGCATCAGCATATTGCTTCTTTAAACATTAGTCCTTACCGAACCAATGATGCTATTTACAACTTTTGGATCTTCTATTGTCTCGAAGACCATGAGTGCATAATCTTGCAATCACAAAAGGCAAGTTCACACTTGGTCATGTCCTTTGATTATTTTCTATAAAATGCTTGTAACTCAAATGTTGTCATCACCTGCCTTCCAAAAAGGTCAGAAATCACTATTTTCATAATAATATGATTATGGATTATTTACCAAGAGGTAATAATCTACTTATACAGTTCCAGTGGTAAAGGAACATAATATCTAGGACTTAATCAACCAATGTCTCTAGTGATTCTAGCGCCATATATTACGCTTTAACCATGAGATTTGGAATGGGACGGAGAAGTCAGATGTATCTTCTTGCTCTCGCATGCATCCGGATGGCCAGGTCGTGGTTGTTATCCTCGTAGCGTGGATTTATTGGTAATTCATAGAGGATATGCATCATATGGGTGGGAGCCCTCAATGTTCCATGATAGTTCTGGCATCTGATGTTCTGTACTAACCATTGCCGTAATTCAAGATGTGGGCATGGCGTACACCAAGGGGACATGCAGGGTCGCGAAGGGGGTAGTGATTGGCTTGGATAATCACTAGGCCCCACACCATAGGAAGTGTGAATGGGAAAGATCGTCCGGTTGTGCAACAAGGATTTGGTCTCTCATGGGTAAAGTAACGCACCTTTGCAGAGTGTAAGAACTGTGACATGTTACTCCCTATGCCGGGAAGGAGGTACGAACGCGGCAGGAAAGGAACCCCACGAAGGTTCTGGTCAACCTGTGAAGGCTGTCAGACATAGTTTTCAGAATAAAAGCAAACTTTGAAGAAATGTTTACGAAAATTTGCATTTCCTACGACCTTTGGTCTGTGGCTATAGAGATAGTGCATCATACACTCCCTTTTAGTGAACTTGCTGAGTACGCTCGTACTCAACCGTACCTTCTTAACCCTTGCTAGGTTTTAAGCCGTTGAAGACGATGCCAACATTAATTTCTGCTCAAGAAACCATCATCGACAGCTCAAGTTCATCAACAGAGTCAATGAAGTCAACATATACACCAACCGAAGTGAATACAAAGTTCTTAAGTAGATAATAGTAGATTCTCTAGCCATAAAACCTACTTCTGTAGAGCATTGGAATAGCAGCAATGGCAAGCCAAATAGTTTAGATACTAGTCTTAGTTACTAGATAGTTCTGAGTTATTATTTCTGGTTCTTCTTTCTAAGAAATTTCTTCCTCTCTCTTTCACCTAGAGTGTTCTCTGGATATTTTGTAAAGAGTCGAGTTGTAACCTATAGTCATGTCTTGGACCTGCTGTGTTTATGTTGTACCACTCTGAGGGATGTAATACTAGTGAACGGTGTTTCATTGGTGTTATGTCAACGACTATAGTGTACTACATCATGCAGTGGTATGCTGGGTCACCGCATAATTGAAACTCTGTTCATAGGCCAAAGAGGAATGGATGACTAACTTATTGGAAATTGTGCATGTTGATGTGCATAGTCCATTATGTGTAGCCATATGCGATGGATCTTTTTGCTTCCTATGCTTTCTCCGAAAATTTGAGTGAATATATCTGTATATTTACTTAATAAGGAATAAGTATGAAACATTTGAAAATTGTTCAAATACTTTCAAGATGAAGTGGAATATCATTGTAACAAGAAATCAAAGAGTTTATGATTTGATCATAAAGGAAGATATTTGAGTTACAGGTTTAGCATATCACCTAAGATTTCTGGAATAGTTCCATGGATTTGCATTTCCCAATAAACCATAGGAGTATGGTATGTTCGAGAAATTAAATCAAACCTTGTTTGACTTGGTAAGATCAAAGGTGTCATTTGTAAAACTGCTATTATATTTTAGGATTAAAGCTTTAGAGACTACCGCTTTTACACTAAAAAGAGCACCATCGTGATCCATTGAAATGACACCATATGAGTTATGTTTTGGGATAAAACCCGAGTTGTCTTTTCTTAAATTTTGGTATGTTATGCATAAGTAAAATGTTTACAACCAAAGTCGGATAAGCACGTCTTTGTAGGTTATCCCAAAGAAATTGTTGGGTATTCCTCCATAACACCAAGGACAAAAGAGTTTGTCGCTTGGAACGTGAAGTTTCTTGAGGATGATTTTTTAGCAAAAAGTTAAGTGGGAGGACAATAGAACTTTGACAAGGTTATTGAACATTAGCTATATGTGCTAAGTAGCGCAGCACCAGAAAGTGTCCCGGTGGCGGCCACAATGCTCATGGCTCCCGTGATTACAAAGGTTGTGATCTTGGAGATTAGAGTTCCTATTTGAACCGTATGCGTCGGGTAAGAATCAAATAGTGAGATTTGATAAACAAGTCGTTATTGTTTTGACAATGATGAACTGACTGCATGCAAAAAAGCGATGATGGGCCCTGACTCCATAAAATGACTAGAAGTCATAGAATCCATGATAGTATCCATACACGAGAAATCAAGTTTCTGAACTTGGAAGACCCTCCGGAAAGGCGTGAAGCATATCAGTCGTATTTGGATCTATAAAGAAACAGACATGGATGTTTAACATCTATGAAATAGTCAACATGTCAGAAAGAAGTTTACGGCAATGTTCAAGGAGTTGACTATGACAAGATTTCATCTTTCGTAGCAATATTTAGTCTTGACGGATTAATGTAGCAACCACTTGATGGCTCGTGTATTAACAAGCTCGTTGGGGAACCCCAAGAGGAAGGTATGATGAGCACAGCAGCAAGTTTCCCTCAGTTATGAAACCAAGGTTTAATCGAACCAGTAGGAGCAAGGAAACACCCCAAAGTTGTTGCTAGCTGAGCCTTGGCAGGGCGCACTACCGGTGCTAGTAGCAACGTGGAGACCTGCACAACACAACCACATAACTCTGTCCCCAACTTGCGATGAGGTTGTCAATCTCACCGTGTTTTGCTAGAAACAAAGGATTAAATGTATCGAATGGAAGGAAGTAATAGTTTGCAGAAAGTAAACACAAAATAGTAAATAGTTTATAGATTGTATGTAAAAGAAAGGACCGAGATCCATAGCTCACTAGAGGTGGCTCTCCTTAAGATAGATAACATGCTGGGTGAACAAATTACAATGGGGCAATTGACAAACATCGAGAAAGAAATACATGCATATACTAATCATCTTGACTCCTTTGAGACTTGATTGGGCATTGCAACATTATACATAGACCGCCATCCAACTGCATCTATGACTAATAATCCACCTTCAGGTTATCATCCGAACCCCCTCCAGTATTAAGTTGCAAGCAACAGATTATTGCTTTACGAATTGCGTGTAAAGTAAACAATATGATTGTTCTATGAACAAAGGATTGTTGTTTTATCTAGTAGCAACAACACATCTAGTACCTTAGAGATTTCTGTCACTTCCCCAGATTACCAGAGGCATGAACCCACTATCGAGCATAAATACTAACTCTTGGAGTTCCTAGCATCTACACGGCCAAGATAGCTACTAACAACGGAAAGCATGCAACATCACAAATAACAAAGACATGATAGAATCAATAATCAATCTGAAATAGCATCTCAATATCCATCGGATCCCCGCAAACACAACATGCAGAATTACAAATAAATGATCTTGATCATGAACGGAGCTCACAAGATCTAAATATGAAAGCACAAATGAGGAGAACCAGCTGATGACCCACAAGTATAGGGGGTGTATCGCAGTATTTTCGATAAGTAAGAGTGTCGAACCCAACGAGGAGCAGAAGGTGCTGGCTAGTGGTATGGATCAGGAATTCTCAACAGATACTTAGCAAACGGATTTTTAGGGGTTTTTGATAAAGCAAGTAAACAAAAGACAGTATGGATAAATGCAGCAAGTGGCCCAATCCTTTATGCAGCAAAGGACAAGCCTGTTGTATTACTTAAGATGACCAAACGTTCTCGAGGACACATGGGAAGACTGTCAACTGCTTTCACCTCATATAGTTGATTAATCTTCTTTAGCTTGCTAAGTGTTGTGTGGGTGAACCTGTGCTAATGTACCGACCTTCCTAAGACTAATACATACTTGTGATTATACCCCTTGCAAACATCCGTAAGTACAAGAAAGTAATTAAGGTAGAAACCTAACCACGGCTTTAAACTCTAAGACCCTTACGTCCCTTGTCCAATGGTTTCCTAACGGGGGTTCAGGTTTCCGTCACTCCGGCAACCCCTACGATTAGTAGCCAAATACACAATGCATTCCCCTAGGCCCATATAGGTGAAGTTTCATGTAGTCGACGTTCACATGACACCACTAGAAGAAGTACACCACAACTTTAATAACAATCTATTGAATCTTTCTCAGCACAACTCCACTACTAACAACCAGACTTCTCCCATGTCCTCAAGAACAAAACGAACTACTCACAAGACATCATATGGATCATGATCAGAGATGGAATAATGATGTATAACAATCTGAACATAAACAATAATTCAATGGTTCACTCAATAGCATCAACTACAAAGAGTAATCAACACCGGGAAAGTTTCCCCTATGAACTATGCAAGATTCAACCCAATTGTTACATCAATATGGAGATGGTGATGAGGGTGCTGATGGTGATGATGGTGGTGATGATGATGAAGATCCCGATGAAGTCCAGCTTGATGGTGGTGTTGATGGTGACGATCTTCCCTCTCCGGGAAGGAATTCCCCCGGCAGAAATCTGTCTGCCGGAGAGATCTTTCTCTCTTGGTGTTTTCCGCCCCACAGAGGTGGCAGAATCTTTCTGTGGTCCCTCCCGGAGTCTTAGGGTTTCGGGAGGATGATACATGCCAGAGGAGAGATGCTGGAGTGGGAATATGGTGCTTTTCTCTCTCTTTCCTCTTTTCATAATATCTCCTTTTTTTCCTTTTCTCCTTTTCTCAATCTCTATCTCTTTTTTTATAAGAAGAATGCTTCATAGATACTCGTTATGGTTACGCTGCAGGTTTCCACCATGTCAGCATGGACTAGACCAACGGCCCAGGCGTTTCTCTAACACACATGCATAACTCCATGGACTTACAAGCTCCCCTTTCATTTCACACCGACGACATCCATACAAAGTACCAGTGCAATGTTGAAAGCATTCCCCATGACAACATGGTTCTGCTAATCCACAACTTACAAAGCGCAAGCATATACGCAACATAGGTGAGCACAATGGTTCAAGTTTATTAAGTGCAAGAAAGTAAAGTGTGCCATCAAGTTCGTGAGAGCATTAATCACTAATTTTCACATAACAAGTTTAATTTGGGAGGTAGATAAAACAAGAATTTACTTGGAATAGCAATAATGCTACTAGGTAGGTATGGTGGACACAAATGGCAAAGGTTTTGGTTTAAAGGAGGTGGATGCACGTGAAGAATACGCTCTCAGTACAGGTTTTTGGCTAGCAAGGCTGGGTAGCAAGTATAAGAGTTGAAGGAAACAAACAAACATACAAGTGATAAAGACAAACACACAATCTTACTTGGAAGCACAAAAGATCTTAGCTAGAGAATACTAAACTTATGAGCAAATCAAGAAAGAAAGATGATGAAATTATTTTTCTTTAAAGGTACTTTTATCTTTTCTTTCAACTCTCAAAAATAGTGTGCTACTGACCGAGCCAGGTTTGCCAAAACCAACTAAATTAACTCAATGATCCCAAAGTGATACCAAAACTAACAACAAGATCAATCATATAACCACGAATTAAAAACTAATATAAGCTATGCAAAAGAGTGAATGATAGAACTTCTCATTAATATTTCATAACGGCAACTCACACCAAGGGATACATATCTAACGAGAGAGGGGACACTTCCATAATGCAAACCATCCTACATAATAACTTCTCTATTCATAATATGACTCTACTAATAAGGTAAAAAGATAGAAGATAGTGATGTGATACCGCGGCACTCCCCCAAGCTTGGAACAAACCAAGGGGATGCCAAACCTGATGACGAATTACTCCTTTGGTGGTGGTGGTATCCTCTCGATGAGCCCTTTGACTAGTTTTCCCAAGTCCTCAATCTTGAAGGTGAGAGTATGAATCAACTCCGAGTTGTGTTTAATACGGCTCGTGATCATTTCAGTTTGTGGATCCCAGCTCTTGCTATTCTTTTTCCATTCTTCCCTCTTGGAGTCTTCTTTTCCTGCATGGTTATGGATGAAGGTATGGAAGGGATTCTTGGTGTATGGAGGAAGTGACCTTGGAGCCAAACTGTGACGGGGAACTTTCCCCCCAGTCTGCATCTGTGCCGTCCTTCTAACCCTGACAAGTTTCGTCACCACTCCAATGCTTGCAATGGTAGTGCCGGCGTGCGGATGTTGGCCTTGCTCCTCTTCACCTTCACTCTTGATCTCCTTCTCCTACCCGGGGTCTTGGAGGTCTTCCTCCATAGGCTCCTTTCCTTTATCCTTGGCGGACACCATTGTGCTTCTAAACTTTCAAAGAGTATGCCCTGGCAAAAACAGATCGAAACAAAAACATGACGAAAACACGATATACAAACCTCGGGGGATCCGGGGGGGTTATATATTACGAAGTTTCATAACAAGAGGAAGGTACTGGGTGAAAACGGGTCAGAGGCGGAGTTTGAGGTGGCCTCACCACCTGGTGGCGCGACCAGGGGTGGGTCTGCGCCACAGGGTGGTGTGGGCCACCCTGGCTCTGTTTCCGTCTCTCTTTCGCTTCGTAGCTTTTCTTATTGACTGAAAACTGCAAAAATATAGTTGGATAGTATTTTCGCGGAACTTTTCTTACCAGAACTGTTACCTATTTGAAAACGGACTCTGCAGGTCTCTGAATTTGGTATCTAGTAGATTCTTCCGGAGTCACCACTTGAATAACATCAATATCTTCATCTTCATACACTTATTACTTGAGTCATAAAACCCTTCTCTTCCTTATTACACCATTATCTCCACTTCCTGGAAATTTCTTTCACACAAAACTTCACACAGTTCTCATTAGCAACATTAGTATAGGTGAAGTGATAAAACCATTTGAGTCCAACTTCAACTGAAAACCATCAAAACATAAGATACTATAGCAACTCCTTCCGAAAACCCAAAAAGAATTCAAAAAGGAAATCGAATAAAGAAGCAAATGCAAGATTGGCAAAATCTATCAAAACAGACCAGTAGGTAAAGATCATTTTTTCTAAACTCTTCTGTTTCTCAAATCAAAAAGTGCAAAACTAACAAAAGTTAAATAACAACCTGGAGAAGGACAAAAAATTACAGCTCAATCCGACATACAGAGATCTCTCAAGAAATTTTACGGCGGGGCACAAAAATCTGTTTCGGGACAGCAACCTCCCCAAATATTACTTCTCCCTCATTAGAGGTTGATCTTGACACAAAAACCAAACAAAATGGATAAGGAGCGATTATTACTGAAGTAATAACTTCCAAGACTCAAAGAAACAAAAACAAACTGAAAGCAAAAACAAATTGGGTTGTCTCCCAAAAAGCTCTTTCTTTATAGC
The DNA here is from genome assembly GCA_910589775.1 of Avena eriantha. Lineage (NCBI taxonomy): Eukaryota > Viridiplantae > Streptophyta > Magnoliopsida > Poales > Poaceae > Avena > Avena eriantha. The sequence continues at coordinate 543,191,002 of OU342742.1, forward strand.
CATTAAGATGCGCATGATAATTTTGATGAAGCTCTCATAGGGATATGAATTGAAGTGAAAGAGAGCATTAAGAAGCAAAAACACACACACACATTTAAGTACTCCCTCCGTTTCAAAATATAAGATGTTTTAGCTTTGTGAATAGAATGTATCTAGACCACTTTTAGTGTGTAAGTTCACTTAAAATCTAGATGAACCTACACACTAAAAGTGGTCTAGATACACTCTGTTCACAAAGCTAAAACATCTTATATTTTGATACAGAGGGAGTATAACCCATTTCCTATGCAAGGGAATTTTGTAAAAAAACAAGTTGTTGAAACCAAAGGCAACTTGCATAAGAAGACAAAAGAAGTGCAACATAAAAAATTTCAGCATAAAACGCGGAAACTTGATATTATTGAGATGCATAAGAACACTTTCCCCTCTTTCATAGTAACTTTCAGTATCATGAATAAACTTAACAATATAGCTATCACAAGGACCATCATAGCAATGATCACTTATTCTAACAGTAAACACAGGAATACTAGCTCTCATAACACTACTTTGTGAAACAAAATTAGAGGTATCCTTACAAAGGATAGTGTGTCCCTCTTCTTCATATTTGGTAACAAAGTCTTTCACATTTGCTATTATAGGTTCATCAACCTTTTGTTTATCAGGTTCAACAACTTTACTTGTACTTTCATTAACCATACTAGCCATCATAGAATGTTCCTTAATCTTAACTGGGAAAGGCATTTTATCAATATAAGGTTTAGGTAAGACATGATTAGCAGTATAAACTTCAGTATTTCTTGTAGGAACACTCTTAGCAACATCTTTATAAGGTTCATGATACTTATTCCACTTCTTTTTAGGCACTTCAATGTAGGAAGCAAAAGCCTTAAAATAAGAAGCAATAGCTTGAGAGTCTAGACCATAAGCATTTTTAATATTTTGAAAGTCATCAGTTCCCATAAAAGATTCAATGCATTCATAATCATAATTTATACCTGACTTTCTACCTTTGTCATTCTCCCAAGCTTCAGCATTGTCTTGAATACGGTCCAGAAGATCCCATTTAGCTTCTTCTTCCATGAGAGTGAATGATCCAGCACAAGAAGCATCCAATAAATCTTTATCATGAAGAGAAAGCCTTGCATAAAAGTTATTGATAATAATATTGTTGGGGAGCTCATGAATGGGACATTTGAGCATTAGTAACTTCAATCTCCCCCAAGCTTGAGCTGTACTCTCTCCATCAAGAGGCCAAAAGTTGTATATTTGATTCCGATCTTTATGAATCTCACTAGGAGGATAAAACTTTGAATAAAAGAGAGGCACTATTTCCTCCCATTCCAGAGCTTGACCATTCTTCAGCGGCTTATACCATTCCTGAGCTCTTCCTTTCAGCGATAATGAGAATAACTTCTTCTTAACTTGATCTGTAGTAATACCTGCACACTTGAACAACCCGCATAATTCGTGTATAAAGAGTAAATGATCACCGAGATGGACAGTTCCATCCCCAACATAGTAGTTATCCATAACACGATCAATAATTCTTGTAGGTATTTTAAAAACATCATTCTCAGCAGGTGGTGGCTTATCTACTACCTTAGCAGTGGTAGTAGCATTACCAAATAAGAAACTCATCGAACTATCCATAACGAAAATAAAGCAACCAGCAGAAGTAAACAATACTCATAGTAGAAGTTTCCTTTACCAGTTCCACTCTCCAATAGCGCTTCACTCCCCGGAAACGGCACCAGAAAATAGTCTCGATGACCCACAAGTATAGGGGGTGTATCGCAGTATTTTTGATAAGTAAGAGTGCCGAACCCAACGAGGAGCAGAAGGTGCTGGCTAGTGGTATGGATCAGGAATTCTCTGCAAATACTTAGCAAACGGATTGTTAGGGGTTTTCAATAAAGCAAGTAAAAGAAGTACGAGTAAATAAAAGATAGTAGGAATAAATGCAGCAAGTGGCCCAATCCTTTATGCAGCAAAGGACAAGCCTGTTGTATTACTTAAGATGACCAAACGTTCTCGAGGACACATGGGAAGACTGTCAACTGCTTTCACTTCATATAGTTGATCAATCTTCTTTAGCTTGCTAAGTGTTGTGTGGGTGAACCTGTGCTAATGTACCGACCTTCCTAAGACTAATACATACTTGTGATTATACCCCTTGCAAACATCCGTAAGTACAAGAAAGTAATTAAGGTAGAAACCTAACCACGGCTTTAAACTCTAAGACCCTTACGTCCCTTGTCCAATGGTTTCCTAACGGGGGTTCAGGTTTCCGTCACTCCGGCAACCCCTACGATTAGTAGCCAAATACAAAATGCATTCCCCTAGGCCCATATAGGTGAAGTTTCATGTAGTCGACGTTCACATGACACCACTAGAAGAAGTACACCACAACTTAAATAACAATCTATTGAATCTTTCTCAACACAACTCCACTACTAACAACAAGACTTCTCCCATGTCCTCAAGAACAAAACGAACTACTCACAAGACATCATATGGATCATGATCAGAGATGGAATAATGATGTATAAAAATCTGAACATAAACAATAATTCAATGGTTCACTCAATAGCATCAACTACAAAGAGTAATCAACACCGGGAAAGTTTCCCCTATGAACTATGCAAGATTCAACCCAATTGTTACATCAATATGGAGATGGTGATGAGGGTGCTGATGGTGATGATGGTGGTGATGATGATGATGATCCCGATGAAGTCCAGCTTGATGGTGGTGTTGATGGTGACGATCTTCCCTCTCCGGGAAGGAATTCCCCCGGCAGAAATCTGTCTGCCGGAGAGATCTTTCTCTCTTGGTGTTTTCCGCCCCGCAGAGGTGGCAGAATCTTTCTGTGGTCCCTCCCCGAGTCTTAGGGTTTCGGGAGGATGATACATGCCAGAGGAGAGAGGCTGGAGTGGGCCAGGGTGGCCACACCACCTCCTGGCGCGACCTAGGGCTGCCCGCGCAGGGGGTGGTGTGGGCCCCCTGTGGCCCATCTCCACTCCGTCTTCTAGCATCCTTAGTCTTCTGGAAAAATAGGATTTTCCGTATATTTTTCTGGATTTTCTGATCTTCGCGAATTTTGCCTCCAAACATCACGTTTTCCGTCAGAATCCTGACTACAGCGGTCCATGCTCCAAAAGTCATCAACCATGCAAAAACAGATGAAATAACATAAGTATCACCTCTCAATACGAAATATATAAATGAATAATAGTGAATTAAGACATAGAATAGTGATGCAAAATGGACGTATCACCAGCCATCTAGCTACTACATGGATCCGTAATCCAAGGATGAACTACTCACGCATCACACCGGAGGCTTGCATGGTGATGAAGAAGGCCTCCATGGTGAATTCCCCTCTCCGACAGGGTGCTAGGAAGAGCTTCAGATCCCTCCCGGTCTAGGGATGGAGATGACGGTGGCTACAAACTCTTTCGTGGATTGTTGATCGGGTGCTTAGGGTTTTTGTCCTGAGGGCATCTTATAGGCGGAAGGAGAGGCCGAGGGGGTGCATGGGCTGGCCACACCACCCCCTGGCATAGGTCTAGCCTAGTCGCGCGGCTAGGTGGTGTGGCCGCCCTCTGGCCCTTCTCCATCTCGTATTCTGGCATCTGATTACTTCCGGAAAAATAGGCATTTTGGCTTTTGTCCCGTCCAATTCCGAGAATATTCATTTTCTGACTTTCCTGGAACCAAAAACAGCAGAAAACAGGCAGCTGACACTGTGGCTCTTGTTAATAGGTTAGTCCAAGAAATCATATGAAAAGTACTCCAAAGTGTGGGCAAAACACAAGAAAGTGGATAAAACCGAGCATGGAACATCAAAAATTATAGATACATTTGCAATGTATCACCACTACATATAATTTGGTATATGGTAGTTGAACAAACAAAACAATGTTCTTCTAATAGAATGGTTACCTAGGACGTGTACATGACACGGTCTGAAGGGTTTTGTTAATTCAAAGGATGCTAAAAGGGCAGACAAACTTCAATGGTTGAAGTGAGTATGGCGGAGTTGGAATCTTCACCATGATGAAAATGTAAAAGAGTTTAATTTCATCAGAGATGATGAAGATGCTTGCATTTGCAAGAAATTAAGTGGGAGCTCTGAGACATATTTCTAATACATTATGTAGAATACATGGTGTTGGTTGGAAATGATGTATATTTTATTGACACAAGTTAAGAATTTCATTAAAATAGGATTTCAATGAAAGACTTGGGCAAAACCGGGATATTTGGCATCAATGTCTATATGTATAGATTGAGGCGCTAATATGGTTGTGCCAGACGTACTTATATGAGATATTGAATGAGTTCAATATGGAAACTACAAGAAAGGTTCTTGCTGCATGGAAAGGATTGAATCAAGATTCAAGTGTATCGACACTTGGTGAGTGAAATCACATGAATATTTTGATCAATAAAGTATACCATGATATGTACATATCCAGATATGTCCTATGCTCTAAATGTTATGAGCACATACCAAAATGATTCATAAGATGATCATTGGACAATAGTAAAGATATTCTTATGAGGTTTGGAAGAACTAAGAATATATCATGTATAAGTGACAAATAGTTAAAGGTAGTTCATTGTAAAGTGTTACATTGATACTAGTTTTGTCACAAGATACAAATTAAATTTATCTCAATTTAGACTATGGGTGGCGCAATGTAATGGAAAGGTTGTTCCGTGATGGATTTGGATGAGTTCCAAAGTTGAGACATTGTGATGGATACTACAACAAAAGGCTAAGTGTATGACTGCTATAGTAGCAGCAAAGGAGGGCATTTGTGTTAAGTAGTTTGTTATCAAACTAGGTATGGTTCAAAGTGGGCTAATAGTATGAAGATATATTGTATGACAATAATATCAAAATATTTTAACCCAAACAAACTAAAGGTCTCACCAAAGGACCAAATTTATACAATGCCATCTCATTTGAGAATGAGTGATGCGTAGAGACGCAAAGACATGCAAATACACACGGACCTGAAACTGTCAGATCCAGATATTATGTTAACCACTAGCAATCGCGTATATGCAACACCAGAAAGCCATAGGTGTTCAATACGCAAAGTTTTTCAAACTAGATTATTGACTCTAGTACAAGTGGGAGACTGAAGGGAATATGCCCAAGAGGCAATAATAAAGTGGTTATTATCTTATTCCTTATTTATGGTAAATGTTTATTTTGCATGCTATAATTGTATTAGTACGGAAACGTTAGCACATGTGTGTTTAATAAAAAATACGAAGTTCCTAGTTATGCCTCTCTTATAAACTAGCTCGTTGATTGACAAGATGATCAAGGTTTCCTGATCATGGACATTGGATGTTGTTAATAATGAGGTCAGACCATTTGTAAAATGATGTGATGAACATTCATTCTAAGTATAGCATTATGATCAAAGTCATTGTGTTTATATTTCTATAACATCATACGATGTAATCCTAGTCCTTAGACCATGAGATCAAGTTAATCACTAACACCGGAAGCGTATCTTGATAACATCAAACATCACACTGTGAAAGGGTGACTATAAAGGTGGGTTCAGTGCTATGAAGGTGTTATGTAGAGGCTCATGGATCAAGAGTGGAATTTTTCTATCCCTATGGCGGATATATATACTCTGGGCCCTCTCGGTGATATCACATTAGTTAGCTTGTAAGCAAGTGATGAGATCACTAGAATGTTATACCACGAGAACGAGAAAAGAGTGCATGTTGGCAACGAGATCAAACTAGGTATGGAGATACCGATGATCGAATCTTGATCATGTAATATATCATGAGACAAAGGGACTTAGTTACTAGCGTTAAAGGTTCTCACGATCACAGAAGTCATCGTTGAATGTGTAGGAGTCAGTATGGATCTCTAGGTCCCGCTTCTGATTATTGATCTAAGAGAGGTCTCGATCATGTCTGCATTATTCACGAACCATAGGGTACACAATTAAGGGTTTCCAACACCATTTGGAGCAAATATGTTCTAGACGAAAGAATTACAAAGCGCTAGAATTATTTCAATAGACACCGGAATTGTTTCGGGTGAAATTGCTGAAATTGGTTCTGCATGTGATATTGAAATATTGCAGGGGGTTTTATGTGAATATTTGTTAATTAAAGTAATTAACAAAATTCTGAATAAAATAAATAAAAGAGTTTTATTAAATGAGAGAACATTAAATTTGGAGAAATCTAATGCATTTAAAGTGGAGACTTTAATAGAGAATATGAAGGGGCATATTTATGTGGAGAGGGTTACCACCACATGAATGAGGGAGGTGAAGGGGCACCCTCCATGGGCGCCGGCCATCAGGAGGGGCTGCCCCTCCTCCTATAAAAGGCCCCCTCTCCTCACTTCTCACTCACACCTCCTCGTGACGGATCTCTCTCCCCCTCTAGTATTATTCCCCCATGGTCTCGGATTAGCGAGATACATATTCCCGGTGGCTTTTCGTCTAGAAGGAGTTGCTGCTTCCACTGCATCACTGGAGCGAGGAGGCAGATGTTGTTCGGTGGCCTGAACACATGTGCGAGTGCGGATGCGCTACTGGTTTGCAGCGCTAGGACTTCCACACGATCTTGAGATCGGCAAGCGAACGACTACATCATCCACGAGTTCCATCTCGTTAACAAAGCTTTGTTGTCTTTGAGGGTATGTTCTCTATGGATGTATATCCACCCGTTGCTTGTATCTAGTAGATAGATCTTGGCGTATAATAATTCCCATCGTAGGAATTTTTTGTTTTCTATGCTGCAAACCCAGCTTACCTTGTCAGCATCCTTAGGATTGACAAAACCTTTGGGTTGCATCATATACAACTCTTCCTCAATGTTTCCATTTAGGAATGTTGTTTTGACATCCATTAGCTAGATCAAAAAATGCAGCAATTGCTAACATAATCCTAATAGATTTTAGCATCACCATGGGAGAAAAAGTCTCCTCATAGTCAACTCCTTAAATTTGTCAGAACCCTTTCGCGAAAAGTTATGCTTTATAGATGGTTACATTACCATCAACATCAGTTTTCTTTTTGAAAATCCATTTATTCTCACCGGCCTTGCAGTCGTGAGGTAAGTCCACCAAGGTCCTAACTTGGTTTTCGTACATGGAGCCTATCTCGGATTGCATGGATTCAAGCCATTTGTTGGAATCTGGGCTCATCATTGCTTCCTCATATGTCGCAGGGTCATCGCTTCCATCTACCATGAAATTCGAGACTGGATTACTGTACATCTCAGGAGCTGCACGTATCCTGCTTGACCTGCGAGGTAAGGTAGTGGTATATTCCGGAATTTCATGATCCTCATCATTAGTTCCCACTTCATTCGGTGAGTCACCACTGGAACAGTTTTCGGTGATGTGCTACTCGCCACTTCAAGAAGAGAAGGTTTGATAACCTCGTTGAGTTCTACCTTCCTACTATTCACACCATTCAAGAGAAACTCGTTCTCCAAAAAGGATCCATTCTTGGCAACGAAAACCTTGCCTTTGGATCGGTGATAGAAGGTGTACCCAATTGTTTCTTTTGGGTATCCTATGAAGGTGTATTTTCTTGCTTCGGATTTGAGCTTATCAGGCTAAAGTTTCTTCATGATAAGCATCGCAACCCCTAACTTTTAGAAATGACATCTTAGGTTTATGACCAAACCATAATTCATACGGTGTTGTTTCAACGGATGTTGATGGTGCCATATTTAAAGTGAATCCAGAAGTATCTAATGCATGACCCCAAAATGAGAGTGGCAAATCGGTAAGGGACATCATAGATCGCACCAGATCTAATAAAGTTTGATTATGATGTTCGGATACACCATTTCTTTGTGGTGTTCCAACGAGAGTGAGTTGTGAAAAAATTCCACATTGTCTCATGTGCATGCCAAATTCGTAACTAAGATACTATCCTCCACAATCAGATCGAAGAAATTTGATCTTTCTATTATGATGATTTCTCTAATTCACTCTAAGATTCTTTGAACTTTTCAAATATTTTAGATTTGTATTTCATTAAGTAAATATACCCATATCTACTTAAATCATCCGTGAAGGTTACAAAATAACGATATCCACCACGTGTAAACACACTGATTGGACCACATACATCGGTAAGTATTATTTCCAATAAGTCGATTGCTCGCTCCATTGTTCTAGAAGATGTAGTTCTAGTCATCTTTCCCATAAGGCATGACTCACATGTCTCAAATGATTCATAATCAAGTGATTCTAGTAGTCCATCAGAATGGAGCTTCTTCACGCATTTAACACCAATATGACCTAACCGGCAATGCCACATATATGCAGCAATATCATCACTTAGCTTGATTCTTTTGGCATTAACATTATGAATATCTGTACTACTAATATCAAGATTCAAAGTAAATAAACCATTTAATACAGATGCATGACCATAAAAGATATCTATAATATCTATAAAGTTCATCCCCGCTAAAATGCATTTAATGTTTGCAAGCTCAAACCTGGTGCAACCACATCACCCTAATTATTCTTATCCATGGGATTTCAAATCAATGGTCATTAGCTTATACATCGAGCATCCCCATTTCCCCACTAACCTATTTTCGTTACTGCGTCGAATCGATGGGAACGCCAAACGAGGATAAAATCCAAGCGATCTTTCATAGACGTAGTCTTCCAATTCCAAGCACATCACCTCCCCACTTTTCCCCGCCTCCACCTATTCCTCTCCTCCAGCTTTTCCGTAGCCTTCCGTTCTACTCATTAGCAATCTGCCATTTCGTTTCTCCAAGAAATCTCTTGGCTTGGATCTGCGCAGGATATCCACGGTTCCTCCTCGAGTGATGAGTCCTTCGCACAACCTTTCATTTTAACGATGGCTATCTTCTTTGCCTGCGGCAGCTGATGCTAACCGTTGGAAGCATGAGGCAAATCGCACGCGGCCTGACGACATTGACGAGTGCCTATCGACCATGATGGTGTGCATCGGCCGAAGGCCTGGTGCCATCGGCCACTTCGTGTTTGGATGTTTGGTCCTCTATCCCGTGTTTCGTTGAGTAGACAAATCTATGGACCTCATCTATTTGACGAAGTGCATTAAGGCGATTGCTTTCATCTGTGCGGACCGCATATGAATGATATCTTCCTGCTACTATCCTCCAAGCCTTCAAGGACCAAAGCACGTGTATTGGAATACCTGGACTCCCTACAATTGCCTGCAATCAATCTTTTCTTTGCCTCCTAGAAATTAGTTTCTGCATTCAAAGTTAACTGATTGATATTCTATACGACTGTTCCTTTTACCGGTAGAATCCTGATCGATTTCCTCACTCTCGAATACTGAAACATAATGTCATTTCCCTAGTATGTCGCTCACCCTTCAGTTCTACTTTCCAATATAGTTATTTTTTCCTTTTCATTATCTAAAAGAAAAGAGTGCTTTTTGCATCCTCTTTTGCAGGAGAATTTCGGACAGTCATCAACAGAAGACCCTAATGTTTGCACCAACACACTTTCAGATTATTCACTCCTCTGGGTATTTATTAAATATATGTTTTCGCAACTTCTTGGACTCTTCACATCATGTGAAGTTCATAGCTTGCTGGTAATACAATAAGCTCTGGTACACAGATAATAATGGTTCTTTCTTGGTAGGGTTATTTCAAAGATAAAACGGCCGACAACTCTGTTGCTATATTTCAGAAAATCGGTATGTCGCAGTAATTTCTCTTACTTCGGTTCAAAAATGCAAATTCAATTTTTTGGCATATTTAATTGGTATATTTACGTGGCTGGACAGAAGGAAACATAAGGGAAGTATTTCTGGTTTATTTTATGGAAGGCATATATCATGATATTATATTTGTTGCATCAAGGAGCTATCTGTTCAAAGGCATATTATATTTGTCTGCTAACCGCTTCCATTGCTTAGGAGTAGTTTATCTATTGATGTTCCGGTGACGAAGACCCATACCCACATACAATTATTTACCAGTTCAGTTTAGTAGGGACAGTGGAGTTATATTTCCACTATTTATTATTGGTATCAGGATTAGCTGCCTGGTTTTTTCATTTCCATGCCGACTGAGAATCAAATATACATCGAGATTTGGTATTCCTTGGTCTACTGAAGATTGGTATCGCACTTTGTTATTTTCTCTTTGAGGTGAGTCACTGAAGTATTTTTGACATAGTACTGGTATTTGGTATTTTCTCTTTGAGGTGAGTTACCGAAGTATTTTATCTTTGAGTTTTGTTTAGTATTTGGTCAATCAGAATCATAATACTAGTATGCAAAAAAGAGAGCAAATATTGGTCGTGAAGAATGATATGCTAATTGCAATGTATTCACCCTTTGTGGACTATGCATAGTAGTTTTCCTCTATGGAGGTGACTAAGACTTCTTTACAAAGTTTCTATATTTTTTCTACAACAAAAAGTCATCACTCCTCGAGTTCCTACTCATTGCCTCCATGAGATTGTTGTACGTGTTGGCTTTGGAAATCGGGCTTTCTTCACACGATCTGTAGCCGAAGCCTCTCTGTAATGGTGTACGTTGAACTATTTTACAAGCAACGGGTATGCATGGTACTTCATGTCTTGACCTTCGTTTTCTTCAGCAAGACAAGCAAAACAAAATCATTAATTTGATCTTAGCTTTCCAATTCTTCTTTTCGTATCCATATTCTTATAAGGCTTCGTATAAAAATTATTCCTACACGATATATGTATGAGCATCAGAAGTTACCGCAACAACACACGGGGTATCAACTAGTTATTCATATAAAAGGAACAACCATTATTCCCAGACACAAATGAATAACCGTCTTACATTAAACATGATCTAGACATGATGTTCATGCTTAACGCAGGCACCAGATAACAATTATTTAGGTTTACTGTCAATCCTGATGGTAGATGAAGTGGTAGCGTCCCAACGACGATCACATCCACCTTTGATCCATTGCCTATGCGCATCGTCACTTTATCCTTTGCCAACGGTCGACTACTCCTTAGCCCTGTTTCGAGTAACATATGTTAGCTACCGAACATGTATCAAATACCTAGGTGCTACTTCGACTACTAGTAAGGTACACATCAATAACATGTATATCACATATACCTCTATTCACTTTCCCGACATTCTTATCTGCCAAGTACTTCAGGCAGTTCCGCTTCCAGTGACCAGTCCCCTTGAAGTAGAAACACTCAGTGTCGGGCATAGGGCCTCCATTGGTCTTCTTCTAAGGCTTGGCAACATATTTGCCATCCTTCTTGAAGCTACCCTTGGATTTGCCTTTTGATATGGGTATACCCTATGGGTACTCGTGTTTAGCCTATACGGTCTAGCCAAAGAGGAGCCCGTGGCCCAGGTCCGGAGGAGGGTGACTCCTTGAAGGACACAACAAGCAGTAGATAAAATTTCAAAAGGGAAACTCTAATTTGTTACTGACTCGGCCTGCTATCCCGAGACCTAGCATACCTATATAAACGATAGGAGGGAGCAGCGAGGAGGACATCCATAACCCTAGCATACACCTTGCCAGATTCCATCTACACACCCCCTGTAAACTTCGACTCCTCGATAATCAAAGAGCAGACAAGCAGGAGTAGGGCCCTCCTCGAGGCCTGAACCTGGGTAAAACTGCGTGTCTCCCTATTTGCTTGTTTACTAGTCGATTCACGCCTCCAGCGCTCCCCAATCCCTGGAACCTAAATCCATCAATGATGGGCATTGACGAGTTAACTCCTCGTCAATTGGTGCCGTCTGTGGGAATCAAGAGTGCTGATGTTGCGGCTTCCTTGGCTCCATAAACTACGATCTACAACTCCGCGGCAGCAGAGAATCGCCTCCTTTTCGGCACCTTTGACTTCACCGTCCACTCACCAGCGACTCGCCCGGATTTCGAGTCCGTGGGCGATGGGATTGGCATGACGATCGGAAGCCTACACTTTTAAGTCGGTCAGATTGGCACGCTTTGCTTCCCTGATCATCTGCAAGCTCCTTTGATTGCCCCTGCATCGTGGTTTCCACCACTGATTGGCACCCTGAGCGAGGTCAACGCCTTGGCATCAGCCGATGGCATGGACAACAACAACAATTGCAAGTCTGATATGTGTGATCCGACGTTGGAAGATGGCGCCTACGACTCTAGATCTGAGAGTTGCAGGAGCAGTGGTTTCCCAAACCACTACATGTGCATCGTCATCAACAGCAGCGACGGAGGCACTCAAAGGGACACCGCCAACGGTGGACCCACTAACAATGAGCCTCCAAATCGAGTCCCCACCATCAGCCCCGTCGATGGCAAGCAACAACAACCGCCCAACCCGCCCAACCCTGAAGGCGAACGTGTCAACAACAAGACGAGGAGGCAGGAGATCCACCTCAACAAAGCTGAGTGGGCGCGATGCAGGGAAGCCATATAGGGAAACCCCCTACCAATAACTCATCACAATAGATGCTAATGGGATACCATTGGCTACTCATCCAGGAGTTCAAGCGCTAGCAGGCGGTGAGCGCACAACTCGATGAACGCAGGAAGGCCGTAGATGAGTCGAGCCTCTAGAGGATGGCACTCTCCTCTATCGTAGGATCCTCCTCCAAAGACAATGACCCTGCAGCCCCAAAAGGCGCTCCAGGATGGCCAACCTCAAGGAAAAATATCGAGATGAAGCAACAAGCGCCATCGACTTCTCATTCATGTCGGTGGACTCGCAGGGCAATATGATCCCAAAAACTCCACATGCAGCGGTCACAACAGCCACCATGTATCTACTCACCAACCAGCCGCTAGCTGGAGATCCACAATCTGCTGTACATCGATCCACGATCGCTGGACTCGGACTGGTCCAGGCCACGCTAGGCAAGGAGCCAACATCGGAGCTGAAGAAAAAGAAAACTCCACCCAAGTACCACATGTTATCTTCTAGCGAGGACGAGCACGACTTGGCGCGGTGACGCCACAACTCACAGCGACATGACCACAATTATGACGCATGCTATGAGATCACTCAGCACAAGGTCGACAAGATGCGCGCCAAACGCGCCTACTGGACAGAGTCAGAAGACAAAGGAACAAATCTCTATGGCACCAGCTGCTTCAGCAGAGCCATACGATAGAGGCGCATGCCGAAAGGATTCAAGCTCCCTTCGGAAAACCCGAAGTTCGATGGGCTCCAGGACCCGAAGATCTGGTTGGAGGACCACATCTCCTCCGTCAAGCTACACGGTGGAAACCAGTGCACAACCATGCAATGCCTTCAGCAGCAGCTGCAGGGCGCTGCCTGCGCATGGCCCAATAATCTGCCGCGCGGATTGATTCGCAGCTAGGAGGAGCTGGTATACAACTTCATTTGAAACTTCAAGGGAACCTACAAGCATCCAGCATCAATCGAAGAGCTCAGGGCCTACTTCTAGAAGCCGAGCGAATCCCTACGCTCCTACATACAAAGGTGGTCCATCATCAAGAACTTGGCAGAAGATATCTCCAAGGATCACGCAATCAACCATTCAACAGCGGTGTCCGATGCAGAGAGCTTAGGGAGGAGCTGGGCCGCACGAAGCCCAAAACCATCGTCCACCTGATGGACATTGCGAATCGGTGGGAAGATGGAGAAGATTCGCTGAACAACAATCGCGTCCATTCGGATGATGAGGATGACCTTGGCCGCAGACGCGACCACCGAGGAAAGTGTCGACTGCGTGATTATGAGGAACGCGAGGAGGTCGACATGGTCACAGCTGGCTATGCTGACAATCATGATGCGGGGAACCGCAGCAGCTACCGCGACAATGGGAAACCCGCGGAAGTGTGGCAACGTTGCACCCGCGATGACGCTCCTAGGACATCCATCCAGGATAAGTTGTGTGGACCTTGCAACGTCCATTTCTACATCGACAAATATGATGGAAAGAAGAAGTCCAACCATCTACTTAAGGACTGCGACGAGTTCCAGAAGCTCCACGCTGGTTACGCCGAGCTACATCGCGACGCGATGAATCAGGGGTACGGGGCTGCTCCAGGCGCCATATCTCATGGAGCGCCACCACCCACAACCTAGAGGACCCACGCAGCCTGCGGCTATGCCGGTACAAAGAATGGAGGCAAACAATACCCACGAGCACTGGGAAACATGGGCATGATCCAGAAGGGGCACCCCTCAAACAAGATGCAGAAAACAATCACCCGCCAAGTCAATTTAGCGATCAACGCCCCTCACTCAACCCCCGAGTACCTCAGTGGGTCGGAGTGCTGCATCATCTTCGACATGAGTGATCATCCATGCCAGGTCCATCGCCCAGGCCATTCTCCCCTGGTGCTCGAAGCACATATAGGAGGATTCGAGATGAGTCGAGTCTTCATGGATGGCGGCAGCGACATCAACCTCATGTTCGCTAGCACCATGCGTGCCATGCGGATCCCCCTCTCAAGCCTGGAAGCATCCAAAATGACATTCCATGGCATCGTCCCGGGGAAAGGAGTCTACACCCTGGGCAAAAACTGGCTGGATGTCATCTTCGGCACACCCACAAACTTTTGGCGAGAGCGCCTCGAGTTCGAAGTGGTCGACTGGCCCTCACAGTACCACATCATCCTCGGATGTGTCGCATTCACAAGGTTCATGGCGGTCCCACATTATGCATACTTGCAGATGAAGATGCCAGGGCCAAACAACATTATCACCATTAACGGAAGCTTCACCAAGTCCGCTAGATGCGACATGGAATTCAACAAAATCTCCCAATCCTTCGGAATGCAAGAAGAGCTGGCGAAGCTCAAGGAGTCGATAGGCAACAGTCTTCCTCCTGTGGGCAAGCAGAACGCACCAGACTCATCGGTGAACACCAAGGCAGTCCAGGTCCACCCAACGCACCTGACAAAGATAACCCTCATTTCCACCAATCTGAGTTCCGCACAAGAACTCACGCTCATCGAATTCCTTTGTTAGTATTGGGAAATATTTGATTGGTGTCCTACGAACATGCTAGGAGTTTCCAGGGAATTCGCTGAGGACACACTCAACATGAATCTAGATACAAGACCAGTCAAGCAGTCGAAATGTCGATTGTCCGAACCAAGGGCAAAGGCGGTTGGCATGGAAGTCAACAAAGTCCTCGACGCCGACTATATATGTGAAATCAAGGAAAGCACATGGATGGCTAACCCAGTGATCATTTCCAAAAAGGACATGGATATCCTGCGGATGTGCATGGACTTCACCTCCCTCAACAAGCACTGTCCGAAGGATCACTTCCCATTACCGCGGATCAACCAGATAATCGACTCCACTGCAGGATGCGAACACCTCTACTTCCTCGATGCCTACTCAGGCTACCATCAGATTTGAATGAAGGAAGAGGACCGGGAGAAGACGACCTTCATCACACCTTTTGGCGTTTACTACTACACCATGATGACCTTCGGGCTGAAGAATGGAGGAGCCAATCAGTGGTGTATGCAGGCCTGCCTCAAAAACTAGCTCGGTCGAAACATCCAGGTTTATGTCGACGACATCATCATCAAGACGAAGCAGGAAGCTACACTCATCGATGATCTCTACGACACCTTCGACAACCTCGACCGCTATCAGATCAAGCTGAACCCGAAAAAATGTGCCTTCGGCGTGCCATCTAGGCAATTACTTGGGTACCTCGTATCCGCTAGGGGAATCAAGGCATACTAGCCATGGAGAAGCCGGATAATGCCAAAGGCGTTGAGCAGTTGGCCGAGCGAATTGCAGCGCTTAGTCAATTCATTAGTCGAATTGGCGAGAAGGCACTACCATTTTACCAACTCCTCCACAAAACCAACAAATTCGAGTGGACGGATGAGGAACAAGATGCATTTGAAGATCTCAAGCGCCTACTCTCCACCTCCCTTGTGTTGGTAACCCCCAGGGAAAAGGAGCCAATGCTGCTATACATCTACACCACCAAACAGGTGGTAAGTATCGTGTTGGTGGCCGAACGAGCCAAAGAAAACAAGATCCACGAGGTGCAGCACCCAGTATACTACCTCAGCGAGGTATTGACACCAACAAAGCAGCGGTACCCACATTACCAAAAGCTGGCCTACTGTGTCTTCCTAACGGCACGACGACTGCGCCACTACTTTCAGGAGCTTCCCATAGTGATGAGTGCATATTTGCATCATGTTTTATATTATTATTTTGCACTGTAGATGTAGGATCTTGATATTTTGCGGCGTTCGCGTGTACATTTTATGTCTATTTTCACCAGGATCAGAACAGATGATGGATACAATGGACACAATTCTTGGAGCAGTTGTATTAGGGAGAAAAGGAGCCAAAAACAATGTAAATCGCTTATTTGGGAAATATCAATAACACCAGAAGAAAGCCCGAAGAAATCAAACTATACAGACGATTTAACGACCAACTATACAGCGGGAATAAATGTTTCGGACGTATAGTTCTTGCCGTATAGTTGGCGCCGCCACCGCCTCCTAAAATAGTTTCACCCCGTGCAACTAGATTAGGGAGACGACACATAGAGCAACCAGAAATCTCGAAACCTCACCTCCGGAAGGCATCTGGAGGGGGAACTCGTTCACCGGGGATCCATCTTCGACCTGCGTAGATCTGGGAGGCTAAGGCATCGGTATTAATCATCAACCGATGCATCACCACCATCTAAATCCATCCCATATACATCTTGTCTAGATCTTGTTGTAAGTCTCTGATGGCTCAAAATATATTGAGCTCGTTGGGGAACCCCAAGAGGAAGGTATGATGAGCACAGCAACAAGTTTTCCCTCAGTTATGAAACCAAGGTTATCGAACGAGTAGGATCAAGGAAACAACTCCAAGGTGTTGTTTCCAACTTGGAATCTTGCACAACACAACCACAGAACTTTGCCCCCAACTTACAGTGAGGTTGTCAATCTCACCGGTTTGCTGAAATCAAAGGATTAGACGTATTGTGTGGAAGATAGTAATTGCTTCCAGAAAGTAAACAGTAAATAGTAGAGTATAGATTGATGGTAAAAGAATGGACCGAGGTCCATAGTTCACTAGAGGTGATTCTCCTTAAGATAGATGACATGTTGGATGAACAAATTACAGCGGGGCAATTGACAGACACCAAGAAAGCATACATGCATGTACTAATCATCCTGACTCCTGTGAGATTTGATTGGGCATTACAACATTATACATAGACCATAATCCAATTGCATCTATGACTAATCATCCACCTTCAGGTTATCATCCGACCCCCCTCCAGTATTAAGTTGCAAGCAATAGATAATTGCATTAATCAAAGTGCGTAAAGTAAACAATACGATTTCCCCATGGACAAAGGATTGTTGTTTTCTCCCTAGTAGCAACAACACATCTAGTACCTTAGAGATTTCTGTCACTTCCCAGATTACTAGAGGCATGAACCCACTATCAAGCATAAATACTCCCTCTTGGAGTTACTAGCATCTACTTGACCAAGATAGCTACTAACAACGGAAAGCATGCAAGATCACAAATAACATAGACATGATAAACTCAATAATCAATCTTAAATAGCATCTCAATATCCATCGGATCCCAGCAAACACAACATGTAAGATTCCAAATAGATGATCTTGATCATGAACGGAGCTCACAAGATCTAAACATGGTAGCACAAGGGATGAGAACAAACCATCTAGCTACTACATGGACCCGTAGTCTAGGGATGAACTACTCACGCGTCACATCGTAGGCAGGCATGGTGATGAAGAAGGCCTCTAGGGTGATCTCTCCCCTCCGGCAGGGTGCCGGGAAGAGCTTCAGCTCCCTCCCGATCTAGGGATGGAGATGATGGCGGCTATAGACTCTTTTGTGGAATTTTGATAGGGTACTTAGGGTATTAGTCCCGGGAGGCTTTTATAGGCGAAGGGGCAAGGCCGGTGGAGTACCAGGGGGCCCACACCCCCTGGTGGCGCGCCCCCAGGCTGCGCCACCACTAGGTGTGACCGCCCTGATGCGCCACTTCGTCTCCCCTCCGGACTCCGTGTTGCTTCGGGTAAAATATTGACTTCAGCTTTTGTCTGGTCCAATTCCGAGAATATTTCCTTACTAGCTTTTCTGAAACAAAAAGCAGCAGAAAACAGGCAGCTGGCACTGTGGCATCTTGTTAATAGGTTAGTTCCGAAAAATGTGTAAAAATACTCCAAAGTGTGGACAAAACATAAGAAAGTAGATATGAAATAAGCATGACACATCAAAAATTATAGATACGTTTATGACGTATAAGTCCCTTACTCATTGTGGATTTATACAAGTACTATTCATCTACGATAGATTCCATTGTTATTTCCATGATGTTGATTACCTCCATGTATGAGTAGATCATTAGTTCTTGGGGAGATGGAGAAACCCTAGTATGAGATTGAAATAAGATAAAGTTTATTATGATATTTATCGTTGTGACCATGTGTTAGATTGTCTTCATCTTGATGTTGAGAGAAGTCGAATTCTCAATATTTGCCTCTTATGGGGACTTGATGGAGGGAACTACTTGTTGGTAGACGGATGTGTGTTAGCACTTACAGTGACTATAAAGCTGTTGGCATCCCTTACGTATCAACTTGGGAACCGAGGAAACTCATGGAACACTATCCATGCCATAGGATACATCCTACGGGATTAAGTCCCTTCATAGCTGTCAACACCCGGATTTTTAATCCCAGATGCATGTTATGCCATACATCGCAATCCTTGGATTACCATTTTTGCGAGACATAACAGATTGGATATCACAGTACATCATCCATTACAAACCATAATAAGGTCTTACACAAATAAAGGATCTCATGATCCAGTCTTAATACAAACAAGTAGCGGAATAATAAGTATAGCGGTGGGCTCCATCTTAAGTGTCACAGGCAATGCTGACGATGGGAGATGATCCTAGTTGTCGTAGCCGTCCTGCTGTCCTTCTTCCGGATAGTCCTCTTCATAGTCTGGCCACAGGAATAGCAGGGACAAAGCCATGAGTACTCTTTAAGTACTCGCAAACTATCACTAATAAGTAAGGTAGTTCTATTAGGAATGCTAAGTTCTAAGTTTATTTGCAAGGTTAAGTTTGAAACCTAAGATGAGTTCGGAAACAAAGAAAGATAAAATAAAGTTCTAAATCAACTAAGTGGGAACTTAGTTTTCATAGTCACAACTCTGTTGTGGTCAAATCATGTCACAATTTATTTCACAAGTCATTTTGAAAACATCTGACAACGGAACAGTATGGCCACTCCAACTGTCCATAACTACGGACGCGGCTATTTGAATAGTTTGACACTCTGGAGAGGTGGTACACTTTCACCACAACATTCGATACATCCATCAGGGATAACCCTGAATCATCATACTTAGTATGTGGACAATCAATCATAACCTTTCAACTACACACCCTAGTACAAGCACCTCTCCTATGAGCTTAGCCTCCCAGCCATGGCCATCTGCCATCCTGGGCACTGCATAGGTGGACAACATTGAGAGGTAGCCTCATCTCAAACCTCTCCCACCAGGGAACTCATACTAATGCATATAAACTTCCAGCTAAGCCTTACCCAATTTAGGTATTATGGTTATACGGTAAAATTGGAATGGTATCGCATCCGAACCCAACCATCAGTTTTTAAAAAGGGATAAGGATCATGCCTTAACATTTTCATCATCATAAACCATTTATGTTTA
The DNA here is from genome assembly GCA_910589775.1 of Avena eriantha. Taxonomy (NCBI): domain Eukaryota; kingdom Viridiplantae; phylum Streptophyta; class Magnoliopsida; order Poales; family Poaceae; genus Avena; species Avena eriantha. The sequence continues at coordinate 543,210,716 of OU342742.1, forward strand.
TCAACACATGTCAAAACATCTCAATAGAATGACTCATAATTCCAAGGTTTTCATAAGCATTTCACCAAGTATTCCCATCTATAGTGATCAAGTTTTTGGTTTAGCTTTAAACACTAAGTTAAGAGTGTTCACTAAGGTGGGATGCTAATCTCAATCCCATGCCATAGAATGACATCTAAGTCTAACTAGATAGGCCAAGTTTTATACTCTTTATGCTATCTATAAATAAAGTAAAGAACTTTGGTAAAGTAAAAGAAAGTAAAGCTTGCAAGTAAAACTTGGGATAGCTATAAATCAAAGAGGTATAACCAAAGCATGCCTAAACCATCTTGCTTAGGTTATCTTGTATAATTCTAGCTTGCTAACAATAGCTTGCCTTGGTTGGTGCAGTGGTTGAAATTCTCCTTGTCTTCTTCGGGGTAGAATTCCTCCTCTTCGTAGACTTGGTCGGTACTATCGTCTATAAATACATACAGAATACACAATCACCAAAAAGTACTTAACTAGTCTATTTAGTACACTAATGCACACACTTGATGATCTAGCATCATCACATTCATCACAAGATTTAATGAACTAGTTTCATTTATCTTATTTGAGAATAGTAATTTCGACTCATTGAAAATAATTAAGATTTAATATTCTCCAAATAAAATATGGGATCATGTGGACACATGTCCTCAACACATATTATAATGCATGGGAATGTGATTTAAATGTTTGATCATTTTTTAATAAGTTTAAGTTTATCATTTAAATGATTTAAAGTGACTAGAAATGCCTATATAGCATTATTTTGGTACTAGTCCAAACTCACTGCATGCAAACCTAAATATTATTACATATTCAAATAGGTATTGTCAGATGTGATTTTTGAGAGTTGGAAACAACTCAAAAGCTATTATGGTTGATATTTGAAAAATGTTTGAATGTAGAAAAGTCTCTGTCTTGTTATTTTTACTATGTGAGATCTCTAACTCTAATTGATTTAAATCCAACGGGCTTGGACAGATATTTTAATTATCTTTCTAACCAAATTTGAATCATTAATTTTGGTTAAGTAGAATTCTCTGAATTGATTTTCAAACTAGTGAATATAATTGAGTTTAAGTCTAAATAGAAAAATCTTTATTTAAATCTGCGGGCTAAGGCGGGAAACTAAATGGACTGGCCCAGGGGCGCTCCGCAGTGCAGTGGGCAACTGATAGGGGGGGCCACATGTCAGCGACTGACTCTAACGCGAAGCGGTACGGGGCGATGTGGACCGTGCGATTAGAATGGGGATCAACGGCTGTGGCTCATCGTCGACGACGAACAGGTCGCCAGCGAGAATGAACCCTAGCGACTCAGTGGTGGTCGATTGGGGGCTTACCGGGGCTCCAGCTAACGTGGCGATGGGGGCGATCGAACTGGTGGTACATGATGACCCACAAGTATAGGGGGTATATCGCAGTATTTTCGAGGGAAGTGAAACCCAATTTATTGATTCGACACAAGGGGAGCCAAATAATATTTATAAGCTTTAACAACTGAGTTGTCAATTCAGCTGCACCTGGAAACAATCTTGCTCACAACAGTTTATCAGTAGCAACAGTTTTGTAGTAGGAATAGCAAAGTAGCAGCAGTAGTAAAGTAAAGACAGCAGTAACAATAGCAGTAAACAGTAGGATTCGAGTGCGGTAGGCATAGGGATGGATGGACGAGCGTTGCATGGACAAGACAATTCACATAGCAATCAGAACATAGGGCAATTGCAGATAAATAAGATAAAGCATCCAAGTACTAGATAATCCTAGGCATGTGTTCCATATTTAGTCATACATGCTCGCAATGAGAACTTGCACAATATCTTTTGTCCTGCCAGCCCGTTTGCAGCGGGGCCTCAAGGGAACTACTGGCAATTAAGGTGCTCCTTTTAATAGAGCACCGGAGCAAAGCATTAACACTCCATGAACACATGTGATCCTCACATCGAAGCCATTCCCTTCCGGTTATCCTGATTTCTGTAACTTCGGGGCCATAGGTTCCAGACAACAACGTGTGTATACAACTTGTAGATAAGACCAAAAACAATACTATCATAATGAATCAATAACATGTTCAGATCTGAGATCATGGCACTCGGGCCCTAGTGACAAGCATTAAGCACAACAAGTCGCAACGAAGTCATAAAGCACTAATAAAAGATACTAGGCACCATGCCCTAACAATCTGATGCCATTATATGAACGATCTCATCCAATCCCTTACCATACCCATAGCCTACATCGGGGGCTTACTCACTCATAGATGGGGGAAACATGGATGGTCGATGGAGAAGCGATGGTGATGATGATGGCGATGATCTTCTCCAATTCCCCGTCCCGGCAGGGTGCCAGAACGGAGTTTCTGGTGCTGTTTCGTTGAATCTAGTGGTGGCAGTGGAGCGGAACTCCTTCCGGAAAAACGTCAAACCCCCCTGGGTTTTAGGTCAGAAGGAATCTTATAGGCGAAGAGGGAGACCGAGGGGGTATCTGGGGCGGCCAGACCACCCACTGGCGCAGCCTGGGCTTGCTCGCGTGGCTAGGTGGTGTGGCCTGGGCCCAGACCCCCTCTGTCTCGTATTCTGGCTCCGGGAGTCTTCTGGTGAAATAAGATTTTTGGCATATTTTCCGGGATTTTTCTTGATAGTTGATTTTCTACACAAAAAGTAGACACCAATGCAATTCTGCTGAAAACAGCGTCAGTCCGTGTTAGTTGCATCCAAATCACACAAGTTTAGAGGAGAAACAATAGCAAAAGTGTTCGGGAAAGTAGATACGTTTTGGACGTATCAACTCCACCCAACCTTAGCTTATTGCTTGTCCTCAAGAAATTCAGTTGAAAACTGAGTGCGATAAAAGAACTTTCACGAACACATTTGCTTCATATGATGTATATATTCTCAGCATGTGATCAACTACTTAGACAATTCATAATAAAGAGTATGCAACTAAGTTTACTTAATAGGCACTGCAAGCTATGAAGAGATTCCAACTAAAAAATAATAAGTAGCATGAAGCATAAACATAAGCAACATTACAATGCTCATAACAAGGCATGATAGAAGGGTATCTCGCTTGCCTTTGATTATGAATGTCAAGGCACCTCTGAAGTTCAAGTGATGACTAGAAGTAAAGATATCAAAGATACAAGCATCAAAGTCGTAACACAAATAATCAAGTAATGAGACAAGCACAAAGAATGACAACTATGCTCTCAAGAAGGTGCTCAAAGAATATATGGAGACTCAACAAGTAAAGGAAAAGATTTTGAAAAATTTGAAAAGCTTCTAAATGCTGAAAGTATGGTACTCATTCGCTTTGAGCTCTCATTGCCCCTATCATAAGCATCTTTAATGTGGTTAAGGTGAAAGTGAGGTCCAATCTGAGTTATATGCTTAACAGACTATAAACTGAAAATCCCATGTCCCTTGAGTACGAGGGCCGCTCCTCATGCTAAACAACTTTAGTTATCGGTAAGTTCTTGTCATCGTAAATATGTTTGTATCATAGATAGCCGACAACGGGGTACCCCTTGCCCGATGATACGGAAGAATCCCCATATCAAAATGACAAGCAAGAGTATCTCAGCAATCTTCTTATTTACCATGGGAAAATGGTGCTTTTCTCTCTCTTTCCTCTTTTCATAAATCTCTTTTTTTCTTTTCTTTTCTCAATAGCTATCTCTCTTTTTTTATAAGAAGAATGCTTCATATATATCATTATGGTTATGCTGCAGGTTTCCACCATGTCAGCATGGATTAGACCAGTGGCCCAAGCATTTCTCTAACACACATACATAACTCCATGGACTTACAAGCTCCCCTTTTATTTCACACCGACGACATCCGCAAACAAAAGAGCATGGTATCAACTGGGTATATATTTACAAGTGTTAAAGGCGTTCCCCATGACAGCACGGTTCTGCTAATCCCCAGCCTATAATTTGCAAGCATATAACTTTCATGGACAGTCACAATGGTTCAGGTTTATTAAGTGCAGAAAATAAAGTGTGCCATCAAGTTCGTGAGAGCTTTACTAACTAACTTTCTCATAACAAGCAAACATTTTATTCGGAAGAAAACAAGGCATAATGAATATGCACGGGAGTAGCAAATGATGCTAATAGGTAGGTATGGTGGACACTTTGGCAATATTTGGTTTAAGGGAGTTGGAAGCATGAGTAAAGTACTCAGTGAAAGTGAAGGCTAGCAATAGTAAGGGAGCGACAAACGAGAGAGCAATAGCTGTCATAATCATGCTTGCAACAAAACAGGACTAATCATGGCATGAAAGTGATTCAAGATCCTCAAGGCAAAATAATTCATCGAGGCTTAACTGATTATTATAGTCACGTGCATGCGTGAGCATGTGCCAAGTTAATTCAAATGAAACATTCAGAGGAGGATACCACGGTGTCATACCAAGTTATGAATAGAATAATGCAAGCAAACATTCATAAGACATGCTACAAACTATTAGCAAGCTACAACTAATCATAAGAAAGCAAGAACTACTAAGCATCCAAAGATAACATACACCTTACACGAACAGACTAAGCATTCTCACAGTGATGAGTATATGTACAAAAATGAAAACAAATAGAGTTTGTTACCAGCCTCTTACCACGCCTCAAGTTGTCATTAATCCTAATTATTGCTCTTCACTTGTGTGGCTTGAATAATAATAATATGAAACCGAATCCCACTGAGGACTAATGAACCCTGCAACAAACTCACAAAGCCAAAGAAGAATGACAAATATTTTTGTTGTTTTCGATTTTTAAAACAAGAACCAAAAAGGAAAAACAAGCAAAGCAAAATCTTTTTGGGTTTTTCTAATAGTTCAAACAAAGCAAAAGGAAAAACAAACCAAGGCAAAAAGAAGAAGAAACAATAGAAATATTTTTGGTCTTTTTGTGTTTTAGAAAGCAAAAGCAAAGAAAAAGCAAAAACTAAAAAGAGAACGAAACATGAATATACAAACTATCGACGCAACATGATATGGAGATGAGTGCGGTGTCGGCGTACCTCCCTCCATGCTTAGGCTTTTGGCCTAAGTGGGTATCAATCCATGTACGAATAAGGGTTCTAACCAGGCGAATCATGATACGAATGGTCGTAGTTGGGCCCATGGGAAGAAGAAGAAGCTCCCCAATCATAAGCAGGCTGCTGATATGAAGACTCTCCCTCATTCGAGGGCTGGACCGAATCATCCGTGACCTCCCTTCTAGTGTCCTGCTCCTGTTGGGAGAGCTCTCCCAAGTACGTGTCAAGCTCCTCCTCAGTGAGGGACCATCCTTCCCTGTTATCAAGGTTAAACAAAACAGGTGCAGGCAAAAGAACAACACGCTCGGACTTGCTCTTTCTCCAACCAGCTTTGAGAAAGGTTATTTCATAAGATAACTCACTCATACTAGCCCACGAGGAAAAAAATTTATGATGTATCATGGAATTAAGATCAAGCCTCTCTATGGGAAACTGTAGGTCTAGATGATGAGGCACTAAACCATGCAATGCTAGTAAACGAGAAGCAATGAGGCCTCCACAAATTCCACCTTTCTCACGGTTAGCAGCAAGACGGAAAGCTATCAAAGCCCCTAAGTTGTAAGACCTATCTCGTTTAAGAGCAGCAGAGATAAATGCTAGATCATATGAAGATAACTTATTGGCAGTTTTCCTAGCAAGAACACACTTGGCAACAAAGTAGGCAAAGTAACAAATGGAGGGAAGGTGAATGTTACGGATTTTTCCATTCTCCTTCGAGAAGCTGCTCCCTTGGCAAATTTCTGTGTATAAATCCGTGAGTGGTTCAGGTCGCTCCTTAATCCTTCTACATGATCCCCATTGAGGTACCTTAATAGCTGCACAAAAATCATTAAGAGAAAGGTCGACAGTGATGACCCACAAGTATAGGGGGTGTATCGCAGTATTTTCAATAAGTACGAGTGTCAAACCCAACGAGGAGCAGAAGGTGCTGGCTAGTGGTATGGATAAGGAATTCTCTGCAAATACTTAGCAAACGGATGTTTAGGGGTTTTCGATAAAGCAAGTAAATGAAATACAAGTAAATAAAAGACAGTGGGAATAAATGCAGCAAGTGGCCCAATCCTTTATGCAGCAAAGGACAAGCCTGTTGTATTACTTAAGATGACCAAACGTTCTCGAGGACACATGGGAAAACTGTCAAGTGCTTTCGCTTCATATAGTTGATTAATCTTCTTTAGCTTGCTAAGTGTTGTGCGGGTGAACCTGTGCTAATGTACCGACCTTCCTAAGACTAATACATACTTGTGATTATACCCCTTGCAAACATCCGTAAGTACAAGAAAGTAATTAAGGTAGCAACCTAACCAGAGCTTTAAACTCTAATACCCTTACGTCCCTTGTGCAATGGTTTCTTAACGGGGGTTTAGGTTTCTGTCACTCCGGCAACCCCTACGATTAGTAGCCAAATACACAATGCATTCCCCTAGGCCCATATAGGTGAAGTGTCATGTAGTCGACGTTCACATGACACCACTAGAAGAAGTACACCACAACTTAAATAACAATCTATTGAATCTTTCTCAACGCAACTCCACTACTAACAACAAGACTTCTCCCATGTCCTCAAGAACAAAACGAACTACTCACAAGACATCATATGGATCATGATCAGAGATGGAATAATGATGTATAACAATCTGAACATAAACAATAATTCAATGGTTCACTCAATAGCATCAACTACAAGGAGTAATCAACACCGGGAAAGTTTCCCCTATGAACTATGCAAGATTCAACACAATTGTTACAACAATATGGAGATGGTGATGAGGGTGCTGATGGTGATGATGGTGGTGATGATGATGATCCCGATGAAGTCCAGTTTGATGATGGTGTTGATGGCGACGATCTCCCCTCTCCAGGTAGGAATTCCCCCGGCAGAAATCTGTTTGCCGGAGAGATCTTTCTCTCTCGGTATTTTCCGCCCCGCAGAGGCGGCGGAATCTTTCTATGGTTGCTCCCCGAGTCTTCGGGTTTCGGGAGGATGATATACGCCAGAGGGGAGAGGCTGGAGTGGGCCAGGGTGGCCACACCACCTCCTAGCACGGCCGAGGGCTGCCCGCGCCAGGGGGTGGTGTGTGCCACCTGTGGCCCATCTCCACTTCGTCTTCTGGCATCCTTAGTCTTCTGGAAAAATAGGATTTTCAGTATATTTTACCGGATTTTCTGATCTTCGCGAATTTTGCCTCCAAACAGCACCTTTTCCATCAGAATTCTGACTGCAGCGGTCCATGCTCCAAAAGTCATCAAGCATGCAAAAACAGATGAAATAACGTAAGTATCACCTCTCAATACGAAATATATCAATGAATAATAGTGAATTAAGACATAAATAGTGATGCAAAATGGACGTATCAACTCCCCCAAGCTTAGACTTCGCTTGTCCTCAAGCGAAACTGAGCTCAATAAATATGGACTCAGGTTTATGGAGTGAAGAGTCAATAAAAGAATACGGACAAGAAGCATCACATTCGTTAAAAGAATAGATCATAATAGAAGACAACTCAATATTATATAACTCAACTTGTAATAAGTAAAGGAAACACAATAAAGATACATAAAGTGAATCAAAATTGGTAATGGCAAACTTAGCTTTTGGTCGAAGAATAGTTGATAATTTGCTAGAGTTCACAAATAGCTGTTTTTCAATGAAAGCTTTCAAAGTAGTAAACATCAAGATAAGAGCAATGTACAAAAAAAAGAACATAAGACATGATTGCATAAATCATCATATGAATGAATGAAACACATCAACTCAAAGTACTTGCTGAGATAGAAGGGAGTAGGTTTACTGACTCAACTACAAAGTAAAAGAAAGGCCCTTCAAAGAGGGAAGGCAGGGATTGCAAGTCTCATAAAGAGCTCCCAAAAATTATGATACTTACTAGCTTTCAGCTCTCATTGCCCCTATCATAGGCATCTTTAGGCGGTTAAGGTTGAAGTGATCAAATATGAGGATATGCATTGACAAGTTGTAAGTTGAGAATCTCATGCCCTTCAATACGAGGGCCGCTCCTCATGCTACTCAAGTTTAGTCACCGGTAAGTTCTTATCATCGTAACCATATGTGCATCATAGAGAACCGCCAACGGGGTACTGATGACCCACAAGTATAGGGGGTGTATCGCAGTATTTTCGATAAGTAAGAGTGTCGAACCCAACGAGGAGCAGAAGGTGCTGGCTAGTGGTATGGATCATGAATTCTCTGCAAATACTTAGCAAACGGATTTTTAGGGGTTTTTGATAAAGCAAGTAAACAAAGTACAAGAAAATAAAATACAGTAGGAATAGATGCAGCAAGTGGCCCAATCCTTTATGCAGCAAAGGACAAGCCGGTTGTATTACTTAAGATGACCAAACGTTCTCGAGGACACATGGGAAGACTGTCAAGTGCTTTCGCTTCATATATCTGATTAATCTTCTCTAGCTTGCTAAGTGTTGTGTGGGTGAACCTGTGCTAATGTACCGCCCCATCCAAGACTAATAAATACTTGTGATTATACCCCTTGCAAACATCCGTAAGTACAAGAAAGTAATTAAGGTAGAAACGTAACCACAGCTTTAAACTCTAAGACCCTTACGTCCCTTGTGCAATGGTTTCCTAACGGGGGTTCAGGTTTCTATCACTCCGGCAACCCCTATGATTAGTAGCCAAATACAAAATGCATTCCCCTAGGCCCATATAGGTGAAGTGTCATGTAGTCGACGTTCACATGACACCACTAGAAGAATACACCACAACTTAAATAACAATCTATTGAATCTTTCTCAACGCAACTCCACTACTAACAACGAGACTTCTCCCATGTCCTTAAGAACAAAACGAACTACTCACAAGACATCATATGGATCATGATCAAAGATGGAATAATGATGTATAACAATCTGAACATAAACAATAATTCAATGGTTCACTCAATAGCATCAACTACAAAGAGTAATCAACACCGTGCAAGTTTCCCCTATGAAAAATGCAAGATTCAATGCAACTGTTACAGCAATATGGAGATGGTGATGAGGGTGATGATGGTGATGACGGTGGTGATGATGATGATCCCGATGAAGTCCAGCTCGATGGTGGTGTTGATGGCGATGATCTCCCCTCTCCGGGAAGGAATTCCCTCGGCAGAAATCTGTCTGCCAGAGAGATCTTTCTCTCTCGGTGTTTTCCGCCCTGTAGAGGCGGCAAAATCTTTTTGTGGTTGCTCCTCGAGTCTTAGGGTTTCGGGAGGATAATATATGCCAGAGGGGAGATGCTAGAGTGGGCCAGGGTGGCCACACCACCTCCAGGCGCGGCCTAGGGCTGCCCGCACCATGGGGTGGTGTGGCCCCCTGTGGCCCATCTCCGCTCCATCTTCTGGCATCCTTCGTCTTCTGGAAAAATTGGATTTTCCGTATATTTTCCCAGATTTTCTGATCTTCGCGAATTTTGCCTACAAATAGCACATTTTCCATCAGAATCCTGACTGCAACGGTCCATGCTCCAAAAGTCATCAACCATGCAAAAATAGATGAAATAACATAAGTATCACCTCTCAATATGAATATATCAATGAATAATAGTGAATTAAGACATAGAATACTGATGCAAAATGGACGTATCAACTCCCCCCAAGCTTAGACTTCGCTTGTCCCCAAGCGAAACTGAGCTCAATAAACATGGCCTCAGGTTTATGGAGTGAAGAGTCGATAAAAGAATACAGACAAGAAGCATCACATTCATCAATACATAGATCATAATAGAAGAGAACTCACTATTATATAACTCAACTTGTAATAAGTAAAGGAAACACAATAAAGATACATAAAGTGAATCATAATTGGTAATGGCAAACTTAGCTCTTGGTCGAAGAATAGTTGATAATTTGCTGGAGTTCACAAATAGCTGGTTTTTCAATGGTAGCTTTTAAAGTAGTAAACATCAAGATAGGAGCAATGTGTAAAACAAGGAACATAAGAAACATGATTGAATAAATCAACATATGAATGAATGAAACACAACAACTCAAAATACTTGCTGAGATAGAAGGGAGTAGGTTTACTGACTCAACTACAAAGTAAAAGAAAGGCCCTTCGCAGAGGGAAGCAAGGATTGCAAGTCTCATAAAGAGCTCCCAAATTTTTTGATACTTACTAGCTTTCAACTCTCATTGCCCCTATCATAGGCATCTTTTGGTGGTTAAGGTGAAAGTGACACAACTAAGAGGATATGCTTGACAAGTCATAAGTTGAAATCTCATGCCCCTTACTTATGAGTACCGATCCTCATGCTACTCAACTTCAGTCACGAGCAAGCTCTTGTCATTGTAAATACATGCGTATCATTTTGAACCGCCAACGGGGTACCCCTTGCATATGACACATGAGTTATCCCATAATCAAAATGACAAGGCAAGCAGACAGTGAGCATCTCAGCTATCTTTTTATTTGCTATTTGCATAGGTTTTTATTGAGGATGCTTCATAGAATGCTCACTATAGTTATGCTGCAAGTTTCCACCATGATTAGGCATGGCTTAGGCTAGCGGCCCAGGCGTTTCTCTAACACACATATAAACTCCATGATCTTACAAGCTCCACTTTTATTTCACACCGCCGGGATCCATAAGCAAAAGACCATGATATCAACTAGGTACAAAGTACCAAATGAAGTGTTGAAAGCGGTCCCCATGATACATGGTTCGGCTAACTTCAACTCATAAAGTGCAAACATATACGCAACAAAGAACGACCCAATGGTTCAAGTTTATTAAATGCAAGAAAGTAAAGTGTGCCATCAAGTTCATGAGAGTTTTAATCACTAATTTTCACATAACAAGTTTAATTTGGGAGGTAGATAAAACAAGAATTTACTTGGAATAGCAATAATGCTACTAGGTAGGTATGGTGGACACAAATGGCAAATGTTTTGGTTTAAATGAGGTGGATGCACGAGAAGAATACCCTCTTAGTATAGGTTATTGGCTAGCAAGGCTGTGTAGCAAGTATAAGAGTTGAAGGAAACAACCAAACATACAAGTGATAAAGACAAACATACAATCTTCCTTGGAAGCACAAAAGATCTTAACTAGAGAATACTAGACTTATTAGCAAATCAAGAAAGAAAGATGATGAAATTATTTTTCTCTAGAGTACTTATATCTTTTTCATTCAACTCTCAGAAATAGTGTTGCTACTGACCGAGCCAGGTTTGCCAAAACCAACTAAATTAACTCAATGATCCCAAAGTGATACCAATACTAACAACAAGATCAACCATATAACCACGAATTGAAAACTAATATAAGCTATGCAAAATAGTGGATGATAGAACTTCTCATTAATGTTCCATAACGGCAACTCACACCAAGGGATACATATCTAACGAGAGAGGGGACACTTCCATAATGAAAACCATACTACATAATAACTCCTCTATTCATGATATGACTCTACTAAAAAGGTAAAAAGATAGAAGATAGTGATGTGATACCGCGGCACTCCCCCAAGCTTGGAACAAACCAAGGGGATGCCAAACCTGATGACGAATTACTCCTTCGGTGGTGGTTGTATCCTCTTGATGAGCTCTTTGATTAGTTTCCCCAATTCCTCAATCTTGAAGGTGAGATTACGAATCAGCTGTGAGTTTTGCTCAATGCGGCTCATGATCATGTCGTGTTGAGAATTCCAGCTTTTGCTATTCTTTCCCCACTCTTCCTCCTTGAAGTCTTGTGTTTCCTGCATGGCTAGAACGGGGCAAATCCCAATTGGAGGGTAATTTCCCCTTGTGCATATTCTGGTATTGATGCTCATGGATAAGGGTATGGAAAGGATTCTTGGTGCGTGGAGGAAGTGACCAGGGATCTGAACGGTGATGAGGAGGCTTCCCTCCAATGGCTGGGTTTGCCACCACTCCAATGCTTGCAATGGTAGTGCCGGTATGCGGATGTTGGCTTTGCTCCTCTTCACCTTCACTCTTGATCTCCTTCTCCTTCCCAGGGTCTTGGAGGTCTTCCTCCATGAGCTCCTTCCCTTTATCTTGGCAGACACCATTGTGCTTCTAAACTTTCAAAGAGTATGTCCTAGCAGAAATAGATCGAAACAAAAACATGACAAAAACACGATATACGAACCTCGGGGGATCCAGGGGTTATATATTACGAAATTTCACATCAAAAGGAAGCTACTGGGAGAAAACGAGTCGGAGGCGGAGTCCGGGGTGGACTCACCACCTGGTGGCGCGGCCTGGGGTGGGCCCACACCACAGGGTGGTGTGAGCTACCCTGGCCCTGTTTCCGTCCCTTTTTCGCTTCATAGCTTTCCTTATTGACTAAAAACTGCAAAAATATAGTCGGATTGTATTTTCGTGGAACTTTTCTTACCAGAACTGTTACCTAGTTGGAAACGGACTTTGCAGGTCTCTGAATTTGGTATTTAGTGGATCCTTCCGGAGTTACCACTTGAATCATCAATATCTTCATCTTCATACACTTATTACTTGAGTCATAAAACCTTTATTTTCCTTATTACTCCATTATCTCCACTTTCTGGAAATTTCTTTCAGAAAAACTTCACACAGTTCTCATTAGCAACATTAGTATAAGTGAAGTGATAAAACCTTTTGAGTCCAACTTCAACTGAAAACCATGAAAACATAAGCTACTATAGCAACTCCTTCCAAAAACCCAAAAAGAATTCAAAAAGGAAATCGAATAAAGAAGCAAATGCAAGAGTGGCAAAATCTGTCAAAACAGACCAGCAGGTAAAGATCAATTTTTTCGAAAATCTTCTCTTACTCAAATCAAAAAGTGCAAAACTAACGAAAGTTAAATAACAACCTGGGGAAGAAGGAAAAACAATTACAGCTCAATCCGACATACAGAGATCTCTCACAAATTTTACGGTGAAGCACAAAAATCTGTTTCGGGCCAACAACTTCCCCAAATCTTACTTCTCTCTCATTAGAGGTTGATCTTGACACAAAAACCAAACAAAACAGATAAGGAGCGGTTATTACCAAAGTAATAACTTCCAAGACGCAAAGAATCAAAAACAAACTAAAAGCAAAAACAAATTGGGCTGTCTCCCATAAAGCTCTTTCTTTATAGCCATTAAGATGGGCATGATAATTTTGAAAAAGCTCTCATAGGGATATGAATTGAAGTGAAAGAGAGCATTAAGAAGCAAAAACACACACACACACACATTTAAATCTAACCCACTTCCTATGCAAGGGAATTTTTTAAACAAACAAGTTGTTGAAACCAAAGGCTACTTGCATAATAAGGCAAAAGAAGTGCAACATAAAAACTTTCCGCATAAAACGAGGAAACTTGATATTATTGAGATGCATACGAACGCTTTTCCCTCTCTCATAGTAACTTTCAGTATCATGCATAAACTTAACAATATAGCTATCACAAGAACCATCGTAGCAATGATCACTTATTCTAACAGAAAACACGGGAATACTAGCTCTCATAACACTACTTTGTGAAACAATATTAGAGGTATCCTGACAAAGGATAGGGTGTCCCTCTTTTTCATATTTAGTAACAAAGTCTTTCATATTTGCTATTATAGGTTCATCAACCATTTGTTTATCAGGTTCAACAACTTTATTCATACTTTCATTAACCATACTAGCTATCATAGAATGTTCCTTCATCTTAACTGGGAAAGGAATTTTCTAAATATAAGGTTTAGGTAGAACATGATTAGCAGTATAAACTTCAGTATTTCTTGTAGGAACACTCTTAGCAACATCTTTATAAGGTTCATGATACTTATTCCACTTCTTTTTAGGCACTTCAATGTAGGAAGCAAAAGCCTTAAAATAAGAAGCAATAGCTTGAGAGTCTAGACCATAAGCATTTTTAATATTTTGAAAGTCATCAATTCCCATAAAAGATTCAATGCATTCATAATCATAATTTATACCTGACTTTCTACCTTTGTCATTCTCCCAAGCTTCAGCATTGTCTTGAATCGGTCTAGAAGGTCCCATTTAGCTTCTTCTTCCATGCGAGTGAATGATCCAGCATAAGAAGCATCCAATAAATATTTATCATGTAGAGGGAGCCTTGCATAAAAGTTATTGATAATAATATTGTTGGGGAGCTCATGAATGGGACATTTGAGCATTTAGTAACTTCAATCTCCCCCAATCTTGAGCTGTACTCTCTCCATCAAGAGGCCAAAAGTTGTATATTTGATTCCGATCTTTATGAATCTCACTAGGAGGATAAAACTTTGAATAAAAGAGAGGCACTATTTCCTCCCATTCCAGAGCTTGACCATTCTTCAGCAGCTTATACCATTCCTCAGCTCTTCCTTTCAGTGATAATGAGAATAACTTCTTCTTAACTTGATCTATAGTAATACCTGCACACTTGAACAACCCGCATAATTCGTGTATAAAGAGAATGATCACCGGGATGGACAGTTACATCCCCAACATAGTAGTTATCCATAACACGATCAATAATTCTTGTAGGTATTTTGAAAACATCATTCTCAGCAGGTAGTGGCTTATCTACTACCCTACCAGTGGTAGTAGCATTACCAAATAAGAATCTCAACGAATTATCCATAACGAAAATAAAGCAACTAATAGAAGTAAGCAATACTCACAATATAAGTTTCCTTTACCAGTTCCACTCTCCAATAGCGCTTCACTCCACGGCAACGGTGCCAGAAAATAGTCTTGATGATCCACATGTATAGGGGGTGTATCACAATATTTTCGATAAGAAAGAGTGTCGAACCCAACGAGGAGTAGAAGGTGCTGGCTAGTGGTATGGATCAGGAATTCTCTGTAGATACTTAGCAAACAGATTTTTAGGGGTTTTTCATAAAGCAAGTAAACAAAGTACAAGAAAAAAAGACAGTAGGAATAGATGCAGCAAGTGGCCCAATCCTTTATGGAGCAAAGGACAAGCCGGTTGTATTACTTAAGATGACGGAATGTTCTCAAGGACACATGGGAAGACTGTCAAGTGCTTTCGCTTCATATAGTTGATTAATCTTCTCTAGCTTGCTAAGTGTTGTGTGGGTGAACCTGTGCTAATGTACCACCCCATCCAAGACTAATACATACTTGTGATTATACCCCTCGCAAACATCCGTAAGTATAAGAAAGTAATTAAGGTAGAAACCTAACCACAGCTTTAAACTCTAAGACCCTTACGTCCCTTGTGCAATGGTATCCTAACGGAGGTTCAGGTTTCTGTCAGTCTGGCAACCCCTACGATTAGTAGCCATATACACAATGCATTCCCCTAGGCCCATATAGGTGAAGTGTCATGTAGTCGACGTTCACATGACACCACTAGAAGAAGTACACCATAACTTAAATAACAATCTATTGAATCTTTCTCAACAGAACTCCACTACTAACAACATGACTTCTCCCATGTCCTCAAGAACAAAACGAACTACTCACAAGACATCATATGGATCATGATTAGAGATGGAATAATGATGTATAACAATCTGAACATAAACAATAATTCAATGGTTCACTCAATAGCATCAACTACAAGGAGTAATCAACACCGGGAAAGTTTCCCCTATGAACTATGCAAGATTCAACACAATTGTTACAGCAATATGGAGATGGTGATGAGGGTGCTGATGGTGATGATGGTGGTGATGATGATGATGATGATCCCGATGAAGTCCAGCTTGATGATGGTGTTGATGGCGATCATCTCCCCTCTTCGGGAAGGAATTCCCCCAGCAGAAATCTATCTGCCGGAGAGATCTTTCTCTCTCGGTGTTTTCCGCCCGCAGAGGCGGCGAAATCTTTCTGTGGTCGCTCCCCGAGTCTTAGGGTTTCGGGAGGATGATATACGCCAGAGGGGAGAGGCTGGAGTGGGCCAGGGTGGCCACACCACCTCCTGGCGCGGCCTAGTGGTGTGGGCCCCCTGTGGCCCATCTCCACTCCGTCTTCTGGCATCCTTAGTCTTCTGGAAAAATAGGATTTTCCATATATTTCCCCGGATTTTCTGATCTTCGTGAATTTTGCCTCCAAGCAGCACCTTTTCCATCGGAATCTTGACTGCAGGGCTCCATGCTCCAAAAGTCATCAACCATGCAAAAACAGATGAAATAACATAAGTATCACCTCTCAATACGAAATATATCAATGAATAATTGTGAATTAAGACATAGAATAGTGATGCAAAATGGACGTATCAGACAGCAATATTGTAAATTTTGTAATGGACCATGGGGTTAGGCAAAGAGTGACTAAATTGGAAGTCCTGCACCACAGACATGGTTAGCTTCACAAATTGGCAAGGTT
This sequence comes from Avena eriantha, assembly GCA_910589775.1. Classification (NCBI taxonomy): domain Eukaryota; kingdom Viridiplantae; phylum Streptophyta; class Magnoliopsida; order Poales; family Poaceae; genus Avena; species Avena eriantha. Next base: position 543,227,070 of record OU342742.1, read on the forward strand.
CATCTTCCAAAAAGTGCTCTAACCCTACATTAGAAACCAAAGTGTGGAAATCTTGGAGAATTCCTGCAGCTCTCATGAACTCAGAACATGGATAAATGGAGGGAAAAACTTCCTCCTCCCGGTGGACCTTCATGATCTCAGGCACCCATAGTTCATGTTGGTTTAGGTGGTGCTCACTCATCTTCTATTCTGAAATTTAAATACCTATTAAACAAGTGATTGCAAAATAAAGATAATGAAGGATTCTACTCATAGGGACTTGTAAGAGGCCTAAACATGCATCAAAACTATATCTCTAAGCATCAAACAAGCTTACAAGCTCTCATAACTAGTCACCTACAGCAGCAAAATACTCAAAATATAATCCAGTAAACACAAATCTACTTGGACAAGGAGAGGAGTCACATACCAGGGAACAAATGCTCCAAATTTCAGTAAGAAAGATGGGATGAGCAAGGAGATCAAAAAAATCGAGAGCAAGCACAGAAAGAAAGCGATTTTGAGCAATGAACTGGAGCTTACTCGGGAGAGAGAAGAAAGTGGCAGGTGAGAGAGTTAGTGGGGGGGGGGGGCAGGGTGGCCCACACCAGGGCATGACGCCACCCAGGGCAGGCCGCGCCACCAGGTGGTGTGCCTGCCTGGTGGGTCCCCCTGGTAGCTCCCAGGCACTCCTCTGCCCCTTTTTTCACGTAAAAATTTAATATGAATTTTCTGGAATTTTTCAGGACACTTTATTTTTGGCATTTTTTAGGAATGGAAGAATGATTTTCAGACAGGAAGATTTTTTTGGAATATGATGCAAGGACAAAACAAAACTAGAACTACAGAAGTTCTAAGACACTCTAAAATGCAAGCAACTAACAACAAAGAAAACTAAACAAAAGCAAAAACTAAAATGGATAGAATAGAAGTAAACATAGATAATCATAGTGAAAACATTGTTTTGTTCAATGAAATCCTTTTGTTAACAATGTTGATCAGGTCTCGTTACCAAAACAATTTCATATGAGACAAAGTTTGTATTCCACGAATGATCATGTTACCTCAACCTTGATAGCAATGGTCCCAATCATAATAGTTTCAAATTTTTCTCTTGGTATGGGACAATATATTTCTCCAACTTGAATGCCCTCAACATGCTCAATTGAATTCAAACCATTAGTCCTTTCAATATTCTTGGGGAAATAGATAGTATGTTGCTTGTCATTCACATTGAAAGTCACCTTTCCTTGATTACAATTGATAACAGCTCCTGTAGTGTTAAGAAAAGGTCTCCCAAGAATAATAGACATATTATCATCTTCAGGCATTTCAAGCACAACAAAATCAGTCAATATCAAGCAATTATGAGCCACTTGAACAGGTACATCCTCACATATACCAACATGAATAGTGGTAGATTTATCAGCCATTTGCAAAAATATATCAGTTGGTATCAGTTTTTCTAGTTGAAGCCTCTTATAGAGAGAGAAAGGCATAACACTAACTCCAGCTCCCAAATCACACAAAGCAGTTATAACATAACTATTCTTAATAGAGCAAGGGATAGTTGGAATCCCTGGGTCTCCAAGTTTCTTAGGAACCTTACCATTGAAGGAATAATTAGCAAGTAAAGTAGAAATTTCTTCATTAGGGATCTTCCTTTTATTCAAGACAATATCCTTCATATACTTTGAGTAACGAGGCAATTTAATAGCATCAGTCAAAGGAATTTGCAAGAATAAAGGTTTCATCCACTCACAAAACTTACTATAGTGTTCATCCTCCTTTGACTTGTGTTTCTTATCAGGGAATGGCATAGGTTTTTGGACCCAAGGCTCTCTTTCACTACCATGTTTCTTCGGCGGTGTCGTAGTAGAAGGCCATCATCTTTAGGTTAGGAGAGAGAAAATTAGACACAAGGTGATAAGGAAGAGAAATACTAGAAGAGTACAAATAACTTAGAAGAATATAGAAAGCATAACACACATGGTAAAGGTGGTTTCCAATCCTAGGGGTCACGTCCTACAGGCAACTTTGTGCTCTGATACCATCTGTTGCGACCTCGGATCATTAAGGATCCTAAGTCCCTGTGATTAACATGCTAGTCCCTGGATCAATAGCTAGCACTTCACAGTCGATGAATATCATGTAAAACACAAGTCATTTTTACACGAATAATCCAGAGTATAATTATTACAACTTGCATAGCTTATAGCTAGCTCAAATAAAACAGCGGAAACTAAGTAAAACTTGAGTCCATCAACGCCTCAGGCTAGCTGCGTGAAGACCCGCGATCCCTACGCACCTTTCAATCTTTGGATTCTGCACATAAGACGTGCAGCCAACAAGTTGGGTCAATACTTTGAATATATTGGCAAATTACACCAAGGAAAGAGTAAGACTATCACTACATGCAAGGCTAAGAGTAGGCTCTGAGGTTCATTTGCGTAAAGCCAATTTTACCAGTGTAATAAGAAAAAGAGGAGGAAAGTTTTCCCTACTTTGTAAACTTTGATAAATAGTATAGGGTTGAATGGAACACGTGGATATTACTCACCAAGTGCCCAAATCAACCTAGCACTTGGATATTACGCACCAAGTTCCCAAAATCCCACCCAATGGCGATATTACTCACGCCCTGGGGTTTATAAAACGTTAAGTTTGGAAAAGAGAGAGAGGAAGATCTTCCAGAGGCTCCATCCTTCAGATGCTCAATGTTGTTCTGTTTCCGTGAACACGGCTGATCGATCAGATTGCAATACTCTCGGGAGGTTGTGCACTTTCCCCACAATCCACGATCAAGTCCTTTTACAGACAAGACCATGGCGAAGCCTTCCCTTAGTAGCCCCTCTACCAGCTGGATCCAATCGTGCCAAGAACCTCCAAATGTTGGTACCCCGGTGAGGTTTCCCACTAAGTACTAAGCCAAGACAGAGCCCATATGTATTGTGGTTGCACGGGAAGCTTCTGAATTCTGAAACATGGCAGACTTCTTTGATTCCTGGGCGGCCGTCCTCCACCAAAATGACCCGACAACCATTCCGCCTAGAAAGAAACTTAGTTTTATTTTGAAGGGGGTTTTGAGAAGAAAAGTTCATTCGAGAGAGCTCTCTTACTTAGAAAATGTTTGAGTCTTTCGAACCCTCCCAACGGTGCTTGATATGTACAAGTATATAGCATAGCCAGCATAACTTACATAAACAGGATAACCTATTGGGATGGGAATTCCTAAGCAAAGAGCTCCTCATGGCATACTAAAAAACCGCACTTGCAAAATAGTACTAAGAAAAACCTACCAAAATCCTACACATGCATACTACAAATTTTTTGAAGTGTAAAACATGCATAGTCAAACTGGGACATTAATGTGAACAAGTGGTGTAACTTGCCTTGATCCGAGCAGCAATCTACACAACAGTACTCCTCAGCGCACTCCGAGCAATCTAACGAAGCAAACAAGGATCCAATCACAATTTGCACAAAACAAGTCACGAAGTCAAATATGCATGCATGCAACACGGTAATATGCAAGGATGGATTTGATTTCGACCAAGGGTTTTAACCAGGGGTGTTGTTAAGTTGGAGATGTCATTAGAATTGATTTCCCACAGATTTTAAGTATTTTGGGTTAAACCCTAATTTACCAAGCTCAAAACTAGATCTATAACTCTAATCTTCCTCGAGACAGATCTGAACGCCCTAAGCAAGATATGACAATTTTCTACCGAAGGTCTCGACGATACAAAGCCAACGCAACAAGAATCAACTAAAACGGAGCTACGGATAATTTTCTGGAATTAAAATACTCTAACCTAAACTTTTAATTCTACTACAAGATTTCTGTGGCAAACAGTAATATTATTGTAGATCTGTGTTCTACTCGAAAATATGAATCCAACGGTATATCATACGCAATATTTGAACTAATATTCGAATTTCTATGAATTTTACGAGATTGGAGCTATTTCTGCCTAATTTAAAAAAAGAAAAACAAAAAGGCCAGAGAGGTGGCGACACGTGGCGGCTCAGGACTGGGCTGCCGGGCGCGCGTGACGCGACGCGGTGGTGACGCGGCGTCGACGTGGCGCTGCCACGCGGCACGACACGGTTGGCCGGGCCGTTGGCCGATCTGGGGCCGTCGGAGAGGGGGAAGGGCGGCGGCTGCTTACCGTGGGCGGCGACTAGCGGTGGCGGCGGACGGCGGCGCTCCTCCGGCGATGGTCGGCGGCGGCGGCGGTGCTCCTCCAGCCCGGCGAGCTAGACGACGGGGACCGGCTCCTCGTCGCGGTCGCGTTCCCGGGGGCGGCGGCGGTCCCCCCTTCCCGAGGCGACGACGGGCGGCGGCTGCTGGCGGTGGAGGCGGCAGTGCTTCGGCGAGCAATCGGCGGCGGCGGCGGAGAAAAAAGCTAGGGTTTGCTTGGGGAGGCTTGCCCGGCTTATATAGGGGCGAAAACTTGGCGCGGGGGTCGCGGAGTCCGCCCCGGAATCGTCGGCGGCGGTTGCGCTGGCGCGGCGGCGCCGTCGGGCTCGACCCGGACTCGGGGAGGAGGCAGCTGACAGGTGGTCCCCGCCTGTCGGCGGCTGCGGGCGCGGGGCGGCTGGCGGCTAGCGAGCCGGCTGCGCGTCGCCCACCCGGCCAGGCGGGCGGCAGGTAGCCCCGGGCTGGCTCGGCCGGCCCAGTTAGATTAGGTTTTTTTATTCCTTTTTATTATTTTCTGATTTGCTATTTGGTTAATAACTTTTGCAAACGGACTCTGAATTAGACGAAATTGGTCTCTAAAATTTTGTAAAAATAAGAGGGTTAGAATAGGACTATAAAATAACCCTTTTGCAAAGGTTTTGGTGGTTCAAAAGGTTTTACCCCCTTTTGTCTATAATTGACTATGGGGTTTGAGAATTACCCGATGCAAATTTTTCGATATGTGATGCCATGGTGCAATGATATGATGCATGCTTACTAGTAACATCTGAAATTGCAAAATTTGGGATGTTACAAACCTACCCTCCTTAAGAAGAATCTCGTCCCTGAGATTCAGGTTGGTTAGCAAATAGGTGTGGGTGTTCTTTCTTCAGGTCTTCTTCACGTTCCCACGTGACTTCTTCCTCGGAATGGTGATTCCATTGAACTTTGCAGAATCTGATAATCTTGGTACGAGTGATTCTCTCGGCTATTTCTAAAGTCCTGGTGGGTTTTTCCTCATAGGAGAGATCATTTTCCAATTGAACTTCTTCCAATGGAACTGTATCCTTTAGTGGGGTTTCAGCCATTTCTGGGTGACACTTCTGCAGTTGCGACACATGGAAAACATCGTGAACTGTTAACATTTCAGGTAATTCCAACTGATAGGCAACTTCCCCTCTGCGACCCAAGATTTTGTAGGGCCCTATGAATCGGGGTGCTAACTTACCCTTGATTCCGAATCTCTTAACTCCTCGTAGTGGTGAAACTCGGAGATACGCACAGTCTCCCACTTCATAAGTCACATCCCTGCGCTTGGAATCAGCATAACTCTTTTGTCTGGATTGGGCTATTTTTAACCTGTCTTGAATCTGTCTCACCTTTTCTTGGGCATCCTTGATCAGTTCAGGTCCAAACAGACTACGTTCTCCAACCCCACTCCATAGCAGCGGAGTCCTACACTTTCTGCCATAGAGAACTTCAAATGGAGCCATCTTGATGCTAGTTTGGTAGCTGTTATTGTATGAGAATTCCGCATATGGCAAATTTTCATCCCAACTAGACCCATAGTCCAGCGCACAGGCTCTTAACATGTCCTCCAAGATCTGATTAACTCTTTCGATTCGTGTAGCTGTCGCCAAAACTTAGAGGTGAATTGGGTACCTCTATCAGAAACAATCTCCTTGGGCACTCCGTGAATACTTACGATCTTTGACATATAAATTTTGGCAAGTTTAGCACTTGTATAGGTGGTCTTTACAGGAATAAAGTGGGCCACTTTTGTGAAGTGGTCGACCACTACCTAGATGGAGTCATACCCAGATCGAGTCCGGGGTAGTCCCGTGATAAAATCCATGCCTACCTTGTCCCACTTCCATTCGGGCACAGGTAATGGCTGCAGCAGTCCTGCGGGTTTTTGATTTTGGCCTTGACTCTGTTGCACACGTCACACAAGGAGATATATTCAGCAATTTATCTTTTCATGTTGTTCCACCAGAATCTATCTTTCACATCCATGTACATCTTTGTATTACCGGGATGAATTGAGTAAGGCGAATCGTGAGCTTCCTGAAGGATTAACTTTCTGATGTCAGGGTCATTGGGAACGCACAGACGCTTCTCATACCAAAGTGTTTCTTGTTCATCCGTGTGAAACCCTTTTGCTTTACCCTTGCTTAAATTAGCTCTTATTTCTTCCAACTCTTTGTCCTCCTTCTGGGCCTCTTTGATTCGGTCCAGAAGCGTCGGCACTATCTCCATTGCTAAGTATCCCTCCGGAACTATTTCCAACCTGAGGTCCTTGAATTGTTCACACAAATCGTTTGGAAGTTCTCCCACGGTAAGTCCATTTACATAGACTTTTCGGCTTAAGGCATCAGCCACAACATTGGCCTTCCCAGGATGGTACTGCAGGTCTAAGTCATAGTCCTTGATGAGCTCGAGCCATCTCCTTTGCCTCATGTTTAATTCCTTTTGAGTGAAGATGTATTTAAGGCTCTTGTGATCCGTGAACACATCACAATGTTTGCCCATTAGGTAATGTCTCCATACCTTGAGCGCATGCACAACTGATGCTAGTTCCAAATCGTGCGTGGGGTAGTTATTCTCATGGTGCTTAAGTTGCCGAGAGGCGTAAGACACTACTTTTCCATCTTGCATCAGAACACTACCCAGTCCTTGCCGGGAAGCATCGCAATAGACTTGAAAATCCTTTTGGATATCAGGGAGGCACAGAACCGGTGCTGTTACCAGGCGCTTCTTCAACTCTTGAAAACTTGCTTCACATGCCTCGGTCCATTGGAATTTCTTCTCTTTCTTCAGCAACTCTTTCATGGGCTTTGCTATCTTGGAAAAGTTTTCAATGAATCTTCGGTAATATCCCGCAAGGCCCAGAAAACTCCTAATATCACCCACATTCTTAGGAGACTCCCACTCTGTCACGGAAGCTACCTTACTTGGGTCCACGGCAACACCTTTATCCGACACAATATGACCAAGGAAACCCACTTCTTTCAACCAAAACTCACATTTTCTAAATTTGGCATACAACTTGTGTTCCCTTAACTTTTCCATAATCAGGCGCAGATGCCGCTCATGTTCCTTCTCGTTCTTGGAATATATGAGCATGTCATCAATGAATACCACAATAAACTTATCCAAGTATTCCATGAATACCTTGTTCATCATGGTCATGAAGTATGCTGGGGCATTGGTTAAGCCGAACGACATCATGGTGTACTCATATAGTCCGTATCTTGTGGTGAAAGCTGTCTTGGGTACATCCTGTTCCCGGATCTTTAGCTGGAAATATCTTGATCGGAGATCGATCTTGGAGAACACACTAGCTCCCTTTAACTGGTCAAACAGGTCGTTAATATTGGGTAGAGGGTACTTGTTCTTGACTGTCACTTCATTCAACGACCGGTAGTCCACGACTAGTCTCTTGGTTTTATCCTTTTTCTCCACGAATAAGACAGGTGCTCCCCAAGATGACGCACTTGGTTGAATGAAGCCTTTGTCCAACTGCTCTCTCAGCTGTTTCTTAAGTTCCTTCAACTCATCCACATCCATCTTGTATGGTCTCTTTGCTATTGGTCCAGTACCTGGCATCAAGTCAATGAGAAACTCGATGTCACGGTCGGGAGGCATCCCTGGCAATTCTTCCGGAAACACATCTGGATACTCCTTCACAATTGGCACATCCTCCAAGCTAACCCCCTTAAGACAGTTCACCATGCTTCCTTCGAGTGCGAAAGCTGACTTAAAGCGGATCCTTTTATTTTCCAGAGTCGTGAGTGCGATAGTCCTTTTGGCACAATCTATGACTCCCTCATACTCGGTCATCCAATTCATGCCCAAAATTATGTCCAAGCCTTGTGATTCCAGAATGACTAGGCTGGTGGGAAAGGTGTGCGCCCCAATCCTTAGTTCTAACCCACGGCATCCAGAGTTTGCCACTATTTCTCCTCCAGGAGAACTTACCCTTAGGGGAGTACTAATAGTCTCCGTAGGTACTTTGCCTCTATCCACAAATACCCTTGATATGAATGAATGTGATGCACCAGTATCAAAAAGAACAACTGCAGGTGTGGAGTTAAGCTTGAACTTACTGATCACGGAGTCAGGTGCCTCACAAGCATCCTCCACGGAGACATGATTCACCGTGGCTTTGACGAACGGGTTCGGCTTCTTCCCATTTCCATTACCATTGCTATGGTTGTGTCCGTTGCCGTTTCCATTGCCATTCCCATTCTTCGCCTTTTCAGGACAAGTAGTCGCATAGTGCCCTGTCTTGTTACACTTGAAGCATGTCACTTCACTCAGATCCTTCCCATTGCCATTTCCATTGCGGTGCTTATGGCCATTGTGGTTATGTCCTCCATGACGATGACCATTGTGGTTGTGGGGTGGTGGTGACGAAGTGCGTTGCTTCTGATATGGGGCAGAGTTGTGCTTGTGTGAGGTGGACTTTCTCTTCCGGTTCTCTATACTCCTTTGCTTTGCTTCAACTACGACTGCCCTGTCCAGAAGTTCTTGATAGTTATCAAACTTCAGAGCCACAAGCTGAATAGATATTTCATCATTAAGTCCCCTAAAGAACTCCTCTTGTCTCTTGGCATCAGTGGATACATCATCAGGTGCATAACGTGCCAGCTTGTTGAAAAGGTCCCCATACTCGGAGACAGAGCGGTGTAGTTGTTTCAAGTTGCAGAACTCACGTCGCTTAAGTGACATGACTCCCGCGGCTACGTGATGAGTATGAAAGGCTGCTTCAAACTGGTTCCAGGTGATAGCTTCAATATCGGGGTGGGTGACCTGGTAGTTATCCCACCATTCGGCAGCTGGTCCCTCAAGTTGGTGCGCGGCAAAGCGCACCCTCTCAGCTCCAACAACTTGGACGGTGTCTAACTTTTTGTTGATGGTGCGGAGCCAGTCGTCTGCCACAATTGGCTCAGAACTACTTGAGAAAGTTGGAGGGTTCAACCTCAAGAACCGAGTCAAGCGATCTTGTTGGGGCGGTGGAGGCGGTGGAGGTGGTGGGTTGTTGTTATTGTTTTGCATGTTTTGAGTGAGGAGTTGGATCAGCTGATTCTGGGAGTTCAGAAGTTGTGCTATCTCTAGGGGCATGTTGTTATTGTTGTTTCCACGTCTCGCCATCTGGAGAGTTTGGGAGGCGAGTTAAGAAATAGGTAGAAAGTCTAAGGAATAAACTCCTACCCTTATGTAAACAAGAGAAGAAAACACACGTGAAAAGCAAGGCACACATAGCACGAAAATCCACACACTCGACCAAGATTAACTAACCAATATAAGATTTTTGGTACTCATTACAATCGTGAATAACGTTCGACTATAGAACTAATGGTGGTCCAACTACTCTACTCATCATCCACTTCCTCATCCTCAATGATGAAGCCTTCCTTTTCCAGCAGTGACTTGTATAGCTCCATGTCCCTCGTCGTGGCTTCAAGTTTCTATTGAAGTTCCTTCATCTCCTGTGGCTCCGGTGTTGCATCTTCGAGCCTTCCTTGAAGTTCCTTCACCTCTTGCAGTTCCTGGGTAGCAGCTTCCAGCTTCGCTCGGAGTTCCTTCTTCTCCTTCTGTAGCTTCTTGATCAAACTTGACCCCATAGTCACGGGCATGATCTTCTCCTCCAAGCTCCTCTTAGCTGCTCGCAGGTCCTTCATCATGGTGGCAAGGTTCTTGAACTCCAGCTCGTTCTTTGCGAGCACTAGACTTTTCTCCCTAATCTTCTTTTTCTTATCTTGCACTCTCTTCTCTTGATTAGAGAACCGCTTGTCTTGGGCGGTGAGCTCCCCTCCTAGGGACCTGATCTTCTCTTCCAGCTCCTCGATCTTCTCGTCCTTCTCCTTGACTAGGGCACAAAGCTCGTCATTCCTCACAATCTCAAGGCAGCTCCCCTTCTGAAGGTCATTGATGTGGAACTCCAAGTCTTGATATTGGATTCTTCGACGCTTGCATGTCTTCCTCTCCTCCGGGGTTAACTCGATTGGAACTCCCTTCTCATCACGTCTTCTAAGGAGTTTGATGTAGTGGCCTTCAACCTCTTCATGGTGGCGTCCGCAAAGGCGTCCAATGAGCTCCTGCAAGCAAATTCTAAGTCCTTTCTCCTTGGAGTCGCTAGTGACGTTGAGTACAATGGCCTCTGTCTTGGGTTCTGTCTGACTGCGCCCTGGTTGGATGACTTCAATCGCCCAGCATCCTTCCTTGTGCATTTTCCTCAACTCGCTTCCCTTGATTGATGGCATGGGTAACTGCAGTGTCTTGATGATGTCCAGAAGGCATTCCCCGAAGCGCAGGCACTTGATTTCTTCGGCGGTGTCGTAGTAGAAGGCCGTCATCTTTAGCTTAGGAGAGAAAATTAGACACAAGGTGATAAGGAAGAGAAATACTAGAAGAGTACAAATAACTTAGAAGAATATAGAAAGCATAACACACATGGTAAAGGTGGTTTCCAATCCTAGGGGTCACGTCCTACAGGCAACTTTGTGCTCTGATACCATCTGTTGCGACCTCGGATCGTTAAGGATCCTAAGTCCCTGTGATTAACATGCTAGTCCCTGGATCAATAGCTAGCACTTCACAGTCAATGAATATCATGTAAAACACAAGTCATTATTACACGAATAATCCAGAGTATAATTATTACAACTTGCATAGCTTATAGCTAGCTCAAATAAAATAGCGGAAACTAAGTAAAACTTGAGTCCATCAACACCTCAGGCTAGCTGCGTGAAGACCCGCGATCCCTACGCACCTTTCAATCTTCGGATTCTGCACATAAGAGGTGCAGCCAACAAGTTGGGTCAATAATTTGAATGTATTGGCAAATTACACCAAGGAAAGAGTAAGACTATCACTACATGCAAGGCTAAGAGTAGGCTCTGAGGTTCATTTGCGTAAAGCCAATTTTACCAGTGTAATAAGAAAAAGAGGAGGAAAGTTTTCCCTACTTTGTAAACTTTGATAAATAGTATAGGGTTGAATGGAACACGTGGATATTACTCACCAAGTGCCCAAATCAACCTAGCACTTGGATATTACGCACCAAGTTCCCAAAATACCACCCAATGGCGATATTACTCACGCCCTGGGGTTTATAAAACGTTAAGTTTGGAAAAGAGAGAGAGGAAGATCTTCCAGAGGCTCCATCCTTCAGATGCTCAATGTTGTTCTGTTTTCGTGAACATGGCTGATCGATCAGATTGCAATACTCTCGGGAGGTTGTGCACTTTCCCCACAATCCACGATCAAGTCCTTTTACAGACAAGACCATGGCGAAGCCTTCCCTTAGTAGCCCCTCTACCAGCTGGATCCAATCGTGCCAAGAACCTCCAAATGTTGGTACCCCGGTGAGGTTTCCCACTAAGTACTAAGCCAAGACAGAGCCCATATGTATTGTGGTTGCACGGGAAGCTTCTGAATTCTGAAACATGGCAGACTTCTTTGATTCCTGGGCGGCCGTCCTCCACCAAAATGACCCGACAACCATTCCGCCCAGAAAGAAACTTAGTTTTATTTTGAAGGGGGTTTTGAGAAGAAAAGTTCGCTCGAGAGAGCTCTCGTACTTAGAAAATGTTTGAGTCTTCCGAACCCTCCCAATGGTGCTTGATATGTACAAGTATATAGCATAGCCAGCATAACTTACATAAACAGGATAACCTATTGGGATGGGAATTCCTAAGCAAAGAGCTACTCGTGGCATACTACAAAACCGCACTTGCAAAATAGTACTAAGAAAAACATACCAAAATCCTACACATGCATACTACAGAATCTTTGAAGTGTAAAACATGCACAGTCAAACTGGGACATTAATGTGAACAAGTGGTGTAACTTGCCTTGATCCGAGCAGCAATCTACACAACAGTACTCCTCAGCGCACTCCGAGCAATCTAACGAAGCAAACAAGGATCCAATCACAATTTGCACAAAACAAGTCACGAAGTCAAATATGCATGCATGCAACACGGTAATATGCAAGGATGGATTTGATTTCGACCAAGGGTTTTAACCAGGGGTGTTGTTGAGTTGGAGATGTCATTAGAATTGATTTCCCACAGATTTTACGTATTTTGGGTTAAACCCTAATTTACCAAGCTCAAAACTAGATCTATAACTCTAATCTTCCTCGAGACAGATCTGAACACCCTAAGCAAGATATGACAATTTTCTACAGAAGGTCTCGACGATACAAAGCCAACGCAATAAGAATCAACTAAAATGGAGCTACGGATAATTTTCCGGAATTAAAATACTCTAACCTAAACTTTTAATTCTACTGCAAGATTTCTGTGGCAAAACAGTAATATTATTGTAGATCTGTGTTCTACTCGAAAATATGAATCCAACGGTATATCATACGCAATATTTGGACTAATATTCGAATTTCTATGAATTTTACGAGATTGGAGCTATTTCTGCCTAATTTAAAAAAAGAAAAACAAAAAGGCCAGAGAGGTGGCGACACGTGGCGGCTCGGGACTGGGCCGCCGGGCGCGCGTGACACGACGCGGTGGTGACGCGGCGTCGACGTGGCGCTGCCACGCGGCGCGACGCGGTTGGCCGGGCCGTTGACTGATCTGGGGCCGTCGGATCTAGATCCGACGGTCGGAGAGGGGGAAGGGCGGAGGCTGCTTACCGTGGGCGGCGACTGGCGGTGGCGGCGGACGGCGGCGCTCCTCTGGCGATGGTCGGCGGCGGCGGTGCTCCTCCGGCCCGGCGAGCTAGACGACGAGGACCGGCTCCTCGTCGCGGTTGCGTTCCCGGGGGCGGCGGCGGTCCCCCCTTCCCGAGGCGACGGCGGGCAGCGGCTGCTGGCGGTGGAGGCGGCGGTGCTCCGGCGAGCAATCGGCGGCGGCTCGGCGGCGGCGGCAGAGAAAAAAGCTAGGGTTTGCTTGGGGAGGCGTGCCCGGCTTATATAGGGGCAAAAACTTGGCGCGGGGGTCGCGGAGTCCGCCCCGGAATCGTCGGCGGCGGTTGCGCTGGCGCGGCGGCGGCGTCGGGCTCGACCCAGACTCGGGGAGGAGGCAGCTGACAGGTGGTCCCCGCCTGTCGGCGGCTGCGGGCGCGGGGCGGCTGGCGCCTAGCGGGCCGGCTGCGCGTCGCCCACCCGGCCAGGCGGGCGGCAGGCAGCCCCGGGCTGGCTCGGCCGGCCCAGTTAGATTAGGTTTTTATTCCTTTTTATTCTTTTCTGATTTGCTATTTGTTTAATAACTTTTGCAAACGGACTCCGAATTAGACGAAATTGGTCTCTAAAATTTTGTAAAAAGAAGAGGGTTATAATAGGATTATAAAATAACCCTTTTGCAAAGGTTTTGGTGGTTCAAAAGGTTTTACCCCCTTTTGTCTATGGGGTTTGAGAATTACCCGATGCAAATTTTTCGATATGTGATGCCATGATGCAATGATATGATGCATGATTACTAGTAACATCTGAAATTGCAAAATTTGGGATGTTACACTTCTTCAACTTTTTCTTTAATAGGAACTTCATTTTCTTCATTACCATTTTCAGTTTCAGCATCAGAGATAGATATACTATTAGGATCTATAGCAGGTTCAGAGGGTTCTACAATAGTTTTATGTTTCTTTTTTCCTTTTCTTACGAGTAGAACCACTATTTTCAGCTTGTTGAGAATCCTGCTCAATTCTTTTGGGATGCACCTCAGGATATAGAGGATCCTGGGTAGCAGCTCCACTTCTAGTTCTAATTTCATAAGCATGTTTTTCTTTAGCAGCATTAACTAGCAAGTCGTTTTGCACTTTAACGAGTTGATCTATTTGAGTTTGAACCATTTGAAAGTGTTTAACAATCATTTTAACATCATTAGAGGTTCTTTCCACAATATCTTTCAACTCAACAATAGCTCTAGTGTTTTCCATTAGATGATTTTGCACCCTTTTATTAAAGTTATCTTGCATAAAAATATCAAATTCTTCTAAGCATTGATCAGGAGGTTTAGAGTAAGGGATATAACCTTCATCAAAGTGTTGGAGAGAGTGTAACTCAATAGTGGATAAGTAGGGAATAGGCTTACATAATTCTTCTATAGGAGGTAAATTCTTGACATCTGCATCTTTAATTCCCTTCTCCTTAAGACATTTCTTAGCTTCCTTCATCACTTCATCATTTAATTCAATAACTCCCCTCTTCTTTGATGTTGGAATAGGCACAGGAATAGATGGTTCAGGTATAATTACTTCAGGTATAGCTTGTTTAGGAGGAGTCCAATCTTCATAATTCTTGCTTATTTTAGCCATTAATTCCTCAGCTTCCTTAGGAGTCCTATTCCTGAAAACACAATCAGCACAACTGTCCAGGTATGTCCTAGATTCCTCGGTTAGTCCATTATAAAATATATCAAGAAGCTCATTCTTAGGTAATGGACTTCCAGCCCGTGCATGAATCAAAGCACAAAACCTTACCCAAGATTCGGGCAATACCTCTTTTTCTCCCTGTTTAAAATCAAAAAGTTCCTGCAAAATAGCATGTCTAGCACTGGGAGGAAAATATTTCTGCAGGAAAGTACTAATCTAGCACTCAGGGCTATCAATAGATCCAGGAGGTAAATTACTAAACCAAGTTTTAGCTTCTCCTTTCAGTGAAAAAGGGAAAATCTTAGCGACAAAGTAAGTACGCATCTTAATATCATCAGAAAACAAGCAACTCATGGTAGAAAGTTCATTCATATGTGCTACCGCACTTTCATTCTTAGTCCCACAAAAAGGTTCTTTCTCGACAATATCTATGTAAGATAGATCGAGAGAGAAATCATAATCTTTATCTATAATGTTTATGGGAGAAGCAGCAAACTTAGCAATAGGAGACAATTTGGGTCTAATAGTACGCCTCTCAAGGAGACTCTTAGCAGCGCTCCTATCATGGGTGTTTTTACATTCTTTAATAAATTCATCGGTCATCTCAACATAACCATCTTCAATATCATAACTTTCACTAGCCTCAGGAGAACTAACAGGTGTGGTAGTGTCTTCATTAGGAGTTTCAGTATTTCCATCTATAGTTCTAGTAATCATAGCATCTAGGAAAGGACCTAATGAACCACTCTTATCAAGCACAGTAGAAGCAGCATCATAAGCATCGGAAGTTTCAGATTCAGTAGTAGTAGCAGTGTGTGTAGCACATGTATGGTAAAATAGGTCACGAAGATGATCTGGGTTTCAAGATCATGGGCATTTATGCCGACTGACAACGGGATCATATCATTGGAGAATGATGTGATTGGACATTCCTCGAAGGATTGCAACACGATCAAGTCATATAGTTCATTGTTGCAACAACTATACCTAGACTCCTTCTCCTTAGACCGTGAGATCATATTACTCACTGTTTCCCGAGGCTGCTTTGACTACATCAACCGTCATCTGGTAATACGGTGGCCATAAAGGTGTATGTTGGGTATTACAAAGGAATAGTTGATGACATGTGACTGCAAGACCAGGATTTGTTCACCCACATGACAGGTAAAGATACATACATCCGGCTTGGTGAGATTACATCCATAAATGTTGCAACATGCGACTAGGTCACGGGGATGTAATATCACGGTAACAAGAAAACAGAACTTGTTGTGAACGAGATTGAACAAGGTATGGGATACCAATGATCGGATCTCAGACAAGTTGTATCGAGGAACAAAAGGAAGAGGATGCTACATTTAGCGGTTCAAACGATATTGTCATCAGGAATGCATAGGGGTCACATGGACATCCCTGGTACCTCTGTTGATCATTGATACAGATCATGTCTAGAGCATTCCCGAGCCATTAGAGGATACACTTAAGGGTACGATGAGAGCGATCATTCATAAGACGGAATCATAGTAGAGAAATAGAAAACTGGAATTGTTCCGCAGAGAGATCTGAAGTTGTTCGGAGAAAGAATAAAGGATCGGAATCATTTCGGGAAAGATCCGAATTCATTCGGAGGAAATCGAAAGGGAAACGAAAGGTGGTTCGGGTCAAGACGGATTTTGTAATATGTATTTACATATTAATTAATGTAATTAATATTAAATATAATATTAAAATCTAATTTGAAGGGGTATTCTACTAATGGGCCAAACTTCCTATGGAAAAAGGGCCCATGAGGGAAAACCGAAGGAGGGGAGGGCCAAGGCCTAGGCGCCTCAAGGGGGCCCACCCGGCCAGCCTAGGATTGTGCGCGGGGTGGGGCCTACCCCTGGCCGGCTGGCCCATGAGGCCCATGCGCCTCCCCCCTCTCCCTTCAATAGTCCCACATGGGAAACCCAAAGGGGAGGGCACACCCCCTCCCCCTATATAAAGGGGTGCCCATGGGTGGGATTAAACACACCAATATTTGGAGAAGTCCTTTGGTTGACTTCATCCTTCCCTCTCTCTCTATACCTTGTGACCATGGCCCCAAGTCTGGGCTGTGCGATCAAGGCACACCTGCAGTATGCCGTTGCGCTGCAGGGATTCCTAGCCAGATATCAACTTCCGCACTCCTGGCGAGATCGGGGAGCCAGAGGTCTCATCGTGCACCGGATGTGTACGAAGACATGAGGCGCAACACTTGAGGCACTTAAATGTCGTGAGCCGGAGCTATTGCACGATGAAGATCAAGAAGGAGCAAGGGGTGACCTGCGAGGAGCTTCGCGACCTTGAGGTCGGCTACAAGTACGACTACTTCAACCACATTCCCCGCAGAACGTTAACCGCGTATGGTCTACAAGGGTATGTATTCTCTATGCATTGGCTGTTACCGCATTACTACATAGATAGATCCTAGGCAGTTCTGGGGTTCCATCGTAGGAATTTTTTGTTTTCTACTGTGATCCCCAACACTTTCTTCCATATAAGAACTCAAATAGGGCCATTTGCAAACTGGCTTGATAACTGTTGTTGTATGAGAATTCTGCGAAAGGCAGACAATCTTCCCATTTTGATCCATACTCTAACACACATGCTCTTAACATATCTTCTAAGATCTGGTTGACTCTTTCAGTCTGTCCATCGGTCTGCTGGTGATAAGCTGTGCTAAAATTCAACTTGGTTCCCAGTCCTTCTTGGACTTTCTGCCAAAATCTTGAGGTAAATTGGTTCCTCGATCCGACACTATGGTCTTGGGGGTTCTAGGCAAACTGACGATTCTAGCAATGTACAACTCTCCTAGCTTCAAACTCTGGTAGGTTGTCTTGACATGTATAACATGGGCTACCTTTGACAGTCTATCAACGATGACCCAGATTGAGTCATTTCCCCTACTATAAGTAGGCAAGCCAGTGATAAAGTCCATTTCGACGGAATCCCATTTCCATTCCGGAATCTGCAATGGTTGCAACAGTCCTGTGGGTCTCTGATGTTCCGCCTTGACTCTCTAACAGATATCACACTTGGCGATGTAGCTTCCGATTTCTCTCTTCATCTTGTGCCACCAAAATTGCTCCTTCAAATCTTGATACATATTCGTTCCTCCGGGGTGTATAGAATAAAGAGTATCATGAGCTTCTTGCATGATAACTTGCTTCAGCTCCGAATCTGCTGGCATAAAGATATGTCCTTTGTACCACAAAACTCCTTCTTGGTCTTCGGTAAATCCAGGTACCTTTCCTATACTAATACGACGCTTGACTCTGTCGATACTTGCATTTCCCTTCTGGGCTTCCTTGATGTGGCTAATCAAAGTGGGTTGAAGTTCAATGCTAGCTAAAAATCCTTTGCTAACTAGCTCATTTCTAAACTGCTCCAACTCCTCATGCAAACTTGGTTGCTTCTCCTTGATCATGGTGTTTAACCTACACGGATATCTGCTAAGAGCATCCGCTACCACATTGGATTTGCCGAGGTGATAGTGAATGTCAAGGTCGTAATCCTTGATTAACTATATCCATCTCCTTTGGCTCATATTCAGCTCCTTTTGAGTGAAAATATACTTCAAGCTCTTGTGATCTGAGTAAATCTCATAGAGGTTACCCATAAGGTAATGACGCCATGTCTTCAAGGCTAAAACTACAGCTGCTAGTTCAATATCATGGGTAGGGTAGTTCTGCTCATGCGGCTTCAGTTGTCGAGACAGACATGCAATGACTTTGCCTTCTTGCATCAACACACATCCGAGACCAATCTTGGATGCATCACAATACACATCAAACGGCTTCTTGATATCTGGCATAATCAATATTGGGGCTGAAATCAATCTCTTCTTGAGCTCTTGGAAACTTGCTTCACATTTGTCGGTCCATTCAAACTTCTTGTCCTTCTTCAACAATTGGTTCATTGGTCTTGCGATTCTTGAAAATCCTTCTATGAACTTGCGGTAATATCCCGCTAATCCGAGAAATGCACAGACTTGGGTTTGACTGGTTGGGGCTTCCCATTCTTCAACATCTTTGATCTTGGTGGGATCAACAACGACTCCTCCTGCCGACACAATATGTTCGAGGAATCCTACTTCTTTCAGCCAAAACTCACATTTGCTGAACTTGGCATACAACTGATGTTCTCTAAGGGTTTCAAGGATGATTCTCAGATGTTGCTCATGGTCTTCTTCTGACTTGGAGTAGATAAGAATATCGTCGATAAACACAACGACAAACTTATCCAGAAAGTACATAAAGATCTTATTCATGAGATTCATGAAATAAGCAGGGGCATTGGTTAATCCAAAAGACATGACCGTATACTCATATAATCCATATCTGGTAGTAAAGGCGGTCTTTGGAATATCCATTGCACGAATGTTGAGTTGATGATAACCAGTCCTAAGATCAATCTTAGAGAACACTCTGGCACCAGTCAACTGATCAAACAGATCCTCTATCTTGGGCAGTGCGTACTTGTTCTTGATGGTGACATCATTCAGCTTCCAGTAATCTATGCACAAACGGTTACCTCCATCCTTCTTGTCGACAAACAAAATAGGCGATCTCCATGGCGATGCGCTTGGTTGAATCAAGCCTTTCTCCAGCATAGCATCAAGTTGCTTCTTCAGCTCCACTATCTCGGATGGGTTCATGCTATAGGGTCTCTAAGCTATGGATCCGGTTCCAGGAATTAGTTCAATAATGAACTCAATATCCCGATCCGAGGGCATACCAGGCAATTCATCTGGGAATATGTTGGGGTATTCACAGACTACTCTGACTTGGTCTATGGTTGGTAGGGCTAGACTCTTGTTGCATTTGAATTGATGGCGCAAGGTTTCAGAAACATGCTCTATTGTTACTCCAGAGCTACTGGTCATGGTGATGGCTTTCTTGGCATAGTCGATCAATCCTTTATGTTTCGACATCCAATCCATTCCTAGTACTACTTCCAAACCTTTGGTTCCAAGTACTAATAGATTGGCATAAAAATCTATCCATGAATTCTGATAGGCACAGCTTTGCAAATATGTCTAGATTTGGTGGTTGAACCAGGTATTTGAACTATCATAACATGCTTCAAGTTGTTTGGGTGAATCTTACTAGTGCATGCAAATTCTTCTGTAACAAATGAGTGCGATGCTCTAGAATCAAACAACATTCTTGCTAATACTGAGTTAACAGAAAACATACCCAGCATGACATCTGGCGCTTCCTGGGCTTCTTCAGCATTCATGTGGAAAATACGGCCGTTGTCGTTGTGCGAATTCCCGGGGGCAAATCTCCTACCGGGCTGAACACGGTGTTGTTGTTGAGCTGGGACATTCACATTGGAAGTGGTGGAAATCTTCTTGGGACACTCGTTGGAGTAGTGACCCTTCACTCCACATTCAAAGCAAGTGATCTGAGACTTGTCTTTGCTGCAACATGCACGGCATTGCTTCCAGTCCTTGGGGCAGTATTGTTGTTGTTGTTGACCTTTGGCAGTGCACGGTTGAAGTTGTTGGAGTTGCCGGGGTGGTTGCTGTGGTTCCCTCCGGTCTTCACATTTCCTCCGCTATGGTTGGTGTAGCTTGGGAGATACATTTGGGGTATATTGTTCTGCGGGGCATATCCTGCAGACGGGTTGGGGCGTTACTTCTGGTGACTGTTGGATCCACTCTGGTGCATCATCCTGCGCTTGCGGTTGTCGTTGGCTTGGTTGATCTTTCCTTCCATCTGGATGGCAGAGTTGACTAGCTCTTCGAGATCGTCAAAATGGATGTTGATTAACACCGTTTTCATCTCATCATGCAACCCATTTAGGAATATCTCCTTCTTCTTGGCTTCAGTATTGATCTCATCAGGTGCATAACTAGCGAGGGACAAAAATCTGTCACGGTACTCTACTACAGTCATCCTGCCCTGCTTCAGTTCTCTGAACTCATCTCTCATTCTCGTGACTAAACCTTGCGGCACATGGGTGCGGCTAAACTTGGTCTTGAAAGCTTCCCATGTCATCACTTGACCGTGGTTCATGGTACGGGTGCTATTCCACCATGCTCTTGCATCTCCTGCCAAATAGTGGGTGGCAAATGATGACCCACAAGTATAGGGGGTGTATCGCAGTATTTTCGATAAGCAAGAGTGTCGAACCCAATGAGGAGAAGAAGGTGCTGGCTAGTGGTATGGATCAGGAATTCTCTGCAAATACGTAGCAAACATATTTTTAGGGGTTTTTGATAAAGCAAGTAAATAAAGTACTAGTAAACAAAAGACAATAATAATAAATGCAGCAAGTGGCCCAATCCTTTATTCAGCAAAGGACAAGCCAGTTGTATTACTTAAGATGACCAAACATTCTCGAGGACACATGGGAAGACTCCCAAGTGTTTTCGCTTCATATAATTGATTAATCTTCTTTAGCGTGCTAAGTGTTGTGTGGGTGAACCTGTGCTAATGTATCGACCTTCCTAGGACTAATACATACTTGTGATTATACCCCTTGCAAACATCCGTAAGTACAAGAAAGTAATTAAGGTAGAAACCTAACCACAACTTTAAACTCTAAGACCCTTACGTCCCTTGTGCAATGGTTTCCTAACGGGGGTTCAGGTTTCTGTCACTCCGGCAACCCCTACGATTAGTTGTTGTCAACACCCAGATTTTTAATCCCAGATGCCCGTTATGCCATACCTCGCAATCCTAGGATTACCATTTTTGCGAGACATAACGGATTGGATATCACAGTACATCATCCATTACAAAAAATACATAAGGTCTTACACAAATAAGGATCTCATGATCCAGTCTTAATACAACAAGCAGCAGAAATAAAAGATAAGTGTAGCGGTGGGGTCCATCTTCAGGGGCACAGGCAATGCTGACGAAGGTAGATAGTCCTAGTTATCATAGTCGTCCTGTTGGCCATCATCTTGATAGTCTCCTTCATAGTCTGGCCATGATAATAGCCAGGGACAAAAGCCATGAGTACTCTTTAAGTACTCGCAAACTACCACTAACAAGTACTCTAATTCCAAGATAAAGTGCTAACTCGAAGTATAACTATAAAGTTAAATTTGAAACCTAAGCTGAGTTCAGAAGCCAAGAAAGATAAAATAACGTTCTAGAATCACTTAGGTGGGAAGCTAATGTCATAAACACAACCCTGTTGTGGTCAAGTCAAGATTCATCATTCATATCAAGTTATTTGGAAAAAACATCTCACAACGAAACAGTATGGCCATTCCAACTGTCCATAACCACGGACGCGGCTATTCGAATAGTTTGACACTCTGTAGAGGTGGTCCACTTTCACCACAAGATTCGATACATCTGTCAGGGATAACCCTGAATCATCATACTTAGTATGCAGATAATCAAACATAACCTTTCCTTTACACACCCTAGTATAAGCACCTCTCCTATGAGCATGGCCTCCCAACCATGACCATCAGTCATCTTGGGCACTGCATAGGTGGAAAACATTGAGAGGTAGCCTCAACTCAAACTTCTCCCGCCAGGGAACTAATACTAATGCATATAAATTTCCAGCTAAGCCTTACCCAATTCAGGTAGTGTGGTTGTACGGTAATTTTGGAATGGTATCGCATCTGAATCCAACCATCAGTTTTATAAAAGGGTTAAGGCTCATGCCTCAACATTTTCATCTTCATCAACCATTTGTGTTTCTCAACACATGTCAAAACATCTCAATATAATGACTCATCATTCCAAGGTTTTCATAACTCATTTTCACCAAGTGTTCCCATCTAAAGTGACTCAAGTTTTTGATCTACTCTAAACTACTAAGTTAAGAGTGTTCACTAAGGTGGAAAAGATGGGTTCAATCCCATGCCATAGAATGAAATCTAAAGGGGTTCTAATTAGGTCAAGTTTTATACTTTTTATGCTACCTTCCAAACAAGTAAGGAACTTTGTGGAACTAAGAGAGTAAAGCTTGTAAATAAGACTTGGGGTATTACTAGTCAAAGGGGTGTGATCAAAGCATGCTTAAGGCATCTTTGCTAAACCATCTAGTTTGGTCCTAACATGCTAAGCACTAAACTTGCAAGTGTTAGCTTGCACTGTTAATGGTGGCTTGCCTTGGTTGGTGCAGTGGTTGAAGTTTTCTTCTTCTTCTTCTTCTTCTTCTTGGTAGAACTCCTCCTCCTCGAAAGCTTGGTCAGTACTATCGTCTATAAATACATACGGAGCACACAATCACCAAACAATACTTAACTAGGCTAAGTAGCATTCTAAGACACCCATTTGATGATCTAGTATCATCACAAGCATCACAAGTTTAATTCAATGGTTTCATCCTTTTTATTTTAGAAAAGTAATTTCTACTCATTGAAAAATTAACTAAGATTTAATATTCACCACTTAAAATATGGGATCATGTTGACACATGTCATCACCACATATCCTAACATGTGGGAATGAGAATTAAAGGTTGGATCAACATTACTTTGGTTTAAGTTCATTATTTAATGATTTAAAGTGACTAGAAATGCCTATATAGCATTATTTTGGTACTAGTCCAAAGTCACTGCATGTAAACCTTAATATTATTACATAGTTAGATAGATATGATGAAATGTGATTTTTGAGAGTTGGAATCAACTCCAAAGCTAACTTGGTTGATTTTATAAAAATGTTGCAAGTTACAAATACTTCTGTTTTGTTATTTTTATTAGGAGAGATCTATAACTCTAATTTAATTAAATCCAATGGGCTTGGATAGATCATCTTACTACCTTTCGGGAAAAATTAGTTTCATGCAATTTGGATTTGTAAAACTCCCAGAATTGAATTTTAAACTAGTGGACATAAACTAGATTTAACTAAAAAGAAAAATCCAGATTTTAATGGCTAGGCTAGCACGGGAAAGAACTTGGGCCAGCCCAGTGGTGCTCTGCGGCGCGAGGCTCAGCTGACAGGGGGTCCCGCTTGTCAGTGGGTCTTAACACACGAAACGGTACGCGCGCTGTGGGCCGTAGGATTAGAAGGGGAATCTACGGCTGAGGGTCATCGTCGACAACGAACAGGTCGCCGGCGAGCTCGAACCCTAGCGGCTCTGTGGGGGTCTGCTGGGGACGTACCAGGGCTCCAGTGACGATGGCAAGGCGGGCAAACAAACTGGAAGACGATGGCGAGGCGAGGCGCGGTTGCGGCGGAGCTTGGGGTGCCCTAAATCGTAGGCGCCCTTCTCCTCTAGAGGCGGCTGCTCTGGCTCCAATTCAGGCGAGCTGCTGCTCCCCTTGCCCCGACTAGAGGTGGGTGAGGTTCAGTGAAGTGAGGGCAGAGGAGTGGTGTGGAGAGAAGAGGCTGGGGATGCCTCCTTTTATAGGCCCGACAGTGACACCGAAGGGTATGGGCGGGCAACTCCGGCGACAGGGCTACGGGCGGCTAGCGGCATGGCTGAGGATGGCGATCGACAGGCGGTCCCCTGGCGGTGCTCTAGGAAGTGAATGCGGCCGTAGGGGCGGTGGTATGCGGTCTGGGCGAGGTGGCGCTCTGAGCGGCAGAGGCGGCGGTGTCCACGGCGAGCGGTGGCTGTGAGGCGTTGGGCGACGAACAGGGGTGTCTGGGGTGTTCCCCAGGTCGTGGCGGAGCGGTGGGCGTGGCCTGCGGCCAAGGGGCGGTCTATGCGAGCAGGGATAGAGCGTGCTTTGGGGGCGGCGTCGGCATGGTCGACCAGCTCCGGGCGCGGCGGTTTCTGGCCGTTCCTGTCTCTGGCTCTGGCCTAGGGCTGGTTCGACGGTGGTAGTCGACCACTGGCAACTTGCTAGACATGGCGAGAGAGGCTGGAGAGGTCTGCTGCTGCGAGTGCTTGGTCGGCCGGCGAAAGGTGGCTCGGCATGGCAATGCAGTGCAGCTAGGAGGTAGGGGATGTGCTGGTGTGGGTCTGGTTGGGCTTGAGGGAGACAAAGATGATCAAAGCACATTAATTTGCTAGACAAGATCAACCCAAAACAGTAATAGTTAGGCCACTTTGATCTTGCCCACAAAGTGTTTCATGAAATGGCCGAAAGAGAAAAACTTTTGAATTTTGAGTTCAAAATTTTTGAGTAATCTCCACTGGTTCTAGGTAGTCTCTGGTTGCAAGGGTTTTGAAAGTGGAGCTCAAATAAGTGGTTTTTGGATTAGGGGTGATCTATGCATATGCATTGGATTCAATTTTCAAATGCCATTTAAAATAAGTAAAAGAATGTTTTTAGTAGATCAAAAGGTGGGCCTTGGTACCTCATTATGTGTACTAGCAAGGGGTACAAATATCATGAATTTATTCCATTAATAAATGAGTGCTAGGAACACTCAAAGTAGTGTAGTGGATTAAAATGGCCAAAATGACCATTCCTCCTTTTTAATTCTTTTTGATTTGATTTTCTTTAGGAAAAGTTTGGGAAAGATGTAGATGATGTTTAAATCACTTAAGAAACATTTTAGAAGCAAAGGATCGCACAATTATGGCAATTCAAAACAACTCCTATTTTAAATGCACAGATATATGAATGCTTTCATTTTTAATTTTGCAAAAGTTTTTGTTAACCCCAAATTTGATGATTTAGATCTTGATAATCTTGGATTGAAGTTTTGGGATGTTACAGTAGCCAAATACACAATGCATTCCCCTAGGCCCATATAGGTGAAGTGTCATGTAGTCGACGTTCACATGACACCACTAGAAGAAGTACACCACAACTTAAATATCAAACTATTGAATCTTTCTCAACACAATTCCACTACTAACAACATGACTTCTCCCATTTCCTCAATCACAAAACGAACTACTCACAAGACATCATATGGATCATGATCAGAGATGGAATAATGATGTATAACAATCTGAACATAAACAATAATTCAATGGTTCCACTCAATAGCATCAACTACGAAGAGTAATCAACACCGGTAAAGTTTCCCCTAAGAACTATGCAAGATTCAACTCAATTGTTACAGCAATATGGAGATGGTGATGATGGTGCTGATGGTGATGATGGTGGTAATGATGATGATGATGATCCCGATGAAGTCCAGCTTGATGGTGGTTTTGATGGCAATGATCTTCCCTCTCCGGGAAGGAATTCCCCCTGCAGAAATCTGTCTGCCAGAGAGATCTTTCTCTCTCGGTGTTTTCCACCCCGCAGAGGCGGTGGAATATTTTTGTTGTTGCTCCTCGAGTCTTAGGGTTTCAGGAGGATAATATACGCCAGAGGGGAGAGCCAGAGGTGGGCCAGGGCGGCCACACCACCTGGTGGCTCGGCCTAGGGTAGCCCGCGCCAGAGGGTGGTGTGGGCCCCCTGTGGCCCATCTCCACTCCTCCTTCTGGCTTCCTTCATCTTCTGGAAAAATAGGATTTTCCGTATATTTTCCTGGATTTTCTAATCTTTGCGAATTTTGCCTCCAAACAACACCTTTTCCATCAGAATCTTGACTGCAGCGGTCCATGCTCCAAAAGTCATCAACCATGCAAAAACTGATGAAATAACATAAGTATCACCTCTTAATATGAAATATATCAATGAATAACAGTAAATTATGATATAGAATAGTGATGCAAAATGGACGTATCAACTCCCCCAAGCTTAGACTTCGCTTGTCCCCAAGCGAAACTGAACTCAATAAACATGACCTCTGGTTTATGGAGTGAAGAGTCGATAAAAGAATAAGGACAAGAAGCATCACATTCATCAATACATAGATCATAATGGAATACAACTCACTATTATATAACTTAACTTGCAAAAAGTAAAGGAAACACAATAAAGATACATAAAGTGAATCATAATTGGTAATGGCAAACTTAGCTCTTGGTCGAAGAATAGTTGATAATTTGCTGGAGTTCACAAATATTTGATTTTAAATGATAGCTTTCAAAGTAGTAGACACCAAGATAAGAGAAATGTGCAAAACAAGGAACATAAGAAACATGATTGAATAAATCATCATATGAATGAATGAAACACATCAACTCAAAATACTTGCTGAGATAGAGAGGAATAGGTTTACTGACTCAACTAAAAAGTAAAAGAAAGGCCCTTCGCAGAGGGAAGCAGGGATTTCAAGTTTCATAAAGAGCTCCCAAAAATTATGATACTTATTAGCTTTCAGCTCTTATTGCCCCTATCATAGGCATCTTTAGGTGATTAAGGTTAAAGTGACACAACTAAGAGGATATGCTTGACAAGTTATAAATTGAAGTCACATGCCCCTTACTTATGAAGACCGAACCTCATGCTACTCAACTTCAGTACCGAGTAAGCTCTTGTCATTGTAAATACATGTGTATCATCGAGAACCGCCAACGGGGTACCCCTTGCACATGACACAGGAGCTATCTCATAATCAAAATGACAAGGCAAGCAGACAGTGAGCATCTCAGCGATCTTTTTATTTGCTATTTGCATAGGTTTTTATTGAAGATGCTTCATAGAATGCTCACTATAGTTATGCTGCAAGTTTCCACCATGATTAGGCATGGCTTAGGCTAGCGGCCCAGGCGTTTCTCTAACACACATATAAACTCCATGATCTTACAAGTTCCACTTTTATTTCACACCACCGGTATCCATAAGCAAAATAACATGATATCAACTAGGTACAAAGTACCAATGCAGTGTTGAAAGCGTTCCCCATGATACATGGTTCTGCTAACTTCAACTCATAAAGCGCAAGCATATACACAACAAAGAAGGACACAATGGTTCAGGTTATTAAATTCAAGAAAAGTAAAGTGTGCCATCAAGTTCGTGAGAGCTTTAATCACTAATTTTCACATAACAAGTTTAATTTGGAAGGTAGATAAAAACATGAGTTTACTTGGAATAGCAATAATGCTAATATGTAGGTATGGTGGACACAAATGGCAGAGGTTTTGGTTTAAGGATTGGATGCACGAGAAGAATTCCCTCTCAGTACAGGTTTTTGGCTAGCAAGGCTGGGTAGCAAGTATAAGAGTTGAAGGAAACAAACAAACATACAAGTCATAAAAACAAACATGCAATCTTCCTTGGAAGCACAAAAGATCTTAACTAGAGAATACTAAAATTATGAGCAAATCATGAAAGAAAGATGATGAAATTATTTTTCTTTAGAGTAGTTTTATCTTTTCATTCAACTCTCAAAAATAGTGTTGCTACTGATCGAGCCAGGTTTCCCAAAACCAACTAAATTAACTTAATGATCCCAAAGTGATACCAATACTAACAACAAGATCAATCATATAACCATGAATTGAAAACTAATATAAGATATGCAAAAGGGTAAATGATAGAACTTCTCATTAATATTCCATAACGGCAACTCACACCACGGGATACATATCTAACGAGTGAGGGGATACTTCCATAATGCAAACCATCCTACATGATAACTTCTCTATTCATGATATGACTGTACTAAAAAGGTAAAAAGATAGAAGATAGTGATATGATACCGCGACACTCCCCCAAGCTTGGAACAAACCAAGGGGATGCCAAACCTGATGACGATTTACTCCTTCGGTGTGGTGGTATCCTCTTGATGAGCTCTTTGATTAGTTTCCCCAAGTCCTCAATCTCGAAGGTGAGATTACGAATAAGCTGTGAGTTTTGCTCAATGCGGCTCATGATCATGTCGGGTTGAGAATCCCAGCTCTTGCGATTCTTTCCCCACTCTACCTCCTTGAAGTCTTCTTTTCCTGCATGGCTAGAATGAGGCAAATCCCAATTGGAGGGTAATTTCTCCTTGGGCATATTCTGGTATTGATGCTCATGGATAAGGGTATGGAAAGGATTCTTGGCGCGCGGAGGAAGTGACCATGGATCTGAACAGTGATGAGGAGGCTTCCCTCCAATTGACATAGTCCTGGCTAGGTTTGCCACCACTCCAATGCTTGCAATGGTAGTTCCGGTGTGCTTTGCCTCGTCTTCATCTTCACTCTTGATCTCCTTCTCCTTCCCGGGGTCTTGGAGATCTTCCTCCATAGACTCCTTTCCCTTATCCTTGGCGGACACCATTGTGCTTCTAAACTTTCAAGAATAGTTCCTGGCAGAAACAGATCGAAACAAAAACACGACGAAAACACGATATATGAACCTCGGGGGATCCGGGAGATTATATATTACAAAGTTTCACACCAAAAGGAAGGTACTGGGAGACGGAGACCAAGTGATGGCCACACCACTTGGTGGCGCGGCCGGGGGTGGGCCCGCGCCACATGGTGGTGTGAGCCACCCTGGCTCCATTTCCGTCCCTCTTTCGCTTCATAACTTCCCTTATTGGCTAAAAACTGCAAAAATATAGTTGGATAGTATTTTCGCGGAACTTTTCTTACCATAACTGTTACCTATTTGAAAACGGACTTGGTATCTAGTAGATTCTTCCGGAGTCACCACTTGAATAACATCAATATATCCATATTCATACACTTATTGCTTGAGTCATAAAACCTTTCACTTCCTTATTACACCATTTTCTCCACTAACCTGAAAATTTCTATCACACAAAACTTCACACAGTTCTCATTAGCAACATTAGTGCAGGTGAAGTGATAAAACCTTTTGAGCTCAACTTCAACTGAAAACCATCAAAACATAAGCTACTGTAGAAACTCCTTCCGAAAACCCAAAAAGAATTCAAAAAGGAAATCGATTAAACAAGCAAATGCAAGAGTGGCAAAATCTGTCAAAATAGACCAGCAGGTAAAGATAATTTTTTTGAAAATATTCTGTTGCTCAAATCAAAAAGTGCAAATCTAACGAAAGTTAAATAACAACCTGGGGCAAAAGCACAAAAAATTATAGCTCAAACCGGCATACAGAGATCTCTAATGAATTTTTATGGTGAATCACAAAAATCTGTTTCAGGACAGCAACTTCCCCAAATCTTACTTCTCTCTCATTAGAGGTTGATCTTGACACAAATACCAAACAAAAAGGATAAGGAGCGGTTATTACCAAAGCAATAACTTCCAAGACTAAAAGAAACAAGAACAAACCGAAAACACAAATAAATTGGGTTGTCTCCAAAAAAAGCTCTTTCTTTATAGCCATTAAGATGGGCATGATAATTTTGAAGATGCTCACGTAGGAATATGAATTGAAGTGAAAGAGAGCATTAAGAAGCAAAAAATACACACGTTTTAAGTCTAACCCACTTCCTATGCAAGGGAATTTTGTAAACAAACAAGTTGTTGAAACCATAGGCTACTAGCATAGGAAGGCAAAAGAAGTGCAACATAAAAACTTTCAGCATAAAACGAGGAAACTTGATATTATTGAGATGCATAAGAGCACTTTTTCCTCTCTCATAGTAACTTTCAGTAGCAAGCATAATTTAATGATATAGCTATCACAAGGGCCATCGTAACAATGATTAGTTATCATAACAGAAAACACAGGAATAGCTCTCATAACGCTACTTTGTGAAACAATATTAGGGATATCCTTACAAAGGATAGTGTGTCCCTCTTCTATATATTTGGTGAAAAAATCTTTCACATTTGCTATTATAGGCATCGACCATTTGTTTATCAGGCTCAACAACTTTATTTGTACTTTCATTAACCATACTAGTTATCATAGAATGTTCCTTTATCTTAACTGGGAAAGGCATTTTCTCAATGTAAGGTTCGGGTAAAGCATGATTAGTAGTATAAACTTCAGTATTTCTTGCAGGAACACTCTTAGCAATATATTTATAAGGTTCATGGTACTTATTCCACTTCTTTTTAGGCACTTCAATATAATAAGCAAAAGCCTTAAAATAAGAAGCAATGGCTTGAGAGTCTAGACCATAAGCATTTTTAATATTTTGAAACTCATCAGTTCCCATAAAAGATTCAATGCATTCATAATCATAGTTTATACCTAACTTTGTTCCTTTGTCATTCTCCCAGGCTTCAGCATTGTCTTGAATACGGTCCAGAAGATCGCATTTGGCTTCTTCTTCCATACGAGTGAATGATCCAGCACAAGAGGCATCCAATAAATCCTTATCATGAAGAGAAAGCCTTGCATAAAAGTTTTTGATAATAATATTGTTGGGGAGCTCGTGAATGGGACATTTGAGCATTAGTAACTTCAATCTCCCCCAAGCTTGAGCTGTACTCTCTCCATCAAGAGGCCAAAAGTTGTATATTTGATTCCGATCTTTATGAATCTCACTAGGAGGATAAAACTTTGAATAAAAGAGAGGTATTATTTCCACCCATTCAAGAGCTTGACCATTCTTCAACAACTTATACCAATCCTCAGCTCTTCCTTTCAGTGATAATGAGAATAACTTCTTCTTAACTTGATCTATAGTAATACCTGCACACTTGAACAACCCGCATAATTTGTGTTAAAGAGCAAATGATCACCGGGATGGACAGTTCCATCCCCAACATAGTAGTTATCCATAACACGACCAATAATTCTCGTAGGTATTTTAAAAGTATCATTCTCAATAGGTGGTGGTTAATCTTCTACCTTAGAAGTGGTAGTAGCATTACCAAATAAGAAACTCAGCGAATTATCCATAACAAAAATAAAGCAACTAACAGAAGTAAACAATACTCACAGTAGAAGTTTCCTTTACCAGTTCCACTCTCCAATAGCGCTTCACTCCCCGGCAACGGTGCCAGAAAATAGTCTTGATGACCCACAGGTATAGGGGGTGTATCGCAGTATTTTTGATAAGTAAGAGTGTCGAACCCAACAAGGAGCAGAAGGTGTTGACTAGTGGTATGGATCAGGAATTCTCTGCAAATACTTAGCAAACTGATTTTTAGGGGTTTTGGATAAAGCAAGTAAACAAAGTACTAGTAAACAAAAGACAATAAGAATAAATGCAGCAAGTGGCCCAATCCTTTATTCAGCAAAGGACAAGCCGGTTGTATTACTTAAGATCACCAAACGTTCTCGAGGACACATGGGAAGACTGTCAAGTGCTTTCGCTTCATATAGTTGATTAATCTTCTTTAGCTTGCTAAGTGTTGTGTGGGTGAACCTGTGCTAATGTACCGACCTTTCTAAGACAAATACATACTTGTGATTATACCCCTTGCAAACATCCGTAAGTACAAGAAAGTAATTAAGGTAGAAACCTAACCACAGCTTTAAACTCTAAGACCCTTACGTCCCTTGTGCAATGGTTTCCTAACGGGGGTTCAGGTTTCTGTCACTCCGGCAACCCCTACGATTAGTATCCAAATACACAATGCATTCCCTTAGGGCCATATAGGTGAAGTGTCATGTAGTCGACATTCACATGACACCACTAGAAGAAGTACACCACAACTTAAATATCAAACTATTGAATCTTTCTCAACACAACTCCAGTACTAACAACATGACTTCTCCCATGTCCTCAAGAACAAAACGAACTACTCACGAGACATCATATGGATCATGATCAGAGATGTAATAATGATTTATAACAATCTGAACATAAACAATAATTCAATGGTTCACTCAATAGCATCAACTACAAAGAGTAATCAAGACCGGGAAAGTTTCCCCTATGAACTATGCAAGATTCAACCCAATTGTTACAACAATATGGAGATGGTGATGAGGGTGCTGATGGTGATGATGGTGGTGGTGATGATGATGATCCCGATGAAGTCCAGCTTGATGGTGGTGTTGATGGTGACGATCTCCCCTCTCCGGGAAGGAATTCCCCCGGTAGAAATCTGTCTGTCAGAGAGATCTTTCTCTCTCGTTGTTTTCCGCCCGGCAGAGGCGGCGGAATCTTTCTGTGGTCGCTCCCCGAGTCTTAGGGTTTCGAGAGGATAATATACGCCAGAGGGAAGTGCTAAGGGTGGACCAAGGAGGCCACACCACCTGGTGACGCGGCCTAGGCTGGCTCGCGCCAGGGGGTGGTGTGGGCCCCCTGTGGCCCATCTCCAGCCCCCCTTTGGCTTCCTTCGTCTTCTGGAAAAATAGGATTTTCTGTATATTTTTCCGGATTTTCTAATCTTCGTGAATTTTGCCTCCAAATAGCACCTTTTCCATCAGAATCCTAACTGCAGCGGTCCATGCTCCAAAAGTCATCAACCATGCAAAAACAGATGAAATAACATAAGTATCACCTCTCAATACGAAATATATCAATGAATAACAGTGAATTATGACATAGAATACTGATGCAAAATGGACGTATCAATGGGCGATGGTGCGATCCTTCTTTGTGCATTGACGACGAAGTGATTGACGATCCTTGA
The DNA here is from genome assembly GCA_910589775.1 of Avena eriantha. Taxonomy (NCBI): domain Eukaryota; kingdom Viridiplantae; phylum Streptophyta; class Magnoliopsida; order Poales; family Poaceae; genus Avena; species Avena eriantha. The sequence goes on from OU342742.1 coordinate 543,259,774, forward strand.
CGAGCAGGGGGAAAGTCTGGGCCTTCTTGGCGGCAATGGCAAGGTTGTGGTTGGCGTACTCTCGAGCATTGTCCAATTCCTTCTGCCTATCATACAGTAGGAAGTCAAGGTTCTCCACTTGGTGTCTCATCTCCGGGTGACTTGGCATCTCCAATGGCATTCCCATAGAATCACGCCTTGCATAGTGTGCAAAGCTGGTTCCCTGGATCAAGTTGACGTTCTATCCGCAAAGACGTGCGAGAGATTCATGCATTGCCCTGGATAATCCATCTAGCCAGTTGTTCTCTCTCACGGTGAATTGAATCTTCTCGAAAAGGGGTGTTTCCATCTTGCCTCGAAGATCAGCAACTATCAGCCATTGTAGATCTCCTCCTGGATGGTCATTGAGTTGAGCTCCAAACAATTCCGGATGCGGACGCTCAAGGTAACAGTGCATCAAGATCCCTCTCGAAGATCAGTTGGCCTCCATTGCCCAACTGGTAGAACTTGCAGTACTGAACCTCCATTTATAAGAATTTAGGATGAGTAAGTTAGTGAAGTGATCAAGTGTGTCAAATTTTATGTAGTAATGTAAGAATTTTTGAGGAACATGATTTTTTTAAAAAGAATCTCAAGGGTAAGAGTGGGAATAGGTTTTCATAAATACTCACTTCTTTTGTCTTGAAACTAAGTTTTTGTTCGGACGTTCATTCTAACTAGGGTCTCCTATGGTCAGGATGGCTCTGATACCAACTTGTCAACACCCGGATTTTTAATCCCAGATGCATGCTATGCCATACATCGCAGTCCCAGGATTACAATTTTTGCGAGACATAACAGATTGTATATCACAGTACATCATCCATTACAAACCATAATAAGGTCTTACACAAATAAAGGATCTCATGATCCAGTCTTGATACAAACAAGTAGCGGAATAATAAGTGTAGCGGTGGGCTCCATCTTCAGTGTCACAGGCAATGCTGACGATGGGAGATGATCCTAGTTGTCGTAGCCGTCCTGTTGTCCTTCTTCCGGATAGTCCTCTTCATAGTCTGGCCACGGGAATAGCCAGGTACAAAGCCATGAGTACTCTTTAAGTACTCGCAAACTATCACTAACAAGTAAGGTAGTTCTAGTAGGAATGCTAAGTTCTAAGTTTATTTGCAAGGTTAAGTTTGAAACCTAAGCTAAGTTCAGAAACAAAGAAAGATAAAATAAAGTTCTAAATCACCTAAGTGGGAACTTAGTTTTCATAGTCACAACTCTATTGTGGGCAAATCATGTCACAATTCATTTCACAAGTCATTTTGAAAACATCTGACAACGGAACAGTATGGCCACTCCAATTGTCCATAACCGCGGACGCGGCTATTCGAATAGTTTGACACTATGCAGAGGTGGTACACTTTCACCACAACATTCGATACATCCGTCAGGGATAACCCTGAATCATCATACTTAGTATGTGGATAATCAATCATAACCTTTCAATTACACACCCTAGTATAAGCACCTCTCCTATGAGCTTGGCCTCCCAGCCATGGCCATCTGCCATCCTAGGCACTACATAGGTGGACAACATTGAGAGGTAGCCTCATCTCAAACCTCTCCCGCGAGGGAACTCATACTAATGCATATAAACTTCCGGCTAAGCCTTACCCAATTCAGGTATTGTGGTTATACGGTAAAATTGGAATGGTATCGCATCCGAACCCAACCATCAGTTTTTAAAAAGGGCTAAGGCTCATGCCTTAACATTTTCATCATCATAAACCATTTGTGTTTCTCAACACATGTCAAAACATCTCAAAAGAATGACTCATCATTCCAAGGTTTTCATAAGCATTTCACCAAGTATTCCCATCTAAAGTGATCAAGTTTTTGGTTTAGCTCTAAACACTAAGTTAAGAGTGTTCACTAAGGTGGGATGCTAATCTCAAACCCATGTCATAGAATGACATCTAAGTCTAACTAGATAGGTCAAGTTTTATACTCTTTATGATATCTATAAATAAAGTAAAGAACTTTGGTAAAGTAAAAGAAAGTAAAGCTTGCAAGTAAAACTTGTGATAGGTATAAATCAAAGAGGTATAATCAAAGCATGCCTAAAGCATCTTGCTTAGGTTATCTTGTATAATTCTAGCTTGCTAACAATAGCTTGCCTTGGTTGGTGCAGTGGTTGAAATTCTCCTCGTCTTCTTTGGGGTAGAATTCCTCCTCTTCGTAGACTTGGTCGGTACTATCGTCTATAAATACATACGGAATACACAATCACCAAACAATACTTAACTAGTCTATTTAGTACACTAATGCACACACTTGATGATCTAGCATCATCACATTCATCACAAGATTTAATGAACTAGTTTCATTTATCTTATTTGAGAAAAGTAATTTCTACTCATTGAAAATAATTAAGATTTAATATTCTCCAAATAAAATATGGGATCATGTGGACACATGTCCTCAACACATATTCTAATGCATGGGAATGTGATTTAAATGTTTGATAATTTTTTAATAAGTTTAAGTTTATCATTTAAATGATTTAAAGTGACTAGAAATGCCTATATAGCATTATTTTGGTACTAGTACAAAGTCACTACATGCAAACCTAATTATTATTACATATTCAGATAGGTATTGTCAGATGTGATTTTTGAGAGTTGGAAACAACTCAAAAGGATTATGGTTGATTTTTGAAAAATGTTTGAATGTAGAAAAGTCTCTGTCTTGTTATTTTTGCTATGTGAAATCTCTAACTCCAATTGATTTAAATCCAACGGGCATGGATAGATATTTTAATTATCTTTCTAACCAAATTTGAATCATTAATTTTGGTTAAGTATAACTCTCTAAATTGATTTTCAAACTAGTGAACAGAATTGAGTTGAAGTCTAAATAGAAAAATCTTTATTTGAATCTGCGGGCTAAGGCAGGAAACTAAATGGGCCGGCCCAGCGGCGCTCTGCGGCGCAGAGGGCAACTGACAGGGGGGTCCACATGTCAGCGACTGACTCTAACACGAAGCAGTACAGGGCGATGTAGACCGTGTGATTCGAATGGGGATCAACGGCTGTGGCTCATCGTCGACGACGAACAGCTCACCAACGAGAATGAACCCTAGCGGCTCGGTGGGGGTCGATTGGGGGCTTACCAGGGCTCCAGCTAACGTGGCGATGGGGGCGATCGAACTGGTGGTCGACGGCGGTCTCAGGTGTGGTCGCGGCGGCTCTTGGGGTGGTCGCAATCGACGGACCCTCTTCTCCTCTGTAGCGGCAAGCTCCGGCAAAATTCCGGTGACTGTGGGCTTGAGCGGCTCTGGGGATGGTTTGAGGGGATCGGTGGAGAGTGGTGAGTGTTGGAGTGTGGAGAATTGGGGTTGGGGAGGTTTCCATTTATAGCTCGATGAGGGGACCGAGAGGTGCGATGGTGAGCTCGTCGGTGACGTTGGTACAGGGAGCTAATGGCATGGGCGAGGTAGGCAGACAGAGCTCTGCCTCCTGGCGGTCATCTACAGCGTAATGGCGCTGCTAGGGGCGGTGGCAAACGGTTGGGAAAGGTTGACGCTCTGCGCAGCAAAGGCGGTGTTCGACGCTGCTCACGGCAGGTGCTGGTCGCGCGGCGGGAAATGGGCATGTCTGGGAGCATGTTGGGGTTACGGCGGAGCTGCGCGTGCAAGCTGAGGGCACGGTATGGCTTGTGTTGGCCTGCGGGGATGGCGATCTGGCGCGTGCTCGGCATGGCGCAGAGGCGGAGAGCGCGGGCTGTCTGCGGTGGTCCAGGGGCTGGCGTTGCTCGGGGAAGGGACATTGGGCAGTGGTGCTATCACGCCTATCTCCCTAGTGCTGCGGAAGAGGGCGGGACAGTCTCCTGTGAGCTGCTCGTGCTCGACCGGCAGGCATGGCTTCGGGGTGGCGCGGCACTGCTTCTAAAGGCAAAAGGGTAGCATGTTTATGGCATGGTTGGGACTAGGGGAGACCCGGGGAGTGAACTGAGGTCAAATGGCTCGACAAAACATTGAACAAAACAGTGTTAGTTAGGCAGGTTTATCTGTGATCACAAGGTGTTCGACACAATGGCCGCAAGAACATTTTATTTGAATTTTGCAAAGATTTTTGGTGGGTGTGTTATTCATATGCTTGAGCATCTGTGGTTGCTTGGGATTGTCAAGGTGAACTCATTTGAGTGCTTGCACATACACTTGATTCCATTTTCAATTGCCATTTAAATTTAGTGTTTAAATGTTTTTATAAGATTTCAAAGTGGGCCTTGGTAGATCATTACTTGGACTAGCAAGGGGTGCAAAGATCCAGAATTGTTTCTGTTTGAATTTGACTTCTAGGAACACCTAAAGTGGCCTAGTGGATTAAAATGGCACAAATGACCATTTGCATTTATTAATCTTATTTGATTTCTTTTCCTTTGGATTTTTTTTGAATGATCTAGATGATGTGGCATTCACCTTTGAATCATTTTACAACCATTAGAACAATCCAACATGGCATTTTCAAACAATTCCATATTAATGCAAACACACATGTATTCATAAATGTTTTTAAAGATAAAAAGTTTTTGTTAACCCTAAATTTGGTGATTTGGATCTTGATAACATTGATTAAAGATTTGGGATGTTACAATAGCGCAGTAATTCGATTAACGTCGATTGCTGACTGTTGTGGTTATGAGGATGATGTGAGCAGTGGTTGCTGCCTATTTGTCCAAATACAGAGTTCCTCCCACACATACATAGTTGAGAATGTTCATGATAATAATCTTTACCTTAGCTCTTTAGAATTCTAGTGGTGTATCCGCTACTCCCTGAGAACGCTTTTTCCTATTGAAGTTCCAAATCTCTTTTACATACGTGATACTTACTTTTTGTGTTTAGTTACTTTACTTTACTTTACTTATTGTTCTCTTATACCTAAAACACAAAACACCTTTTTACACAATACTCGCATTTTATCTTGTTACTTAGAACTTTATTTAGCATTTCTATTATAGTATTTAATTCAAGAGTTATTAGACTTCAGACTCCTGCTCCCTGTGGGATCGATATATTTATTTCGAAACTAGCTACAAACGATCTGTGCACTTGTAGTCATCAAACTATTTTCTGGCACCATTGTCGGGGAGCTAAGCGCTGTAGGTATTTTAGTTTTTTCTTATTTATTTTTGTCTTGCTAAGTTTTGTATTGAGTTACAGGTTTCCACCAACATGATGGAGTTTGAGCATATGGCTAGTGCTAACCCACTCATTCACTTTGGGAAGCCTTATGATATTAATAAAAGAGACAACTCCAACGAGAAGACAAGGGGTTTGGAAATAAATCCTCTATTACTTGGTATTCTACATAAGAAGCAATTTACTAGAGATGAACAAGATCCTGATCCATATGAGCTTATTGCATGTTTCAAAGATATATGTGGCACTTTCCAATTAACGGGCTATACTGCTAATGAGGTAAGGGTTAAACTTTTTAGTCACACTTTGACTAGTACATCTCTCTCATGGTATAGATCTCTACCCTAGAAGCCACTACTACTTGGGATAATTTAGCCTGTGAATTCCTAGCAAAATATTATCCATTATCAAAATCTTTTGGAATCAGGCATCTTATAATGACTTGGAGGAACCGTCCTAATGAAGGACTAGTAAGAGCTTATATTAGATTTAAAGATTTACTTCATCTATGTCCTCATCATGATTTGCCTGAATGATATTTATTGCATCTCTTTTATGGCGGTTTAGTTGAACCTAATAAAATTGAGCTAGACTCTTTCGTACAAGGAGCCTTTATGAATCTTCATATAACTAAAGCTTGGGCTTTACTTAATAAAATTCGTGATCATAGAGTTTCATGGAATTTTGGTCTAGGAAGCGAAGGAGGCGTAGAAATAGATTATGATGTATTCATGACTATAATAAAAAGGGCCATGTTAAAGAATTATCTAAATAACTTTATCTGGATTCAGATCTTGTGTTGCAAGTTGTTAAAGCTTTTATAGAACATATCAATGCTCCAAAAGAGGGTTTGGTCAAGTATGATCCACCACCCAAACCTGACAGGAAAATAGAAGTTAAAGCAACACTGACCTCCCTAGAACCAACAAATGAGATACCTTTCCCTAACACTACAAAGAAGCATATTTTTGAATATGAACAGGTCAAAGCAGTATAGGAGAAGAAGGAAGAGGAAAATGTGCCAGACGTTGAGGAACATCTGGAAGAAACCAAAGATGAAGAGGTAACCAAGGAAGCAATTATGGCTATGTATGTACATTGTAACATAGTTGAACTTGATGAAGAGACTTCCATATTGGTTGAAGGTAAAACAAAGGTAAAAGATGTGGGTAAGCCTATTCTTCCCTACATATTTAAGGAAACCTCGCACTATGGTTATGTGATCTTGGCACCGAAGTTAATGCTATATCTAATGATTTCTACTTAGAAATAAAAGAAGAAATAGAACCGGCGACAATTGAAAATACTGATATGATAATCATGTTAGCCAATAAAACTAATAGATCATATGGGAGTAGTTGAAAATGCAACTGTCACAATTGGCAATAATAACTTCCCTATCGATTTTGTAGTTGTTGATATGCCAACTGACACTATTTTCCCAATTATATTTGGAAGAAACTTTTTGAGTGATATAGGTGCCAATGTTGATCTCAAAAAGGAGATTGTGTCTCTTAAGCTTGGGGGAGCGGAAAAAATTCCACTTTTCCAAATTTAAAGACAAACCTTCACAAATACAAGAGGAGGAGAAAGAATAAACTATTGAGGAAATGACAGCTCTCTTCTTTAGTGATCAAATTATGAAGAAATAGTTATGAAGGACAAGTCCCTAGAAGAACTAGAAGATGAATTCGATTCACTACCCATTATGGGGCCTCCAACTAATGAGGCTTTCGAAGAGCCAGAAAAGAGAGTGGACGAGGAATTACCACCCCCAGAGTTGAAGACTCTACCATATAATCTTAAATACAGATTTTTAGATGATACAAATAAATTTCCTGTTATTATTAGTGCTAAACTTTCAGGGGATGAAGAAGAAGAACTCATGAAAATACTTAAGGAGCATCGCAAGGCCTTTGGGTACTCAATGGATGATTTGAAGGGCATTAGTCCCATGATAACCGTCCATCGAATATTCATGGAGGAAGGTGCTAAACCAGTTGCGGAATTTAATAGACGACTGAAGCCCGAAATGAAGGAAGTGGTAAGAAAAGAAATAGTACGCCTATTGGACGCAGGTATAATCTATCATGTAAAATAAAGTGAATGGGTAAGTAATGTTCGTTGTGTCCCTAAGAAGGGCGGTTTTACTGTTGTTCCTAATGAAAACAATGAATTGATGCCTACTAGAACTATTGTTGGACATAGGATGTGTATAAATTTCAGGAAATTGAATAAAGAATCTAGGGAAGATCAATATCCTTTACCGTTCATAGATCAAACTTTAGAGAGGTTAGCAAACCGCACTCATTTTTACTACTTGGACGGATATTCTGGTTTTTCTCAAATAGTTGTTCATCCTGATGACCAACTTAAAACAACTTTCATTAGTCCTTATGGTTTACATGCTTACCGTCGTATGCCTTTTGGTTTATGTAATGCTCCAGCTACTTTTCAAAGATGCATGACTGCTATTTTTGTGGATTTTAAAGAAATGATAATGGAAGTATTTATGGATGACTTTTCTATCTATGGAACTTTGTTTACTAGTTACTTGGATAATCTCAAAAGAGTTTTACAGCATTGCGAAGAAACCAATCTTGTTCTAAACTGGGAGAAGTACCATTTTATGGTCAAAGAAGGTATAGTCCTTGGACATAAGGTGTCAGGTAAGGGAATTGAAGTGGATAGAGCTAAGGTTGAGGCCATAGAGAGAATGCCACAACCTAGGGATATAAAAGGTATAAGAAGTTTCCTTGGTCATGTGGGTTTTTATAGAAGGTTCATTAGGAATTTCTCTGGAATATCTAAACCATGGACTAACCTTCTGTAAAAGGGAGTAAGATTTAATTTTGATAATAAATGTCTTATAGCATTTGATAAACTTAAATATGCTTTATCCCATGCTCCTATCATTAAACCACCTATCTCGGATATGACTTTTGACTTAATATGTGAAGCTAGTGATGATGTTGTAGGAGTAACTCTAGGACAACATATAGGTCGCATATTTAATATTATACATCATGCTAGTAGAACTCTTAATAGTGCTCAAAAGAATTATCCTAAGGAAGAAAGGGAACTTTTTGCTGTATTTTTCTCTTGCAATAAATTTCGTTCTTATATTGTTGATGCAAAAGTAAGAGTTCATACGGATCGTGATGGTTTAAAAGAACTCCTTGAGAGTAAAAATCATAAACCAAGACTGATCTGTTGGATCCTTTTACTTCAAGAATTTGAGTTGTAGATTATGCAGAGGTAAGAAATAAAGATGTTGGATACAGTGTCCATATTTTCCCAGCAAGACACTAATCTTATTGAGAGGAACTTTAGTCCCGGTGATTTTCGCATACAAAAATTATTAAATGAACCAAGGTCAATTTCTTCAAAAGAGAAGAAGTCTTTGTTGTTGGAGGAGCCTATCATCCATGACTAAGTAAACGGTAAGCGCATGGTAAGTGTTTTACCCAAATAAGTGATTTGCTTTCACAGATTTTACTTCTGAATTTTTTGCCTTTGAATTCCTCATGTTTTTCTGAAGTTTCTGAAGGTTTTTACCAACTATACGAGCGCAACTATATGACCGGAGAAAATTCTCTCATCGTATAGTTGGTCGTTAAACCTTCTGTATATTCTTTGCGAAATTGTTTTTGATGTCTGGATCTATACGGAAACAGCTATACGGCGGGAATAAAATTTTCTAGCCGTATAATTGGTCGTTAAACTCCCAGACACTTTTCGATTTTTGATGTCTGTATCTATACGGTCGCAAATATACGATCGGAATAAATATTCTGGCCGTATAGTTGGTCATTAAACTATCAGATATTTTCGTTTGCTTTTTCGTTTTTCGAGATCTAAAAAAACAGTATTGTCGGTTTTGAGTCGTAACTTAATAGACCTGGACTCGAGATATTTGGAAATATCTGCCCGGAACCAACTATACGGTCGGAGCTATACAGGTCACGCCCGTATAGTTAGTCGTTACGTGGCAGGACTCCTCCAAATCTGCGATTTCTTTTCCTGTTTCGTTAAGATTCTTTTCTTGGGCGAGAATTTTTTATTTATCACAAGTTTTACCGACCTCTAACCCCCTTATATACTGCCATTGTATCTCTCTCAAATCATAATCACCAAGAAACAATCCAACCATGCTCTACCTCGTCCCAGGCCGTGGAAAACCCATGGGTCTCATTGCTCCGTCCAGGGACCGCTCTAGCAGCCTGTCCATGGAGGACGACAACGAGGAGGTGGAAAGGTTTAGCCCGGGGTTCAAGGAGTATGTCGAGCCAAGAATCTACAACAACTATTCCAATGAATATGTGAGTGACGTCTACATCTACCGTGATGTCTATGATCCCCCGGAGATTGACTGGGCAGCAATGAAGAGGGCTCAACAAGAGAGAATTGAGCGCAAGCCGCATGGAAAAGGTCGTGTGGAGATGGTCAAGTTCATCATCACGGACCCTAGGCCGCACAAGCGTAAGGAATTACCTAATGTTGGTGCAGGTGCTAGAAAGGGAGTGAAGGTGCCACTCTTGAAGCCTTCCATTGGTGCTCGTATGAGGGTGAAGCCTCAAGAAGAGTGTAGGAACAGTTTCCACTTCACTGATCCATCAATTATGGATGAGGAAGAAGAAGTTGTTCAAAGGACCAAGGATCACATGCGGGCACCAGAGATATATCAGAAGCAGGAGCTACTCCATCGCGTTGGAGTCCATCACCGTCTCAAGGAGTAGAGAAGAAAGAAGATCTCCTCCCATTGGTGACTAAGCTCGCAGATAAAGTGAACACTTTGCAATCTGATTTGCGCAGGTGCTACAACCGCATCACTGCTTTGGAGGATACCAACAAGAAGCTACGCACCGCAGTGTTACATGCCATGGCATCGTAGTGATCTACAATAATCACGGTATCAAATAATCGCAAGGGATTATTTGATCCCGCCTGGCTTGATTCCAAGCTTGGGGAGATCTTTAAGACCTTGTAATTTATGTTATAAGTTTTACATTACTATTTTAAGTTTTGCATTAGTTCAAGTTAGATATAGAGTTTGCATCATTAGAATTCCCTTCAGGAATAGTCGATCCCTTTTATGAAATTCCAATTTTATTGTCATATATGGAGCATTATTGAGTTTGTGCTTGTCTTATTGGATATATGAATGGCTTGAGTATAATTTTACTTGCACTTGATGATAGCAATAGGAGTCTTCCACACCATTGGTATTAATGGAACATACAAAGATAATTTGGTCAATATGTTGTAAGTTCACAGTTTGATTTACAAAAAAAATTTATCTAATTAGTTAAGTTGAAAAATAGACCTTGAATAAAGGAAAATAAGAAGTGCTATCAAATTAGAGCGAGAATAAGATGAGGTAGAATATTCAAGCTATAAAGATTGCTTCAATACAATTGGAATTTGGTAATCGAGATTGTTAAACTTTGAATTCCTACATGAAATGGAATGTATGGCTAGCTCCTTTGCACAGGACTTAAACAAAAGTGTGAGCATATATATAAAAAATAAGAAGAAAATAAAGAAGAAAACCAGTTAATGTGGAAAGAGCAAGTAGGCATAGACCACTATATTGTAGTATGACAAAGAAGCATTTGAGATTTTAAATCCCAAGTGAATATGTTAATCCAAAAACACTTGGGACTATCTCACTAACTCATTCGGTCAAACTAAATACTTTTACATCATATTGAGAGTGATCTTTTGTGAACTGATAAATGCTAAGGTGTGGAAGCCTGCTAATATTATTTGGATAGTTCGAGTAAGGTACTATTCATAAACTTATTCCTATGTATCATATATGATAAACACATGCTGCAACTGCCTCATGTATGTTACCGACTCAGCTTCATGAATATGAGGATCACATCCATTAAGCTAAACTTGCTCGGGACGAGCAAGAGTCTAAGCTTGGGGAAGTTGATGAGTGCATATTTGCATCATGTTTTATATTATTATTTTGCACTGTAGATGTAGGATCTTGGTATTTTACGGCGTTCGCGCGTACATTTTATGTTGATTTTCACCAGGATCAGGACAGATGATGGATACAATATACACAATTCTTGGAGCAGTTGTATTGGGGAGAAAAGGAGCCAGAAACAACGTAAATCACTTATTTAGGAAATATCAATAATACTAGAAGAAAACCCGAAGCAAACAAAGTATACAGACGGTTTAACGACCAACTATACGACAGGAAAAAAAATTCAGCCGTATAGTTCTCGCCGTACAGTTGGCGCCGCCATTGCCTCCTAAAATAGTTTCACTCCGTGCAATTGGATCGGGGAGACGACACACAGAACAACCAGAAATTGCCGATACCTCACCTCCGGAAGGCATCTGGAGGGGGAACTCGTCCACCAGGGATCCATCTTCGCCCTGCGCAGATCCGGGAGGCTAAGGCATCGATCTTCATCATCAACCGCTTCATCACCACCATATCCATCCATCCCATCTACATCTTGTCTAGATCTTGTTGTAAGTCACGTACTCATTGTGGATTTATACAAGTACTATTCATCTACAATAGATTCCATTGCTATTTCCATGATGTTGATTGCCTCCATGTCTGAGTAGATCATTAGTTCTTGGGGAGATGGAGAAACCCTAGTATGAGATTGAAATAAGATAAAGTTTATTATGATATTCATCATTGTGACCATGTGTTAGATTGTCTTCATCTTGATGTTGAGAGAAGTCGACCTCTCAATATTTTCCTCTTATGGGGACTTGATGGGAGGAACTACTTGTTAGTAGACGGAGGTGTGTTAGCACTTACAGTGACTATAAAGCTATTGGCACCCCTTACGTAGTAACTTGGGAACCGAGGAAACTCACGAAACACTATTCATGCCATGGGATACGTCCTACGGGATTAAGTCCCATAATAGCATAGTAATTCGATTGATGTCAATTGTTGACTGTTGTGGTTATGAGGATGATGTGAGCAGTGGTTGTTGCCTATTTGTCCAAATACGGAGTTCCTCCCACACATACATAGTTGAGAATGTTCATGATAATAATCTTTACCTTAGCTCTTTAGAATTCTAGTAGTGTATCCTATTGCAGTTCCAAATCTCTTTTACATACGCGATACTTACTTTCTATGTTTAGTTACTTTACTTTACTTTAGTTTACTTTACTTATTGTTCTCTTGTACCTAAAACCCCAAAACACCTTTTTACACAATACTCGCATTTTATCTTGTTACTTAGAACTTTTTTTAGCATTTCTATTATAGTATTTAATTCAAGAGTTATTAGACTTCAGACTCCTACTCCCTGTGGGATCAATATCTTTATTTCAAAACTAGCTACAAACGATATGTGCACTTGTATTCATCACATAGTCGTGGTGAACGACGCCCCATTGGGCCACATCCTCAATAACCCTAATGCCTCGGGACAAGTCGCCCTCTGGGGCATTGAGCTATCCCCACGTGACATGACATACGAGCGACAAACAACGATCAAGTTGCAAATATTGTCGGACTTCATCGTCCACTGGATGGAAAACCAACTCCCCGACACACCGGACATGACTTGCCTATGGACAATGCACTTCGACGGATCTAAGTGGCTAGAAGGAGATGGCATCGGCGTCATCTTGACATCACCATAGGGTTACAAGATGCGATATGTCCCGCGATCCGTGCATCCAAAAACAAGGCAGAGTACGAGGCCCTGATCCATGGGATGCAGATGGCCAAGCCTGCGGCGTAGCAGGACTCGTCATCTACCGCGACTCCAACCTCGTGGTGCAACAAACCATGAACCAGTGTGATGCCTTGAGTGACAACATGATTGCATATCACGACCTCTACAACACACTCGAAGGAGACTTGGACGGCTGCGAGCTGCGACATGTAGGCTGCGAAAGATCCGAGGAAGCTGACATACTCGCCAACATAGGCTCCACCTATGCCCTGGTACCATCAGGCGTATTCCTCGAGAGGATCTGCGAGCGCTCCATCAAGTCGAAGGCTCCAATAGGACCATCTGGCACGGTGACGGACTCGGGGGCTACGCCACCCAAAGAAGCTGAAGGATCCAGCAATGAAGAACAAGGATCTGCAGCCGAAGGTCCCATAGAGGTCATGCTCATCGAGCCATCCTTGATGTAGCCGTACATCACATACCTGCTCACCAAAAGGCTGCCAGATGACCCAATAGATGCACGACACATAGCGCGACGCTCAAAGGCTTTCACCATCATCAACGGCGAGCTGTACAAACGCAACATCACGGGCGTCCTATAGTGATGCATCACCACTAGCAACGGAAGGGGAATCCTCCTCGAAATACATGAAGACACATGCAGACATCACGCCAGTAATCGCGCACTCGTCGCTAAAGCTCTACGAGCTGGCTTCTACTATCCCACCGCGATGCCACCAAGGACATCGTCGAATGGTGAAATGCCTATGAGCGGTTCGCGGATAAGTCGCACGCACCGGACGCGGAACTCAGACCAATACTCGTGTCTTGGCCCTTTGCACAATGGGGACTCGACATGGTCGGCAAGCTGCAAAAGTCATCACCCATAGGATATGTCTACCTCCTCGTCATCATCAACAAGTTCACCGAGTAGATTGAGGCCATGCTGGTGTCCAACCAGACCAGTGCCACCACCGTCAAGTTCTTCGAGCCCAGCGTATTCCGGTTCGGGGTGCCACACAACATCATCACCAACAATGGGACGAACTTCACCTTGAACAAGTTCCAAGATTTCTACGAAAACTTGGGAATCAACATCAGCTACGCCTTCGTGCCACATCCCCAGACCAACGGTCAAGTTGAAAAGGCTAATGGACTTGTTTGCAACAGTATCAAGAAGATACTCCTTCGACCACTCGAATGAGCGGTTGGTTTCTAGGCTGAAGATCTACCCTCCGTATTGTGGATCCTTCACACAACGTTGAACAGCGCCATGGGCTACACGCTGTTCTTCATGGTGAATGGTGTTGAAGCGGTACTACCCATAGAAGTGCGCTACAAAGCCCCCAGGGTTGTCTCCTATAGAGAGGTTGAATCTACGGCCACACACGAGGACTCCGTCGACCTCCCCGACGAGGCACGTGAAATCGCGGCAGGGAGATCAACGATCTACCAGCAGAGCCTCCGCAACTACCATAGCCGACGGCTGCGCAAAGGTCCCTCGTCGAAGGTGACCTCATCCTACGACTGAAGCATAAGGGGCACCTCAAGTTAGAATCCCTATGGGAAGTACCCTACATGGTCACTAAAGTAATCCGAGGTGGCGCCTATCGCCTGAAGGACGTGGAAAATGGAGTTGAATACTCCAACCCATGGAACGTCGTGCAGCTGCGACGTTTCTACCCCTAGATGTTTTTTACTTTACAATAATGCTACTCAGTCAGGCTACTTAGCCAAACAATGTACCTCCTACTATGCTCCAAATAAATAAAGCTAAATGCCTCAACCATGAGTCTTGTTACATTTACTTTTATTCGCATTTTACACTTGGGGGTTACACCTTCCTGACGACCTCGTCTCATGCATAATTCCATACTGCAATGACCTGAGTAGCTGACTTTGCTTTCAATCGAACCCTTGATAAACTCCAACCTAGTGGCAACTCAACTAATAGGTTGGCACGGTGCTGAGATCCACAAGCGTCAGGCTAACAAAAGTGCATCACACGTGAACTACACTCGAAAAACAAATAGGCTAACAAGCTTGCATGTTAAGGGCCACAAAAGCCTAGTCGAAAAATTATACAAACTTTTACAACACATATACATCTTGTGCAGGTTAAAAACTACCCTACTGGCGCTAAAGAAGCACATCGTTGTGCTCGTCAAATAGATTTACAATGTTCTCCACTGGATCGGCAACTGCTTGATAGTGTGGAACCATGTTCCACGCTATTCCCGTTGGGCGCTGGCGGTACTTTTGCGACAGCATCCAAGTCCACGTCCGGAAGTTGCATACGCACAAGGGCAAGCGCATCTTTGGCACCTGCGACAAGCTGCTGGTGCATGCACTCGCGAACGTTGCTAGCATCACAGAACCTCTGAAGCAACGCCAACAGTCTCGCCGGGACAGCATCCAACCCAATGGGTACATCACCGTAAATATATGATTCAAGCACAACCCGACCTTCTGCACGAAATGTAGCACTTGTGACACGCGATCCTGCAACATCGCCAACACAGTCGCATGATTTCGGTGGGTCCAGAAGAAACCACCAGCTTCCAACTCTTCCTGAGCCAAGCAGTTAAGTCGAATGCTGATGCGATCCCTCTCTTCTTGTGGAATGAGATTCACAACTACACATACAACAACAGCCAAGAATCAGTCAACACATATGACAATATAGGAAAACAAGAACACAAGAATCGAGAAACACCGACATTGCAGCTCCTCGTTGGTTTTCACCACCTCGCCAAGGAGATAAGTTTCTCGCTCCGCTGCCTTTTACGCTTTTGACTTCCAGACATTTGTGTTACACGGATCATCAACATATCCCTCTCCAACTTCTTCACACGATCACTAAGTCGAGATAAGAGAGACGACTCTTCCACCTTCGAACATGGTGGCACCGAAGGCACAGCAGAAGAAGGCATGTTCGGCATGCCACTCGAAGATCCCTAAACATAGGAAGCAATCATGGGATAAGAATCATAGATCGATGAGCAGAATTCCAAGCAGAAGAAGAAAGGGATCAAGAAACCAACATTCATATATTACACTTCAAAGAAAGTTCAGATAGAAGAGCACCCCCACAAAATTACTATGGAACTAGCCAAGTCTCTGGCACAATTATATAATCAAGAAAGGACACATAGGCCTACACATTAGCACTCGCGGGCTTCACTTACTCCGTGGCGGCCTCTAACGTCGCGGCCTTCACAGAAGCAGCCCCTGACGCTGTGGCTTTCACCACGCTCAGTCGCTTTCGCTCTGCAGAGTACTTTGCAAGCATTTTTATGAGCCCGGGGCCCATATTTATGACAGCGAACAGCAAAAGGAGCGAAAGCTACCTCTTCGCCCTCCGCGATCGTCGGCATCTTCGAAGTAATCTTGCTCACGTTCAGGACAACACCGTAGGCCTGCGCCATCGCCAACCCCAATGAAGCACCAACTCCCTTCTACGTGTTCTTCTAGTCTACCGGGACGCCCTCGGCAAAGGTTTCAGCTAGGACATCTATATCTTCAACGATCTTAGACTTGGGGAGTATCTCATCTCGAAGGCGTCCAAGCATAGTCTTGGCCTTCTTAAGTGCGTCCTGAGCGGATACGCTGCAATCTTTGATCGCCGCCACAACACCAGCCAAGGCGTCTTCGTGGGCCAAAACCTGGCGGTCGAAGTCCACCCCGGGGGCCTCTGCGATCGATTCTTGCAAATCAGCAATGGAACAAAAGAAACAAAAACAAAACCCGAAGAAGTAGAATCCAAACAGGGCATACCGGATAGTGCTTGGGCGATAGAGAGAAACTGTTCTGCGAACCCCTTCTCTCTATCGGTGGCAGCAGCCACCAAGTCCTCCTCGCGCTTCTTTGACTCTTGTTTGGAGCGCTCGAGGGCTTCGAGTGCCTCGTCTCGCTTGATCTCCGTCGTGTTGAGCCCCTTTTCAAGGGAGCTCAAATGACGAAGAAGGTAATTATTTTCCTCTGCAAGTGAAGCAAGCATGTGAAGCACAATCAAAATCCATATTTGGAAAATCACGACAAGAACAAAAACTCACTCTGCAGCTAACGGTGATCCGTATCTAGCCGAGCATGCTACCGGCCAAGGCTAACAATCTGCTCGACAATACGAACAACGTCTTGGAGGATAGGCTGCATAAGAAAATGTGTCAAGAGCGCAGATGACACCGGGAAATTACAGAATAACAAACTTATGTACACTTACATGGTCACCCGAAGACTCCGAAGGTTCCTTCTGGGTTGACGTCCGGGCAAGAACCCTATGTTCCCCCAAGTTGGGAGAACTTCAGGAACTCGCGCCAGAGGTAGCCGCTATCTTCGGGGAGGGCTCAGATTCCTCCACATCCTTACCCTTCGAGTCCATGACTCCTATGCCCTCCAGGACGCGGTAAGTGTCGGATGGCGATGACGCAATCATGCTTCAACAAGTATGAGAAGACGATCAGCACAAAGAAACTTCAAGCTAAAGCAATATTTAGACACATCAAGCAAAGCAGCCAAGACTCACCTGTCAAAATAGTCGAGGCCGAAGTCCTCATCCATTTTCTCCTTCAGCTTCTTCGACTTCTTCAGTGGTGGAGGGGCCTCGTGTGAATAGGTACCGCCGGAATAGAATTCGTGGTATGCCTAATACTCTAACACTCCCCCACAGTCAAGTCAAGTTAGGACTGTACGTAAACATATCCTAACTCTATCTAAACTATCATAACAACCGTATATGCCTAATACTCTAACACTCCCCCATAGTCGTAGCGGTAGCATCGTGAAGAATTGGAACGTCGTGGACGGTTAGACTGGAGAGAAACCGAACTAGAATCTAGTAGGCTAATATCCCCCCACAATAGTAGCGGGAGTGTCGTAGAAAGCATGTCGCGACGCGAATGCTTAGACTGTAGAGGAAGCTGATAACGTGTTCAAGCGAGGTGGTAGCCCTTTGTGCTGATGTTGGGGTAGCCAAGAGCGTTGGGCGCTGCAACCTTGGTGAGGTAGCCGTGCGAGGGTCGACGTGGTCGATGTCGTGGCCGGGTGCTAGTGTCGAGGTAGCCGCACATGAAGATGCAAGCGCATAGTGCGCGAGTGGAATGGTAGAGACGTGTCGAGGCAGTCGTTAAGGATGTCGATGCCGAAGTCAATATAGTCCGAGCCGTCGGAGACGAGGTGCGACCATAGTTTTACCAGAACCAGGCGCACGCCGGGGACGAAAGCATACTTCGGTTGTGCCAAAACCGAGTACGCAAAGAAGAACTTGTTGGTGACGCGGTCGAGGCAGTCGTAGAGGAAGGTGTTGATGCCGAAGAATACATTATCGAGGCCGACAAAGACAAGGCACCAGGCTTAGGAACGCGTCGGGGACGAAGGCACGCACCGGTGTTGCCAATACCGGGCACACAAGGGTAGGGACGAAGACGTAGAAGGCGGGAAAACCAACAGCGGCCTGGAGTGGTCATGTTGGACGCCTAGATTGGCGCGGCGGCGATACTCGAAGTTGGCGAAGTAGAATCCGGCGTGACTAAGACCATGCACAAACGTAGGCAACCTGCACTGTGGAAGGTGGCGCAGAGATAGCCCGGGGCGTCGGTGCGCGGGGACATCGATGTAGACTGCGTGCAGCGACGCTACGAACCGATGGGCGACATAGCCGCATGATGCGAGTCGATGCAGCGGCTGGAGGCCATCGGCGCGTACACGCTTGTGAGGCACGTTGGAAGCTAGTAGGCGAGGACCAAGGCGGCAGCGCTACGGACCGAAGGGCGACGCAGCGACAGCCCGTAGCTCGATTTGGTGGTAGGCGCGTGCCCGGAGACGTGCTTGGCGTAGATCGGCGCGAGATCGGTTGATCGGACCGACGGTGCGCCGTATGCGACATAGCATGGACGATGCGTAGATCGGAGTCGATGATGGCGTTGTCGGTGAAGTCCCGACGATGACGATCCTAGGGGGCGGTCGCGGCAGCCTTCCGAGGAAGGTGTAGCAGCCGGGAAAGTGCGCGGCAGCCTGCCGAGGAAGGCGCGGGAGAGGAGGAGGCATGCGCATGGGTGCGGTGTAGATCGTCGATGCCGATTCTCAGAGTAGATCGTGACGATGACGACGACGATGAGCGACTCAATCCGATCTATGATCGGTAAACAAAAAATAAAACCGGCTAAACGACCAATGGAGAGGAAAAAAAGACTCACCTGGACAACCGATCACGGATCGGCGAATATATCCTAATACGGGTCGCGCGGCCCCCGAGGAAGATTATGGAGATCGATCCGTTGGGGACGGCACGGCAGAAGCGCGCTACGGTTTGGACAGACTTAGTCTGATACTATAACAACCGTGTGTATGCCTAATACTTTAGCAAGAATCATAAGATCGGACGTATATTACCTGAAATTATTTCTTAGTTCGAAGCATTTCTCGTGTGGAACAGATAAAATATCAGTTGGTTCGAATTAAAGATATTTCCTATTTGCTGGCATAAGCCGCCTTCCGGTAACAAACAGAGCAACAACAAGACCGTGCAGCTGCAGGAGATAACTACAGGAAGACACCCGCTTAGCAGCACAGCAGATGGAGAGACCGGGATTATCTCCCCTTTCGAAAGAAAAAAAAGTAGCATAGCCGTTTTTTTAAAGAGTATATATTAATATAATAAGATACTATCTTCGTTTCATAATATAAATTTTTTTAGAAAGCTAAAATAGTTCGCTAAAAAGACTTATATTGTGAAACAGAGGGAGTACCAATTACACACAACCTCTAAAATAATATATGTCCTAATGGTCTTACGGATGCACACAACCTAGGAAAAAAAGAATTACAAAAAAAAATCCCACTACAAAGAACAACTCCTCGAAGCAACAACACTAACACCACCAGTAGTCCAACCATTACAATAACGACGTCTTCAAGAAGTATACATTGCACAAGTACCATCGTCGCCGATCAAAGATCATAGGTCTTCACCCCGAAGAAAGTCCCCACTCACAAAACAATACCTTCAACAAGGCCATTGCCAGGCACAACCAATTAAGACCAAACCTTGGATTTTTACCCTGTAAGATAAGATTGGGAAGTTCTCCTTATTGTCTCCCCACAAACAATCGATATTGCAAGTCACCGATCACGCAACCAGTTTTCTCGTCCCCACAAAGACTCAAATCACCATCACTTCCATGATATTTCAGCTTTCCTGACATTCTCCTCATCTAATTTCATCATGGATCGCCGAAGACATGATACATGATGGTAACAGATATCAGAGCTTCGCAACGCTCCCGCTGAAACAAAACGTCCAGAAAAAACATGGGTGCACCCGAGTGAATTCAATCTGATTCAACAATCTCCATCCATAGTCGCACATGGGAGTTTGCCGACGAGCCTTCCGAAACTCGCCGCTCCGGACCAGATCATCGAGGACATACAACCAGCAGATCTTCGTCTTCGCGCGGAATGAACCCTAGGATCGCCACCATTATTCAGGCTGATCCAGCAGTCCCCACAGCGTCAGTCGGCTTTCGGCGAACGAAATGAGCGGGTCAACCTTCAACCCTTTTGAGTCATGGCTGAACCCACAGATCGGTTCGAGAGAGACCGAGATGCAGCGTCGCCGCCTAAGACAACCACCACGCCGCTTCCAAGTCTGCACCATCGACCCCATGTTCTCCTCCGCGTCTCCCTTACAAGCCGCTGGCAAACGCCGCTCAGACGAACGCCGCCGCTTGGATCCACAGGCACCGTCCCTTTGTCCACCACTCGGAAGCGGTTCAAAAGAAAGAGCCCTCGCCTCTATAAAATTTGGGGGAGAATTTCGGTGACGAAAAATACTGGTATCCAGTTATCCAATCCGCACAGCTCAATAATGTACCAGCAGTAGTTCAGATTTCGGTCGTGGTATAGAGTAGATCACAGGAATCAAGAACCATAGTAACGCCAACGCATCTTCTTGTTTCGTCACAAGTAAACCGTGGCTTCAAGTAAACCTCTCCGTGACAGCAACCTGTAACCTGACATGATGTGTTCTTCTTCCTGGCATGGTTCTCCGCTTCTCCTGTGCAACGCTTACTGGCGAACGACTGGGCCGCCTCAAGGACTAGACACCGGATCCACACATCCGATTCGCGCTAAGCTGTCAAGAATGTATGGACTGACATTCCACCACATTTCCGCTGTAACTTGGGGCCCTGTGCTGCTGTCATGTATACTAAGATTCTCGAGGTTGCTCCAAGTCTCCAACTGATTAGTGCCAGTGACATGGAGTACTTGTTAGCATATGTTTCCGCTTAACTTTACTCTTAAGTCAGCACCATCCCTGACCCAAAAGCAAGCCTCAGACCACGGTTTTTTGGCCGGGAGAATGGATCAAGAGACAGGGAGTGTTTTTTTAATCTACGTTAACAGAACCCGCGCACTAAAAAACGTCTAGATACATTTATTTCACAAAAAATTAAAACATTATATACTTTGAAGTACAATAATGCGCTCGGGCCGGTGGGGGTGACGGGAAGAAACGAGGAGTTTCCTAACACAAACGATCTATCCATAGAGGATTGGGCGGCAAAGATGGCTTGCAATGAAACTATAATCGCCAACCATGGCATCAATCACGATGCTCGTTTCTTGCCGGTTTAAAAAGAGCAAAATGTGAGAGGCCTTTTACGGAAAATTGGCACCGCCAACTATTCTCTTAGAGATCATTAAGAGCAAGGTTAGGCTTAGCCGCTTAGGGTCACCGCAGGTGCCAAGAATTTGAGAGACATTGGGAGAGTCTTGCTTGCCATTTTCCTTTCTACTCCCTCCGTTTTAAAATATAAGATGTTTTAGCTTTGTGATAGGAGTGTATGTAGACCTTTTTAGTGTGTAGGTGTCTCCTCATAAAGCTAAAGCATCTTATATTTTGAAACGGTGGAAGTATGTTATAACTATTCTCTCTCTAAAAATATATTCTCCTTTATTCCTATAAACAGCATTTCGTCCCGCTTTATAAATAAAACGATCATTCATACAACTTACACCAAGCACGATAGAAACACGCCCAAAGTCAGAAAGAAAAAAACAAACGCCAGATCCTCGAAATGGCAGCGCTCAAAGACCGGAGGGGGTGGGAAGTTGGCACGCCGCCTCCACCGGGTTTGAATCATGTCGTTCGGTATTCTCGTGTCCCGCTGTCTACACGGATATATTAAGGTTGTCTCCGATTAATTAAGGACACGTACATTACAATGCTAGGGAAGGCTAGACTTCATTTAGTCCTCCACGTCATTTGGAGAAGGCCATACATAAATATCATACAATGTATTATCTCTTGCTAAACTCCCTAGCAATTACTGAGTATAAATTAATTTTCCATAGGAAATTATATAGCTAAGAGAAAGCATGTGCTACAACGGTGAAAATAGTATTCTCTTACATTTTCTAAAAGTTTAACCTTTAGTTAATAGAAGGTAACCTTTTATTTCTTCATTCTCACTTCCAACCAAGCGAAAATCTGATACAGTAGGTTTAAGGGTGTCACACCATTGTACTTTTTTTTCCGAAATGGGGTAATTACCCGGCCTCTGTATGAATCGATACATGCAGCCTTTTATTACTTTATTCAACATTATTTGAAGTCACTTATTACATCACGGGTCACACAAAGTTGCGGCATGAATCAGCCAAGCAAAAATACAAGATAACATGAATTGACTCTCCATCAACATGTTAACCATAAATCAAAACGCCAGTTGCACCGGCTGAATAAGTCCCGAGCAACCGTTTCTAATTGGTTGCACCCAGTATCCAGAGCGTGTCATTTTTCCATTGGCTGTAGATAGGACCACATACGGATCCAGTATGTTGCAAAGGGGATAACCTGCATGAAAGAAGTAGATTTCACATTGTTAAATATATAGTCATTACGTACATTCCATATGGCCCATAGTAAAAGCACAAACTCCTACTCGAATTTGTACTTTATCTTTTTCTACCACTCCCCTTAACCAATTACCGAAGAGATTAGAGATATTTGCAGGGGTATAATATTGAAACCCATATGCCCAATTCTCCACGCAATTTTTGCCAGAGGGCACTCAATAAACAAATGTTTTACACCATTGTACATGCCCCTGACAGTGCGAGACCAGACATTTTTCAGTTCGTTTACAAAAAAAAAACACACAAACGAACGGCACGCAATGCAATCAGAGCGAGGCCCACCGAGCTCTGCTGCAGCGGGCATTCATCATTGAGGGAACACTTTGGCAAGCGGGCATGTGGTGTGGGCGGTCCACTGATCCCCCTCCGCCTCCGGTCCTCCCTTGGTGATGTAGTACTAGTACAAAATACACGACACTGCACATATAACACTCTCATTCTCTCGCGCTTATCCGAGGACGAGACAGGCTAACTAGCAACTAATGACAGGAAAATGAAAATGTTTACTCGCAGAACGCAAATTGCTTCGCTCGCAGTAGGCGGGAGGAGCCAGGCAGATGCTGACCCTACTCCTACCTACGGCCCTACCTGCCGTTGATCGTGAGCTGTCTCGAGAAGGCCGGCCGGCCAGCCAGCCAGCCAGGCTGTAAAATGCAGGGCATCGCCCCCCAAGCCTCAGCTGCTCTGTTCTTCATCCATCAGCTATAAAAAACGCGCGCTTCGTCCCTGATTCCCACCCGCTTTATTACTATCTCGCACACACCACATCTTCCCCAGTTCTCCAGTTCATTCGAGCAGCTGCGCAATACAGCCGCATCCGCGACGTTTTCTTCTAGGATCATGGCCTCCAAGATCTTCCGCGCCGTCGCCGTCGCGGCCTTCGCCGTGTCTTCCTTCGCGGCGGTCGCTATGGCTGCCGACGAGCCTGCGCCCAGCCCGACGTCCGGTGCCGCAGCTCTCTCCTCCTCGATCGTCGCAGCCGTGCTCTGCCCGGCCGTGGCGCTCCTCGTCGGCACCATGCGCCACTGAGTTCGCTGTGGTCGCAGGGCGGATTTTACAGTGAAGACCACGCTCTTCTTTGCGTGGTCATTTTGCCTAACGTGCCTTCTCTAGTCTTTACCTACTCCTTCCTACGTGTACTTTGGCACCTTTCTTCTTCCGCCCCGGCTGTATGTTAGTGTTCTTATTATTTTCTTGTCATATCCATGTATATTTGTATTGATTAAGATTATTTGTACTAGTACCGGAATTTGCTCTCCTAATTGTTTTCTCTTCTGTGGTTACACTATGCACAACTGAGTACTGCCGTACTGGCTATGAATCTTACAAGCATCGGGCGTCTTCTTTCATAGTCTTTTCCCCTTCCATTTACCCATTTATCACGAAATATGCAACACTGTTGTACAAAATGTGCAGCCCGCATAGGGCCCCAAAATTTGGAGTGCTCCAAAATTTTATATAGGTCTACTGTATATATTTACTGAAATGAAAAATAATAGATAGAATAGGCCTTATGTCTTAACTAGGCCGTTCAAATTGGCCACATGCGATTAGCTCCTACCTAGCGCATGAAACTCAAACAGGGCTGATCGTGTGTGTCACGTTGACTCTAGGGCGCGGTGGCTAGGACGAGATTATCTCGTCAGGTCACGCCTCCACCTCCACGCGAGACATACGCCGACGGGGACTCGAGCCCAACACAGGTCGCAGGTTACCGGGTGGTTTTCGATTTTGTTTTTGATACTCCTTGGTTGCTGATTGTACCCTCGCCGTGATCGGCAGTTCGGCATCGGTACAAGCTTTAATTTTTTCACTCGTTTGTGTGTAGTTTCACTTTTTAGAATCATTTCGAATAACCCTAAGAGAATAATGTTGTTCAAATAAACATTATGTATCTGGAAATTGACTAGGTATGATACTTACTATATCCAATTACAATGGAAATTGACTAGGTAATTAAACTTGCTTTTCATTAGATTAGACCCTGCCAATTACAAAAAGGCTCATTTTGAACGAACTAAGAAAATGACTACTGCTATTAATGATGGAGAAGGTTGTCTCCACGGCTACTCGCCGTAATTGCTGCGGCCACCGTTGTCGTCCACCTCCGTCGTCGCCGTCGCCCTCGCTGCTAAGGGGGGCCACCATCGCTGGAGCTCCGTTGAGGCCGAAGCCTAGAGCCCACGCGATATGTAGGGGGACGGCGATCGCCTCCTGCCCCGCCCCCACCACCGCCACCACCTGGTTCACCTCCTCCCCTCCTCATCGCCGTCCTCCACCTCCGTCTCATCCCCGTCGACAAGAGCCCATGCGCTCGCCACCTCGGCAGCCGTAGCCACGCGCAACTCCTCCGCCGCCGTTTCGGCGGCGTGCTCCGCCGCTTCCACCACACTGCGTGTGGCGGAGGCGTGGCGAAGCTTGCGGATGGCCTCCTTGGCCACCTCCTCCAGCGTGGTCATGGCCGCCTCGTGGCGGATCTCGCGGAGGGCTGCTGATGCGGCCTCCTTGGTCACCGCCTCCTTAGCGGCAATGTGGTTAACCTCACGCATCGCCCATTGGGCCACCACTTGTGCGGCCGCCTCCACCACCTGCTCTAGCGCCGCCTCAGCCACACGGCCTTCCTCCTCGAAGGCCACCACCTCTGCCTCGGCCATACGCTGGGACAACAACGTGGCTTGGAGGTCGACAGCCTCGATGTCGGCATCCTGGAAGCGGGTGTGGCACAACTCCCTAATCTTGGTCTAGTTGGCGATCTTGCGGAGAGGCATGGCTGTGGTAGGCGCGTTTTCCAGCGGTGGTTTCTCTTGCTTGGGCTCGTTGTCTCAGCCGCGCCGTGCGACCGTCTTTTATAGACCGCGGCGAAGGTGGGAAATGGTCGGGGAGGCGCGCGCGAGAGGGAAGGCGTCGCGCGGGAAACGGAAAGCTATAATGGCGGGAAATGTCGGCCGCGCGGGAAGCCATCGACGCTGATAAGCGACATCGCGTCGCCATTAACGTCCCATCGCCGAGGTTGTCAAGCGGTGACAGGGGGAGACGGACAGATGGGTCGGGACGCTGCGCGCGGCTGGCCGGATAGGTCAGACCACGACCCCAAAGCGACCGCGGACCGACCCAAACGGACAGAAATGGACCGTTTGGGTCGGTCCGGTGGAGATGCTCGTTGTGGTGGCCGCCCTAACCGCAGAAATGAGAAGTACCTAGAAAAAATGGTATGCATAGGTGCCATTACTTTTTCTCGGTTGTGTGCTGAGACTTGTTGAAACTTGAAATACATAATAGTTGGGTATGTCACATGTGTACCTGGGTGTAAAACTCGGGAGATTTGCTCTTCCGTTATTTTCTATCCTTCTGCAATGAAAAAGAAGATTGTTGAGAGAATTCAAAGAGAAGGAACTGATTTCTCGGAGATGGAAAGCTTCTTTTTCCGAGAAAAAAGCGATTGTTGATGCGATTTTGCATACTATACAATTCACATTCGTGGAAATAGTTGCGGTTGCCAATTCGTCACTGATATATAGTATACTACTGCACATGAACAATTGATTGGCTCTGCATTTTCGTCCACATCATTTTTGCGTGCAACTGAGCAGAGCATCAGTTTAATTTACACCGAGCGCGCGTTGAACAGCATCAGTTACTGCATCTGCATGACCATATTGCCAGCAGTACGTTTTTTTCTGGATCCCAACAGACTCCTGATGAAGTTCCGAGACTACGCGGCCGTGGCAACCGGCGCGGTAACATGGTCATCTCGAGAACGTCGCGCGAGCCGCCGTGCAGTGCAGGCGCGCGCGCGCGTGCCCGACGCGCGCTGGCCGAGCCAAGGTCGCGACTGTTGCCGTGCAGCAGTACAACCTAGAGCTCGTCGTGAGGCGCCTCGTGCTGCTGGCGCTGCAGGTATGTCATGGCGAGGCTGGCGTGCATCGCCGCGCCGTACGGGAGCGCGCCTTCGTCGACGCGGAAGTGCGGCGAGTGCGCGTCGTGCACCGACCCGGCGGCCTCGTTACGTATCCCGACGAAGTAGAAGTGCGAGCTCGGCACGGCCTGGGAGAAGGCGGCGAAGTCCTCGCTCCCCATGCACGGCGCCATGGCGACGGCCCCGGTGCCCACCGTGTCCGCGGCGACGGCCTCGAAGTGCGTGTGCAGCGCGGCGCTGTTGATGGTCGGCGGGAGGAGCGGGCGCCCGCCGGCGTGGAAGTCCACCGCCGCCGCGCACCGGTGCACCTTCGACTGCGCCACGATGACCTCCTCGATCCGCTGCTTCAGCCGCATGAACCCCTCGTTGGAGAAGCACCGGAAGGTGCCGCCGATGGTGACGGAGTCAGGGATCACGTTGAACGCGCCGCCTCCACGGAACCTCGTCACCGTCACGACCTGCGCCTCCAGGGGGTCGGCCTCCCGGGAGACGAGGCTTTGGAGGGCGAGGACGACGCTCGAGGCGGCCACGACGGGGTCGACGCTGGTGTGCGGGATCGCTGCGTGGCCTCCCTTGCCGGTGATCACCGCCTCGAAGAAGCCGCAGCCGGCGAGCAGCGGGCCGGCCCTAGATCCCACCACGCCCGTGGGGAGCATGACGGTGACGTGGAAGCCGAAGATGGCCTCGACGTTGTCCACCGCGCCGGACTCAACCATCTTCTTGGCCCCGGTGCCGACCTCCTCGCCCGGCTGGAACAGAAGGACCACCGTTCCCTGGAAGAAATACAGAGCTGATTTGTTAATGGATCGCATGACAGTAAGTTTCAAGTCGAACACATACATCTGCGTTTTTTGTACTACTGAAAAAAGGTTCCATATGGAATAAGAAGCAGAGGTCTCTCAGAACTAATCAGGTTATCCAGATCGGCGATTTGTTTACACCTCCTAGGAGCGAGCAAGCAATACAACATGCAACATTTTCAAATCCGCTAGTATCTCCGTTTGATTACAAGTCATTATGGCAACTCGCGCATTGTCCCTCAAATCCACAATAACAATCCATGGAACCTCGTAAAACAAAGCTTCTTGGTGCCCTTGGGCTTCCATCGATCCACAGGCTCGACGCCATTGACAAACACTAGAGCCTTTGGGACACTGGAAAGGTTGACAGAGACGCCTGACCCGTACCACCGAAACTCCTAGTACCTGGCACCGCACGTTGTACTACCGGCGACTGTACCCATGGACGAGCTCCATCAGAGTTTTAAATCAGCAGTGCTACCCGATGGAGTATGGTCTTTGCTTCGGCCTGGAACAGAAATATCTGAGGAATCTGCTCGGAAAAGGACGGCCCAACAAACAAACGTGTGCTATGCTAACGCACGTTGCGTGGCCATACTCGACGCCAATCGATCGACAATTAGTTTCGAATCAAGCAACAGCAAGAAAATCAAGCTAACTGCTTCAGGCTGACGCGCGAGCAGTGCCGACGTTCACAACAAGTCAAACCGTGATGGGAATGTGCGTGGAGGGAGAGAGAGAGTTGCGGTACGTAACCTGTAGCTGGTGGCGGTGCTCGTGGAGGATCCTGGCGGCGCCGAGCAGCATCGCGGTGTGCGCGTCGTGGCCGCACGCGTGCATCTTCCCGGCCGCCTTGCTCCGGTGCTCCCACTCCACTTCCTCCTGAAAACGTACTTGATATGTTAATCTGCCGAGAGATGCGTAGGCCCTCTTTGCTTTGGTGCGTTGAACTTTGCTAACCACCCTCCAGTGATCCAACTCCGGAACACGTAGGCTAGCCAGGACAGGAACAAGGAAGCATGGAAGGAAACATGGGCAGGGAAAATCAAGCAGCCCTCGAAGGGCGAGGGCAGCTGCAGCGGGAGCGCGTCCATGTCGGCACATACCATACGGCAACATGGGCAGGGAAACATGCGGCACATACGCACCTGCAGCGGGAGCGCGTCCATGTCGGCCCGCAGCGCGACGAACGGCGGGCGCCCGGTGCCCACGGCCGCGACGACGCCGGTGCCGGCGACCGGGTGCTCGTACCGCACGCCCATGGCGTCGAGCTCCCTCCTCACCAGCCGGCTCGTCTCCTGCTCCTCGAAGGCCAGCTCGGGCCGCTCGTGGATGGCCCTCCTCACGCCGACCATCCACGCCGCGAACTCCGGCTGCTTCGCGCGCAGGAGCACGCCGGCGCCGCCGCCCGCCGCAGAGGCACGGCACCACAGCGCGACCAGGACGGGCAGCAGAAGGGCGCGCGCGATGTGGAGGGCCATCGGTCGGCGGCGCGGCGCGTGGTGGGTGCAGCTTCCGCCTCGCGCGCACGCGTACGCTCGGCGCAGCTAACGGCAGTGTGGCGATCGAGTCGAGGATGAACACAACTGGGACGGTAGTACAGGGTTGTGGTGGGTGGGCGTGCACGCGGCGAGCGAGTGTGGCGCGCATATATACTCGTGCACGACCGCGACGTATCGTTTATTTCTTTCTTCGCGGGCTGCTGCCGCGAGGTGGACGGTAGCTAGCCAGCGCTGTGCGTTGCGCACGCGGGAAACGTGCCTGAAGGCGGCGCGCGAGATCGATCGGGGAAACGAAAACATGTGCAGCGGAACGGAAGCAGTCGTCGGAGTCGGAGGCTCGGGAGCTTGACGACATCGTCCTTGCGAGAAATAATACATACGCGGCGGAGTCGAGTCGTGTCGTGCACTGTACTTCCGACGTCGTGGTCCTCACGCGCGGGGTTCCGTGCCGTCTTGGTATACGACGACTTCGTCGGTTGCCTCGTGGTCGCTGCTACTGCTAGCACACCGCACCAGCATGGTCCATTTCTTCCGTCTACAAGTATAGTAGTATAGCCCAGGCCGTTCAAATCTGGATATGCTCGCTAAATCTCCAATGACGCGCGTGCTGTTAGCGCGGGGTCTGTCTGGCGGCCAAGTGTTGCTCTGAAATGAAATGGTGGCCAATGCAAGTTGGGGACGGTAAAGCGTCGTCATGGTGGCCAAGTTGCGATCCGCCGCAATCTCGCAATGATATGCGGTAAACTTCGCCGGTATTATTCATCACAACCAAAGTTGACAAGTACGTCCTGATGCGAAAACAAGATTCGTCAATCCTGCACAGGAAAAAAACAACTATTCATCCGCTAAAAAATCCCAGTACAGCAGGTACCGATTAGACCAGACCTACCTCCTAGTCTGCTCCTGGTACATGGCATCAGTAATAGCGCCTGACCACAAAGGCTGGGCGCACATTCACCTCGTTGGCTGCACTGTGGTCTCACCACCTTGAGCAGTACGGCCGTGCAGCGGAGGGCGTCATATCATATCACACTTGGGATTCTCGCACGTGAAAAACCTGAATCTGCTCTACTCCCTCGGATCAGTAAGGGCGTCTCCATCCACCCAAACGGACGCCGATCTATCTGTCCGTCTTTTCCTACTGTCACCGTTTGAAACCCCGGTGATGGAATGTTAATGACGACGCGATATCGGCTATCAGCGCCAACGGTGGCCCCGATAACAGTGGCCAGTAGCCAGTAGCGGACCTAGGGAAATTAGGAAGCCTGGGCAAACTCTAAATCTAAATGTTTAAGATGCTGATTATTAGTCAAATGGCCATAAATTTAGGCTGCGCATCCAGCCGGAAGCCTGGGCAGTTGCCCGGGCAATAGGGGTGTTGGGTCTGCCAGTGCCAATAGCCGTAGGGACGGCCTCCTCCATCAACAGTAGTAGTTCTATTTTTAGTTTGTTCAAATGAGCCTTTTTGTATCTGCAGGGCCTAATCTAATGAAAAGCTAGTTTAATTACTAATGTTTCACTTACGTATAGCCCCCCGGCGGCCGACAGGCGGACACCCGCGCGGTGCTTGCGCTGTCCGGGCTGACGCATCGGTCACGCAAATTAGGTGCGCCAATAGGTCGAGTCGGATGGGTCGTGTCGCTGGGATACCGCGCACGTCACGTACGTCCGCACGGACGCGTCCGGGCGAGTTGGGTCGGCCCGGTGAAGATGCCCTAAGGCCTTGTTTAGTACTAGAGGTTTTTGTAGGAATTTGGTTGTGGATTTTAGCCCATGACTCAATTCAAATTCTGAAATTCTCAATGCTCATTTATGCCTAGGAAGGGATGGCACCAAAATTTAGTCCCACCTTGCTAGTTTGAAGGGAGTTACACCAATATATATAGTGGAATGTTCTACTACTTCCTAAAATGAGAGAAGAGGGGTGACATACACGCGCTCCTTCGCCGCCTGCCTTGCCTCGTCACAGTGCGCGCGCGGTTTGTGAAATTGTGTCTCGATGTCGATCTTATCTTTTTGTTGCTCCGAAAAATTATTGTGCGAGTTATTTTTCTATCAGTCTTTTCCGGTCTTTCCGGGTCGTGGGCTGCCTTACCTGACCAACGCTATATAAGCGGCTCAGGCGTAAACCCTAACTACTCTACACACATCCCTCTCCGCCTCTAGAGCCTTGCGCCGCCGCTACACCTTCCCCATCCCCTCTACCGACGTGCACCGGACGACGGGACAGTAGGCCTCCGAAACCCCGCCTCTCGTGGACCTGTACGGGTGAGGGGTGATTAGGTTTTTGGGGAGCGCTTCTGCGCGACTATTGACGGCATCACGTCGACCGACCCCTCCTTTCCCGACAAAGACTTCTTCCCGGACATTAGAAGCCTCTACATCGACGACATGGCTGACGACGCTGGTGTCAACGTGAACCTCGGCGCCAACCTAAACGCGAACGTGAATCCTCCTGCAGCAACGTATGCAATCTACTCCTATCTATTTCAATCTTTGCTATTGTTTCTTATACTAGCTTTTGGGATAGATATGATCTGTTTATCTTTGTTAGATGTGATCTATTCATCTATACTGTTAGTGTGCATGATTAGGTTAATTCCTGTGATTATAGTCATGATTTATTATAGCTTATTACGGATTAAATATTACAGTAATTTGGTTATATTTTTAACAATTCAAAAACCTGATTATAGGCAAATGAATTCAAGTGGTGTTGACGCTACTACTAGGCCGCCTCTCTTTGATGGTTCGAACTACAAGAGATGGCGCACGAGAGTAGTTCTTTGATTTTGGAACCTGAACTGCTATAGCGCCACACTTAGGAAACCTGGGGGTGATCTTTCTCCTGCTCAGGAGGAAGCCTATGAGAAAGTCGATGCCATGTTTAAGGTGGCTCTCTTTAGTATTCTTGGGGACAACATTGTTGACTCGTACATGACGTTTGAGCATAGTAAGGATGTGTGGGATGCACTCTAGGCCAAATTTGGGGTGTCGGATGTTGGCACTGAATTGTATGTCATGGAGCAATACTACGACTACAAGATGACTAGTGAGCGCTCCATTGTTGAGCAAGCTCATGAGATACAGTCACTTGCCAAAGAACTTGAGCAGTTTAAGTGTACCTTACCAGACAAGTTTGTGGCCGGTGGCATTATTGCTAAGCTTCCTCCCTCGTGCAGGAATTTTGCTACTTCTCCTCCCTCGTGCAGGAATTTTGCTACTTCTCTGAAACATAAGAGACAAGAGTTTTCCATCTCGGATCTCATTGGGTCTCTTCATGTGGAAGAAACTGCGAGAGTAAATGACACACGCGTTTGTTTTGAGGGAGATTCTAGTGCCATTGTGGTACAGAAGAAAAACTTCCAACCTCACAAGTTCAAAAACAAGAACAAATCTGAAGGCAAAGGCAAGTTTGATGCTAAGAACAAGGCCTCTCACACTACCAACTTCAAAAAGAAGACTAATAAGAATAAAGGGGATTTCCACGTCTGTGGTGATCCTGATCGTTGGGCTCCTAGTTGCTCGAATCGCTTTGACAAGCGTGGGAATGGCGGCAAAACCGCAAATGTTGTTATGGCTGATACTGAGATGAAGAACGATGGGTACGGTATTTTTCCTAGTGTCCTTTCAGTATGTAACTCTCATGATTGGTGGATAGATACGGGTGCCAATACACATGTATGTTATGATATTTTCATGTTTTATTCTTATCAGGTCGCAAAGACGTGCTCCGCGCTGATTGGAAATGGCTCACGTGCTTCTGTTTATGGTGTTGGTACGGTAAATCTGAAGTTTACTTTGGGGAAGACCGTCTAGCTGAAGAATGTGCAGCACATTCCATCCATCAATAAAAATTTCGTCAGTGGGTCGCTTCTGTGTCGAGATGGTTTTGAGTTGTTTTTTGAGTCCAATAAAGTTATAATTTCTAAGTGTGGACAATTTGTTGGAAAGGGTTATGAGTGCGGAGGCTTGTTCCGCTTATCTTTGTCAGACTTATGTACTCAAGTTATTAATTATGTTTGAAATAAGAGTGAGTCCAATATTTGGCACTCACGATTTTGTCATATTAATTTTTGGTGCAAGATGTGGCTAGCTAATACGAATTTAATTCTGAATTTTACTACTGTTAAGAGTTCCAAGTGTCATGTGTGTGTGTGTGCAAGCTAAGCAACCTCGCAAGTCTCCCAAGACTACTGAGGTACGAGATTTGGCACCACTGGAACTCATACATTCAGATCTTTATGAAATGAATGGCGAGTTGATAAAAGGAAAGAGATATTTCATGACTTTAATCGATGCCTCCACTCGATACTGTTATGTGTACCTTATGAAATCTAAAGATGAATATTTTAATCACTTCAAACTCTAGAAATCTAAATTATAAAACCAACTTGATAGAAAGATTAAGCGGCTTCGGTCTAATCATGGTGGAGAGTATTTTCCAACAAATTTGATTCTTTTTATGCAGAGCACGGTATTATCCATGAGAGGACGCCTCCCTACTCACATCAGTCAAATGGGGTGGCTGAAAGAAAGAACCGTACTCTAACTGATTTGGTTAACGCCATGTTAGATACATCGGGTCAATTCAGGGAATGGTGGGGGGCGATAAAGACCGCGTGTCATGTCCTAAACTGTGTTCCCACAGAGAACAAAACCATTACTCCATTTGAGGAATGGGAAAGAAAAATGTTGAAACTCTCCTACTTACGGACTTGAGGTTGTTTGGCGAAAGTGAATGTCCCGATACCCAAGAAGCGCAAGCTTGAACCAAAAACCGTAGATTGTGTTTTTCTGGGATATGCATTTCATAGCATTGGCTATAATTTTTGAGAGTGAAATCTGAGGTATCCGACATGCATGTTGGTACAATTATGGATTCAAATGATGCGATATTGTTTGAAGACATATTTCCCATGAAAGATTCGTCTAGCTCATTAAATTAGGAGATGCCTAGTTCATCTAGTCAAGAATTAATTACAATTCCTATACCCACCATTTCTATAGAACACTCCGATAATCCCGTGGAGGATAAAAATGAAGCTCCTACTAGGAGTAAGAGATAGTGAACTGCAAAGTATTTTGGTGATGATTTAATTGTATACCTCGTGGATGACACTCCCACTTCTATTTTGGAAGCCTATGCATCTCAAGATGCTGACTAGTGGAAAGAAGTTGTTCGAAGTGAGATGGACTCCATCATAGCAAACAGAACTTGGAAAATTATTGATTGTCCTTATGGGTGTAAACATGTAGGATGTAAGTGGGTGTTCAAGAAGAAGCTTATATATGATGATACTATTGAGAAGTACAAGGCATGACTTGTTGCCAAGGGTTATACCCAGAAAGAAGGCGAAGGTTTCTTTAATACTTATTCACATGTGGCTAGACTGACTACCATTCGAGTACTACTATCCTTGGCTTCCTCACATGGTCTTCTCGTTCATCAAATGGACGTTAAGACGGCTTTCCTAAATGGAGAGTTAGATGAGGAAATTTATATGGATCAGTCAGATGGATTCATGCTAGATGGTCAAGAAGGAAAGGTGTACAAGCTGCTGAAGTCTTTGTATGGTCTTAAGCAAGCTCCTAAGCAGTGGCATGAGAAGTTTGAAAGAACTTTAACTACCGAAGGCTTTGTTGTAAACAAAGCTGACAAGTGTGTGTACTATCGCCATGGTGGGGGTGAGGGAGTCATCCTATGTAGGAATGTTGATGATATACTGATATTCGGGACCAATCCCGATGTTATCAAGGAGGTCAAAGACTTTCTATCTCATTGCTTTGAGATGAAAGATTTAGGAGTGGCTGATGTGATTTTGAACATCAAGCTGCTAAAAGATGATGATGGTGGGATAACACTTGAAAGGATATTGATTTCTCCATGTATTTTGGTGTTGATGACAACTTCAATTGTGGTTTAACCGTGTGCCTAAGTTGCGGGTTTTATTTACGGATGGTTTAGTTGGTGGAATCTTCTCTTGGAGGAGCTTGAAGATGGTGCCTATTATTTGCACTTTCTCTTCCCTTTGTTTTAGGAGACCGTACTATCAAGAGGGGGTCCACCTAAGAAGGTGGTGGGGAATCACGCTTGCATGCACAAACCATATCAGCACATCCACAGCCTTCCCATGTTTTCAGCGAGAGAGAGATCTTTAGAGGTGGTTGAGTGTTTTCTATCCTGGCCGGTAGTACCGGCCAGGCTCCGGTAGTAACGCCCAAAGGTTTTTCCGGAAATTAGTGTCGGAATTAGATCGGTAGTACCGGCTAGGATTTTTGGTCTGTTTGGACTAGAACTTCCGGCCAACGCTGTCTAGCCCCAACCTCTTTGAGCGGTAGTAACGCCGCGACCCGTTAGTACTGGTCAGATCCTCATGACCCCGTATTTCTGGCGCTTGTTCCTCTCCAGGTTCCGCTCAGTAGAATTTTGGTTCAGATATACTTCTGTATCAAAGTGAAATATTTGTCGGAATCTAGATCAGAACTTTCGGCGGTAGTACCAGTCAGAAAGTGGGGCTCGCGGATCTGGCTTTCCAACCATTCCGTGGAGCGGCTCCGGACCATTGGGCGATGCTCACCGGAAGTACTGGCCCGCCACCGGTAGTACATGTGGTGTCGCGAGGGCAGAAAACGGCTCGTTTGAAGGGGCCTATTTAAGGCTCCCTTCTTCCTCCTCTCAATTTTGATCTCTTCATTTTCTCTCTCCTCCATTAATACAAGAGCTTCATCTGCCTAGATCTCTCTCCCTGCCCACTCAAACCTCTTGATCTTTTGAGGATTAGGAGAAGTGACCTAGATCTACACTTCCACCAAAGGAATCTTGATTTCCCCCACCCATCCTTGGTGGATCTTGTTACTCTTGGGTTCTTGGAACCCTACACGGTGCAGGGCATCCTTGGAGCTGGGGAAATTGTTGTGAAGCTTCGTGGTGTCGTTGAGGGCCTCCAATTGAGTTGTGGAGTCTCCCCTCAACCTTGTTGTAAAGGTTTCGGCTGGAGCCTTCAAGGTCATCGGTTAGTGGATTGTGAGGCCGCCTTTGTGGTGGTGCTCAATGGATAAGAAGGCGAGGCCTTTGTGGCACTCGGGTGACCTTGTGTGGCCCCGACACCTCTCCAATGTAGACGTAGCTTCCTTGAAAGTGAACTACGGGAATTACATCTCTGTGTCCCCTTGTCGTCTTATCCGTTCCTCTCCTTTACTTCTTGCAATTACTGTCTTGTTTACCTGTTGTATTGTTTGTCATATAGGTTGTTCATCTAGTTGCATATCTAGTGAACTTTACTTTGTGCAAAGCCTAAAATTGCAAGAAAAGAATAAAAATATGTAGTCTCCTATTCACCCCTCTAGTCGACCAAAGTTGGACCTTTCAACACTGATTCAGTCTCACTATGTGGAAAAGATCTTGAGCCGTTTTCGGTATAGCGACTGTAAATCTTCTCCTACACCATACGATCCTAGCATGTTGGTTCTAAAGAATCAAGGAGATCCTAAGGATGCTAAAGATCAACTGAGATATTCTCAGATTATTGGCTCGCTTATGTATTTAGCCAGTGCTACGAGGCCTGACATATCCTTTGTTGTAAGCAAGTTGAGTCGATTTGTGTCAAATCCTGGGATGTCCATTGGCAGGCCCTTGAAAGGGTTTTGCATTAGTTGAAAGGCACTGCGAGGTATGGGATTCACTACTCTGATGTCCAAGGGTACTTGAAGGGTATAGTGACTCAAACTAGATTTCTGATGCTGATGAGACTAAGGCCACAAGTGGTTATTTGTTTACACTTGGTGGTGGCACTGTTTCTTGGAAGTCTTGCAAGCAGACATTTTAACGAGGTAAACTATGAAAGCAGAACTCACAGCATTAGGCACAACCACTATTAAAGCAGAGTGGCTTCATGAACTCTTGATGAATTTACCTGTGGTTGAAAAACCAATACCCGCAATCCTTATGAACTGCGATAATCAAACTGTGATCGTCAAAGTAAACAATTCTAATGATAATATGAAATCATCAAGGCATGTGAAGAGGAGATTGAAATATATCAGGAAAATGAGAAACTCCGGAGTTATTGCATTGGATTATATCCAAACGTCTAGAAACTTGGCAGATCCCTTCACAAAGAGTCTATCATGTAATGTGATAGATAATGCATCGAGAGAGATGGGTTTGAGACCCACACTTTGAGTTGCCCACAGTGGTAACCCACTCTATCTGATCCGAGATCCCGTGAAGTAGAGTTGGGAGACAAGTTGTTTGTCAGCTAGGAGGAGAGTATCCTTACATTATACTACCACTCCGTATAGATGCAATACTCTCCTATTCTGTATGGCAGGTTGATATTTATCTTAATGTGTTCTAAGTGGCTTGTTTAAAGCAAAGACGTTGTCATGTAGAACATCTTCTGAATAACACACCTATATGAGTCCGACTGTCAAACATCATAGTCAGTGGTAGTTGGGTGCTCTCTAATAAACTCATGAAAGACCATAGAGTATGACGCATAAGCTCCAAACCGCGGGGAAGCCTCGCGGCAGCCCCGTATCGGTTTAGACTTTGTGTGAAGCTAGTGTTGCACCAAACTTGTAGTTCAAGGCATAGTCCACTATTTAAGTTGCAATCTAGTGTAGTATGAAGTTCTAAGTGGAAGTTCAACTTAACAGTCTCCACCTCGCACCGGTATATAAACAAATTTCTAGAACTGTTTGATGTGATGTGATGAGATGTGCCTATGAGACTTTGTGGGGGATTGTTGGAATTTGGTTGTGGATTTTAGCCTATGGCCCAATTCAAATTATGAAATTCTCAAGCCCATT
The DNA here is from genome assembly GCA_910589775.1 of Avena eriantha. Classification (NCBI taxonomy): domain Eukaryota; kingdom Viridiplantae; phylum Streptophyta; class Magnoliopsida; order Poales; family Poaceae; genus Avena; species Avena eriantha. The sequence goes on from OU342742.1 coordinate 543,297,573, forward strand.
CATGCCTACAAAGGGGTGGCACCAAAGTTTAGTCCCACCTTTCTAGTTTGAAGGGAGTTACACCAATATATATAGTGAAGTGTTTTACTACTTCCTAAAGTGAGAGAAGAGGTGTGACATACACGCGCGCTCCTCCTCCGCCGCCCGCCTCGTCATGACGCGACGCGACACTTGTGTGCCGTGGTTTGCGGAATTGTGCCTCGGTGTCGATCTTATCATTTTGTTGCCTGGGAAAATTACTACGGGGTTATTTTTCTATCGGCCGTTTCTAGTGTTTCCGGGTCGTGGGCTGTTACTAACTCGGACATGGGCTGCGCCCACGTCTTACCTGACCGACGCTATATAAGCGGCTCAGGCGTAAACCCTAACTACTCTACACACATCCCTCTCTCTACCTCCAGAGCCTTGCGCCGCCGCTACACCTTCCCCATCCCCTCTGCCGGCATGCACCGGATGACGGGACAGTAGGCCTCTAGAACCTGGCCTCTCGTGAACCTATATGGGTGAGGGGTGATCAGGTTTTTGGGGAGCGCTTCTATGCCACTACTGACGGCATCATGTCGACCGACCGCTCCTTCCCCGACAAAGACTTCTTCCCGGACATCAGCAGCCTCTACATTGACGATATGGCTGACGACGATGGTGTCAACGCGAAACTCAACGGCAACCTAAATGCGAACGTGAATCCTCCTGCAGCAAAGTATGCAATCTGCTCCTATCTTTTTCAATCTTTGCTACTGCTTCTTATACTAGATTTTGGGATAGATGTGATCTGTTTATCTTTGTTAGATGTGATATGTTCATCTATATTGCTAGTGTGCCTGATTAGGTTAATTCTGACGATTATAGTCATGATTTATTATTACTTATTTAGGATTAAATATTATAGTATTTTTCTTATATTTTCAACAGTTTTGAGGGGATTGGTGGGGTTAATCGCCACAGGGATTGGGTAATCACCCGATTCACTCTTGCATCCTAAGTATCTCTTACAGGCACCAGTGCTTGTCCCTCGGGAGAAACCTAAACGCGGGTGAGGGTCGTGGCTTTAGAGATATACTAGAATCATGGGTTTTCTGGGGATAAGTGGGGTCATGTAACATTCCAGTTTTAGTTAAATACTAATTAGGGTTTGTGTGTGTGCATATCATGAGTATCATCTATTTTGCCAAGACACATCAATGCAAGAAAGAAACAAAATAAAACTCTAAACCCTAATCTTCCCCCTCTCTTTGAAAATAATTTAAAATGGTTTTGAATTCTGAAAACTACAAAGTTGTGGAGCCCAAATAGTATATAGGGCCCCTGAGTATTTCAAAGCTATTTGTAAACCCTCTGGTATTTGTCGAATATTCAAAACAGAGTTGAATTTGAATATACAAAGATAAAACTAAAAAGAAAAAGGTTTTCTAGAAAAAAATAGACAGCGGAGACGAAGAAGGTCGTAGCCCATCTCCCTTCCTCTTCCCTCAACCTTTTCCGCGGCCCGTTCTCGTCCAACCGCACCCTAGGCCCACATACCCCTTCGGCCTTAGCTCCCTTCGTCGTCATCATTTCCGACAGGAATTCGAAGCAGCTCGGTGGCCGCTCTGCCACCATCATCGCGCCACGATTCGTGATGCCGCTGAGGTTTGCGAGGATAAGTAGGTCGTCGTGTTCCTCTCTTCCTCCCAGCGCCTTATCCTCTCCCTTTCCCTGGCCTCTCTCTTCCTCTCTCCTAGAGAGCTACCCCTAACCCTAACCCTACCAGGCACCATTCATCGCCGCTGCTAGAGACCGCCCCAAGCCCCGCCGTGAAGCCCTGGAGCTCCGCCTCCTCGCCAGCAACCTTCTCATCAACGCATGCCTGCTTGGGAGCCCCATAACACCGGAATTGAGGTTGCCTTCCCCGTCCCCGACAGGAGTTCACCGTCGTCGATTCCATGGATTCCGACCTTCCCTTCCATCCTCGGCCACTTCCTCGTGTTCCTAGTGAGTAGAAGGTCCTCAAGGACCCCTTCCTACGACTCCCTCTCACTCTGTATCTTCCTACCAACATAAAATGCTCCCTGTCACCGTGCAAGCTCACCGCCGGCCGCCTCCGATGATCATACGAGAGCGGCGCTGCCCCTAATTTGCTCAACGTGCTCCCCCGCATTGAACACACCTAGCCAAGCATCCCCGCACGCGCTAGCCCACCGAGGCCATGCTCAACTAGAGAGGAGCTCCATCCATATGACATCACAACGATGCCATGATAATGTCAGCACGCGGGTCAGTCGGTCAAACCGGTCGTGGGACTCTCCCCTGATGAGGTGGATGTTGAGGTGGCCTAGGGCCCCTCTGTCACCCTCTCTGGCTAGGGTAGCCCGGGTAAATAAAGGTTTTCCCTGTTTTGGTTTAATATTTTCAAAAAAGATATAATGTTGTAAAAATCATATCTTATTATCTGTTTATTAGAAAAATATGTATAATATATCAAAATGTTTAGAAAAATAAGACCTATCTCTTAGAATCAAAATCATGCATTATTAACCAACTTCAATTAACAAGTTTATTAGAAGAACATGTTGAACCCCCATAGGTGATTCCGAGATTTCCTAATTCTAGGGTTTGCACCCCTCGTACCATACCTTAGGATTTCATTTCAGTACAATTTAACTTGTCATATCGTCATACTTGCTTGAGCATTGCATTGATGCCATGTGTTGATTGTTTTACCTTTATTTCCGGTGTTTGGTTTTTCCCGGTAGAATAAGATACCGAGATCGAGATCCAACATCGAAGATTGAAGATCAGTACTTGACCAACTATAATCAAGTCAAGTATAAGGTGTCCGAAGATCTGCTTATTGGTTATCAACGGGCAAAGGCAAGCATAGCTCCACCATAATACAATTCCATGCTTTCAAAGTATTTCAATTCGAACACCTTGCATTTCGTTACCCGCGCGCGAGATCGATCGAGCAACTCGCCCTCATGCACGTTTCCCGCATGTGCAGGCTAGCTACGGTCCACCACCGCACCCCCACGGGAGCATCCCGCGAAGAAGAAATAAACTTGATCATACAAGCAAGAACGATACGGTAAGCGCAACAGCTCTCTTCCACCGCTCTTCTCCCACCGCTCTCCCCTCTTCTGAGCGTTAGCCAAGAGTGGTCGGGCCGAACCCGAGCTATCTCTGGCGGCTTTGCCGGCTAGAGATGGCGAGGGGGAGGTGCCGAAGTAGTAGGTAGGAGTAGGTTTAGATTTTGTGGCCGCGTGCCCGTAGTATGGAGTAGGGCGTCGATTTTCTTGGGCCAAAATCGTCGCATCTGGGGTTGGTGCTGGCTCTTGTTGCTGCTCCGATGGTTGGAGCCGGTGGCGAGCGGTGCGGCCGCAGAGATCTCCGTTAATAAGGCCTTCTTCTTCCCGCCTTGATCCGGATCTCCGCTTCTTCGCAACCTCTCTGGCTGGCTGGCCGTGGTGGCAAGGGGGAGGGAGGATGCTGCAGCGGTGTGGCCGGACTGGCGGCGGAGTGGGGGTTCTTCTTTGGCTTAGCGTTTTTGCGCGGTGCCAGTCAGTCGCCTTCCTCTTCCCCTACTGTACCACCACAGTGGTGGGTGGTGGATCTGAGGATGGAGGCGAGCCCCCTGTCCAATAAGCATGGGTGTCTGCTTCAGATCAGTGGATGTGGGTCACTTGTGTGGCTCCTGGCCGGCCGTGGCGTCGAGGAGGAGCTACATCTCCATGACCTGAAAGGTAAGGTTATTCCCCCCTTAGCCGGCCGAGGAGGCGAGGGAGGGTGGAGTAGGTGCGATTTTTATCCGTCCCTGTTCTGGTGCTTGCTCGGCCTTCCCTTCTGGGAGGCCGTTTGGATTCGCCGTTGCTGCATCATCTTCGGCTTCTCCTCCTTATCTCGGGCAGGAGCTCTGAGGAGGAAGCTAGGTTTCTTCGCGCGGCCTCGACGGATCCCGGTTGCTCGATGCGGCTTCTCTTCGGCTCGTCGTCCCTTCCTGGGCGCTATGGTGGTGAAAGGAAGGAGAAGACCTCCGCGGAGCAGCTGCAGAGATCAGCCATGGTGTTGTGAAGCCACCTATTTCTGCAAATCCAAATCGGAGGCTTTTCGCCAGCCGATTATCCTGGCCAAGAGGCCCTTGAGCTTGCCGGCGACGAATCCCGGCATTTCTTCAACCTCCTCAGTGAGGCCCTGTTGTTGCAGAGACGAGATGGAAAAAGAACCTGTTAGTTTTCTTCAGTATCTTTGTAAGGTCCTTTGTGTAAAGCGTTGGTCCCTGGTTGTATTTTCTTTTTTATTTTGAGACCTGCGCTGAAAATCTATATCTTCACCGTTTTGATATAATTGAAGGCTTCCAACCTCTTATGGAGCTCTCCTCTGTTCGAAAAAAAGCAGGAACGATACGTCACGATCGTGCACGAGTATATATGCTTGCCTTCGCCCGTCGATACCAATAAGCAGTCGTCGAGTCGGAGACTCGGGAGCTTGACGACATCGTCCTTGGGAGAGATACATGCACGACGGAGTCGAGTCGTGCACTGTACTCCCGACGTCGTGGTCCTCATGCGCGGGGTTCCGTGTCATCTTGGTATACGACGACTTGGTCCGTTATCTCGTGGTCACTGCTAGCACACCACGCTAGCATATTTGTCCATATTTCTTCCGTCCACAAGTATATAGCCCCGGCCGTTCAAATCTGGATATGCTCGCTAATAAATCTGCATGTGCTCAAATGACGTGCGTGTTGTTAAAGCGGAGTCTGTCCGGCGGCCAAGCTAGTTTTTCTCCGAAATGAAATGGTGGCCACGGTAAAGCGGAGTCACGGTGGCCAAGTTGCGATCCGCCGCGATCTGGCTATGATATGCGGTAAACTTCGCCGGTATTCGTCACAACGGAAGTTGACAAGTCCGGATTCACATCTTGCTATTTTTTTTAAATAATACACTTTTTTTATTTAATTTCACGAATATTACGAAAAAAAGAAATTACAAATCTAACACAATGCCTTTTTTAAAAGAACGACCAGCCCGTGTCGTTTTTTGAAAAGACGATCAGCTCGGGCTGTCTTTTGAGACGCCGAAAGGAGCGCGGCAGGCCCCACCCTGCCGGGCTGCAGGCGGACAACGCTCGGCGACCGCGCGCGTCGTTTGATGTAAAGATGACAGGGTGGCCTCGTCTTTTGACGCAACGACCCGTGGCCTCGTCTTTTGAAGCAACGACGAGCTCCTCCATATCCCCGCGCCGCGCCGCGCCTAGCCTCGCGCCAGACCCTCCCGCCTGCCTCCTTCTTCCTCTCCCTCAGCCCCGCGTAGCTGCTGCTCCGTTCTTCTCCCCTGCTGCTAGTTCTTCTCCCATGAAGCTGCAACTAGTAGAAATTGGCGGGAGAAAACAGCGGGAAGAAATGGCAGGAGAGCAACGGCGCGAAAAAGTTGCGGGAGAAATACTAACAGGAAGAGGTGGCGGAAGATAAACGGCGCGAAAAAGATACGGGAGAAATACTAGCGGGAAAAAGAACAGCGCAAAATAGTGGCGGGATTCTACCGGCGGGCGATAAACTCTAAACGGCTGGATTAGCCCAACGCAGTGTGCATGATCCATACAGCCGTCGGCTTTTCAATAACAGACAGAGCCCGTCGTCTTTTGAAAAAACGATATAGCCCGTCATTTTTTCAGAAAACGATCAGCTGGCTGCAAGACCAGGCGTCCTGTCGTCTTTTCAAAAAACGATACGGCCTGTCGTTTTTTTTAAAAACAATCAGCTGGTTGCCAATCATCCGACCGGCCGATCGTCTCTTCAAAGAATGAAATGTCCCGGTCGTTGTTTCAAAAAACGAGACCGCGTTACATCTGTAATTTTTTTCTGCGTAATATTCTTAAAATTGATTAAAAAAGTGTATTATTTTAAAAAAAATTAGCTCACATATTGATGCGAAAACAAGATTCGTCAATCTGCACATGAAAGAAAAAAAAACTCTTCGAACTATTGAGACTTCGTCCGCTCCAAAATCCCAGTACAGCGGGTACCGATTAGACCAGACCTAGCTAGTGTGCTCCTGGTAGTAATAGTGCCTGACAACATTCATCTCGTTGGCAGCAGTGTGGTTTCATCACCTTGCGCGGTACAGCCGTGCAGTGGAGGGCGTCATATCACACTCGCCATTCTCGCACGTGAAAAACCTGAATCTGCTCTACTCCGCCGGTTCAGTAAAGGCCTTGTTTTGTACTACTAGACTACTAAGACTACTGAGGTTTTGAGGGGATCGGTGGGGTTAATCCCGATCACCCAATCCACTCAAAAACTCTCATATCCTATCTCTTCACCACTGTTTCGCTCTCTCGGGAGAAACCAAAACGCGAGGTGAGGATCCTGGGTTAGAGATACAGTACAATCACAGGGTTTTCTGGGATAAGTGGGGTTGATCCCGGACAGCAAAACAACCAATTCGGGTTTTCAGGCTAGGCCAGTTTAATCTCCTCAGAACCCTACAAAACCCCCCTCTACAAAACGAGCATTAAGGTAGTTTTCCAAAACATTCAACATGGTGGGATAGATTAAGTAGCACGAACCAAGGCATCGAGTCATCGACTCTTGGCGATATACTTTTCAGGTATATCCACTTGACTCGCTGACCAGGGTGGTCCATTTCGGGTTAGATGTATGCTTCACGGGCGGTCCAGTCAGGGAGAGAAGTTGGAAGCCCATGTTGCTACGGAAGGCCCAGAAGACTTACCAACTTAAGCATGTAGGAATACTTATAGTCCAAGATGTACTATGTAACTAACTCTGTATCGTAGCCGGATAGGACTCTCATGTAAACCCTAGAACTGGATGACTATATAAGTTGTCCTAGGGATCAGCCTTTAGGGCATCGACATTAACCTCAACTCGCACCGGCAAAAACTCTCTTGTAATCTGTACTTCCGGCTCTACTGATATTACTGGATTGCTAGCAGGAGTAGGACCCGTCCACCACATGCGGATTCGAACCTGGGTAAGCTTATGTGCTCACCGTCCCGGAACACCGTACGTTTCACACCCCACATCTTTCCACGCCCCGAGGACCCCCTCATGGCGTATTTGTCTTCAATCCGACGAGAGTTGGCGCCCATCGTGGGGAAGGTGACTTTCGGATCTGCGTTTCGGGCGGAATCTGCGCGAATCAGAATCGACAAAACAATCATCGTCGGTCAGGTCCTCTATGCCAGTGACGTCCCTATCATACTTCTCGATAAGACTTGGATTCTAGCTAGGGAGGCCATGACTAGCTACACAATCATGTCTTTTGGCGAGATTGATGTTTACCTCGGTTTCGCTGAACCTGCCCAACCCACCCCAGCAGGGATGATAGAGGCGTAAGAAACTTCTGGATCTGCTTTGTCCGTGAAGGTGGCAGAGTTTTGGATCTCAGAAAAACTTAATCCCACCCAGCCCGTACCTGAAGCGGAGATCATGGATAAGATGGGATATGAAAAAGATCTCCCTCAGGAGGTTGAATCTCAGGAAGATCAAAGTTGCAACAACTCTCGATCCGGCTCTGCCGATGCTGGAGCAGGAAAGGCAGACGGTGAGGCGGATGTTGCTGCGCAGCAACGCTATTGTGAATGTTGTTCTCAAGACCATCAAAAGTTTCGAGCAAGCCAAAGAAGAAGGCCTCACCTACCTCAGAACACATGGATCTCACTTTGTTGGCTACGTTGGCTCTAGATCCAGCTCCGCCGATGCTAGAGACGACAACGACTCAATTTTAGATGCAATCGGAACGAACACTGACACACTGACTTTCCTCGGGGGAGTCCATGACGATGGCAGATCTCCGAGCGTATTAAGAAGAATTAGAAGAGGAGTTCACCTCCAAGGCTGCGGAAGAAGGAGAAGATTTGGATCTAAGTCCCTACAATAGTATGGATGAGAGATACGATGAAAACTCTCTCGATCCGCAAGATGATATGAATCTCGGAGAGAATCCCGACATCCAAATGTCCGAAAGTATTGACAGAAGCTTGACTCTAGGAATCGGACCAAAAGTCGTCTTTGCCACGGGTACCAATAATGACAATAAGGCGAAGAAGAATAAGAAGAAAAACAAGACTCCGTCTAAAGATCTTCTGGCTGAAGAAGAAATCGCGGAAGAATATGAGGAGGATTCAGATGGTGCTCTGATCCCCCAGGAACCAAAAAAGTCCCCGGTGGGTGGACACGTGGTTACCCAGGTGCCCATGAAATTCTCGGCAATCACTTACAATGATGATCCCAACCGCCTCATAACTTACAACGGACGAGTTGGAGGAAAGGGCCTTAGCCCTAGAAGCACAGTGCCAGATACTCTTGGATGAAGCCACCCACCTCATCGAGGAGAAGGAGTGCAGTGCAGATGCAGGACAATACAACTCCTGCAGCATTAGAAGACCCAGAATGGCCCTGAGCTGGCAAATAAACATAAGGATGTTCACAAATCCCTTTTTGAGGGAACAACACAGACATAGTCGTGGGATAGCCTCAGATCGACAACAAAGGAAACATGGTGTATAACATGCCGGTAGAAAACACAGCTGCGGCCCGAGAGACCCTAGCAAATAATCCAACTCCATAGCAAGTCTGGATGAGTGTAGCACTACTCAGCAAGGGCCTAGAGCAACAAAAGACCGCCATATCTTTTAGCAGAAAGTTGGTCTCGAAATCCAACCAGTGCTGCACAGACACGGCTAGGAGACACGACATAAAGCCCCGCCGGGAACCGGATCAGCGTCACCATTCCGCCCCTCGGGATGATACTTACTCAAGAACCTACTCTTTAGAAGAGCGACACAGAACCGCATGCGATTGGAGCAATGTTGCCCTAGCCGCGGAGCGAGACGCCGTGGAAGCACTGGTTCCACATCAACCTCCCCGGTAGCAATCAAATCACCACAGAGAAGAAGATGAAGCACGACGTCGAGAACAAGATCGGCAAAGGATGCCACCTCCCAAACACACTGAAGGAAATATGCCCTGAGAGGCAATAATAAAGTTGTTATTATATATTCCTTATATATATGATAGCTGTTTATTTTACATGCTAGAATTGTATTGAACGGAAACATCAATACATGTGTCTTTAATGAACAAAAAAGGTTCCTAGTTATGCCTCTCTGATAGACTAGCTTGTTGATTAACAAGATGATCAAGGTTTCCTGATCAAGGTTTCCTGTTAATAACAAGGTCACACCATTGGTGGAATGATGTGATGAACATTCATCCGAAGTATAGCATTACGATCAAGTCATTATGTTTATATTGCTATAACATCATACGAAGTAATCTTTATCCTTAGACCATGAGATCATGTTAATTGCTAACACCGGAAGAGTATCTTGATAACATCAAACGTCACACTATAACAGGGTGACTATAAAGATGGGTTCAGTACTACGAAGGTGTTATGTTGAGGCTCATGGATCAAGAGTGGAATTTGTCAATCCAGATGACAGATAGATATACTCTGGGCCCTCTCGGTGATATCACATTGAGATAGCTTGCAAGCAAGTGATATGATCACTAGAATGTTATATCACGGGAACGAGAAAAGAGTGCATGTCGGTAACGAGATCAAACTAGGTTTGGAGATACCGATGATCGAATCTCGGACATGTAATATATCGAGAGACAAAGGGATTTAGTTACAAGCGTTAAAGGTTCTCACGATCACAGAAGTCATCGTTGAATGTGTAGGAGTCAGTACGGATCTCCAGGTCCCGCTGCTGATTATTGATCGGAGAAGGGTCTCGATCATGTCTGCATTATTCGCGAACCGTAGGGTGGCACACTTAAGAGTTACCGGACACCATTTTGGAGCACATATGTTTCAGACGAAAGAATTGCAAAGCGCAGGAATTGTTTCAATAGAAACCGGAAATTGTTTCGGGTGAAATTGCAGAAGGTGGTTCTGCATGTGATATTGAAATATTGCTAGGGGCTATATGTGAATGTTTGTTAATTAAAGTAATTAACAAAATTCTGAATAAATTTAATAAAAAGAGTTTTATTAAATGAGAGAGCATTAAATTTGGAGAAATTTAATGCATTTAAAGTGGAGACTTTAAAAGGGAATGTGAAGAGGCATTTTAATGTGGAGGGGTTACCACCACATGAATGGGGGAGGTGAGGGGTCACCCCCCATGCACCGGCCATGGAGAGAGGGGGCACCCCCCTCCTCCTATAAAAGGCCACCCATTCCCTCCTTCATCTAGACACCTCCTCGTGAAGAATCTCTCTCTCCCTCTAGATATTCCCCCATGGTCTCGGATTAGCGAGATACATGTTCCCGGTGGCCTTGCGTCTAGAAGGAGTTGCTGCTTCCGCTGATTCCCTGGAGCGAGGAGGTGGAGGTTGTCCGGTGGCTCGAACGTGTGTGCGAGGACGGATGCGCTGCTGATTTGCGGCGCTCGGACTTCCACACGATCTTGAGATCGGCAAGCGTACGACTACATCAACCACGAGTTCCTACTCGTTAACAAAACTCGTTGTCTTCGAGGGTAAGTTCCCTATGGATGTATGTCCACCCGGTGCTCTGTATCTAGTAGATAGATCTTGGCGTATAGTTCTCATCGTAGGAAAAAAAATTTCTATGCTGCGGACCCAACAGTGGTATCAGAGCCTGATCTATGCGTAGGTGCTTTGCACGGGTAGTACACATATGTTTATATGTGGGCGATGATGATCATGTTATTGCATCTTCTATGTACTTTGGATACTGGTGGCATAGTGGGATGAAGCGGCCCGGACCAACCTTACATGTCATCGTACATGAGACCGGTTCCACAACTGACATGCAACTAGTTTTGCATAAGTGGCTAGCGGGTGTCTGTCTCTCCTACTATAGTCAATATCTAATTTACAACGAGTTGCTAATAACTTGGTTATCCTCGTTGTGGTTCATGTTCGTAGGTAAGACCGGTTCTATCTCCGAAAGCCCTAAGCCACGTAAAACTTGCAATTGATAAATTAGAGGCGTCTAGTTTAGATCGTTGCTGGGCCAGTGTCTTGATATGGTATTGTTGTAAGTAGATGTATGATAGATACTCTTACAACTCACTTAACGTGTAAGTTCCATAGACCTTGGCCTTACACATAAAGGAATGATAGAGATCATACCACGATGCAAATGATAGAGATCAAATGCATGGACCATATCACCTCACTTCACACATTAGATGTTGCCATCTTATATTGCTACTTTGGCGCTTTTGGTAGCATTATAATATGATCCCTCATTTAGATATCAAGATAAAAATGTGTTCTTCCTTAAGTATGCACCGTTTTGTGGATCGTGTTTTGAGGCATCACGTGATGATCGGGTGTTCTCGACTCTACACTTTCATAGGAACGAGTGTAAGACAGTTTTACACACGCAAATACTAAGGTTCTTACTTGGCGAGCCTAGCATGTACAGACATGGCCTCGGAACACGGACCGAAAGGTTAAGCATGAGTCATATAGTTGATATGATGCCCATATAGATGCTCGCCTTTGAAGCTACATCAACTCACGTGATGATCGGACTTGGTGAAGTGGATTTGGTTCATGTAATCACCAAAAAGACACGAGGGATGTCGTTTTTGAGTGGGAGTTCATTAGTAATTTGGATTAGTTGAACTCAATCTATCATAAACTTAGTCTAAATAAACTTTACAAATTCTGTTGTAGATGGCACCACCTGCTTTTAATTTCAATGTGTTCATGGAGAAAGAGAAACTTGTTGCGAATGGTAGCAACTTCACCAACGGGGCTATGAATTTGAGGAATGTGCTAGATGCGCCGCTAGGCCCCCCACCAGCTCCTGATGCCCCTGACGAGGAAAAGAATGTCTATGTGACTCGTCAGGAGGATCACAACTTAGTTCATTGCGGCATACTGTATGGGCTAGAGCCAGAACTTCGAAAGCGTTTCGAAAATGGCAATGCCTTTGATACCATGGGAGAATTGAAAATGATTTTCGATACCCATGCTGCCATAGAGAGTTATAATGCTACAGAGAAGTTCTTTAGCTGCATGATGGAGGAAAACAGCTCCGTTAGTGAGCACGTACTCAAAATGTCTGGGTACGCCGATAAGCTTGTGTCCTTGGGAATAACGATTCCCATTGACTTAGGCATACATCGTGTTCTCCAATCTCTGTCACCTAGCTACAAGAGCTTCATGATGAACTATAATATGCAGGGCATGAAGAAGTCTCTTCCCAAGCTTCTGTCAATGCTTAAGACTGCAGAAGTGGAGATTAGGAAAAAACATCAAGTGTTGATGATCAATAGGACCACCGGTTTCAAAAAGACAAGAAAGGTAAGCACAAGGGAAAGAAGGGTGGCAAGTCTGTTGCCACGCCTGAAAAGAAACCCCGAGCTGGCCCTAAGTCTGACACCGAGTGCTACTATTGTAAGGGGACTGGCCATTGGAAGCGCAACTGCCCCAAGTATTTGGCGGACAAGAAGTCCGGCAAGGCAAACAAAGGTATATAAGATATACATGTTATTGATGTATACTTGACTAGTACTCGCAGTAGCACCTGGGTATTTGATACGGGATCGGTTGCTAATATATGTAACTCGGTTCAGACATGGCCTCGGAACACGGACCGAAAGGTTAAGCATGAGTCATATAGTTGATATGATGCCCATATAGATGCTCACCTTTGAAGGTACACCGACTCACGTGATGATCGGACTTGGTGTAGTGGATTTGGTTCATGTAATCACCAAAAGGACACGAGGGATGTTGTTTTTGAGTGGGAGTTCATTAGTAATTTGGATTAGTTGAACTCAATCTATCATAAACTTAGTCTAAATATATTTTACAAATTCTGTTGTAGATGGCACCACCTGCTTTTAATTTCAATGTGTTCATGGAGAAAGAGAAGCTTGCTGCGAATGGTAGCAACTTCACCAACTGGGCTATGAATTTGAGGATTCTCCTCACTGCTGCACAAAAGCAATATGTGCTAGAGGCGCCGCTAGGCCCCCCACCAGCTCCTGATGCCCCTGACGAGGAAAAGAACATCTATATAACTCGTCAGGAGGACCACAACTTAGTTCATTGCGGCATACTGTATGGGCTAGAGCCAGAACTTCGAAAACGTTTCGAAAATGGCAATGCCTTTAATACCATGGGATAATTGAAAATGATTTTCGATACCCATGCTGCCGTAGAGAGTTATAATGCTTCTGAAAAGTTCTTTAGCTGCATGATGGAAGAGAACAGCTCCGTTAGTGAGCACGTACTCAAAATGTCTGGGTACGCCGATAAGCTTGTGTCCTTGGAATAACGATTCCCATTGACTTAGGCATACATCGTGTTCTCCAATCTCTGCCACCTAGCTACAAGAGCTTCGTGATGAACTATAATATGCAGGGCATGAAGAAGTCTCTTCCCGAGCTTCTGTCAATGCTTAAGACTGCAGAAGTGGAGATTAGGAAAGAACATCAAGTGTTGATGATCAATAAGACCACCGGTTTCAAGAAGGACAAGAAAGGCAAGCAGAAGGGAAAGAAGGGCGGCAAATCTGTTGCCGCGCCTGAAAAGAAACCCCGAGCTGGCCCTAAGTTTGACACCGAGTGCTACTATTGCAAGGGGACTGGCCATTGGAAGCGCAACTGCCTCAAGTATTTGGCGGACAAGAAGGCCGGCAAGGCAAACAAAGGTATATGTGATATACATGTTATTGATGTGTACTTGACTAGTACTCGCAGTAGCACCTGGGTATTTGATACGGGATCGGTTGCTAATATATGTAACTCGGTTCAGGGGCTGTGGAACAAGCGACAATTAGCAAGGGATGAGGTCACGATGCGGGTCGGCAATGGATCAAGAGTTGATGTGATTGCCGTCGGAACGCTGCCTCTCCATATGCCGTCGGGATTAGTTATAAACCTGAATAATTGTTATTTGGTGCCTGCACTGAGCATGAACATTGTATCCGGATCATGTTTGATGCAAAGTGGTTATTCGTTTAAGTCTGAAAATAATGGTTGTTCGATTTATATGAATAATATCTTTTATGGTCATGCACCTGTGTTGAATGGTTTATTTCTGTTCGATCTCGATAGTAGTATTACGCATATTCATAATGTTGATGCTAAAAGGATTAAACTTGATAATGGTATATCTGCATATATGTGGCACTGTCGTCTAGGTCATATTGGCGTTAAACGCATGAAGAAACTCCATTCTGATGGACTTTTGGAATCACTTGATTTTGAATCATTTGATACATGTGAGCCATGCCTTATGGGCAAGATGACTAGAACGCCGTTTTCCGGTTCAATGGAATGGGCGACAGATTTATTGGAAATCATACATATTGATGTGTGTGGACCAATGAGTGTGTCGGTGCGAGGTGGATATCGTTATTTTGTTACTTTCACGGATGATTTGAGTAGATACGGGTATATCTATTTGATGAAACATAAGTCTGAAACCTTTGAAAAGTTCGAAGAATTTCAGAATGAAGTGGAAAATCATCGTAACAGAAAGATCAAATTTCTGTGGTCCGACCGTGGAGGAGAGTATCTTAGTTACGAGTTTAGCACACATATGAAAGACTGTGGAATAGTTTCACAACTCACGCCTGCCGGAACACCACAACGTAATGGTGTGTCAGAACGTCGTAATCGTACTTTATTGGATATGGTTTGATCTATGATGTCTCTGACTGACTTGCCACTATCATTTTGGGGCTATGCACTGAAAACCGCTGCATTCACTTTAAATAGGGCACCATCTAAATCCGTTGAAAAGACACCGTATGAATTATGGTTTGGAAACAAACCTAAGCTGTCATTTCTTAAAGTTTGGGGATGCGATGTTTATGTGAAGAAACTTCAACCGAATAAACTCGAACCCAAAGCGAAAAAATGCGTCTTCATAGGATACCTAAGGAAACGATTGGGTATACCTTCTATCACAGATCCGAGGGCAAGGTCTTTGTTGCCAAGAATGGATCCTTTCTTGAGAAGGAGTTTCTCGTGAAAGGTGTGAGTATTCGGAAGGTAGAACTCGAAGAGGTTACTGAACCTTCTCTTCATGAAATGGCGAGTAGCGCAGCACCGAAAGTTGTTTCGGAGTTGACTTCACCTAATGAAGAGAGAGCTAATGATATTGATCATGAAACTCCGAAAGAGGACACTACCGAACCGCGCAGGTCAAGCAGGACACGTGCAGCTCCTGAACTGTACGGTAATCCTGTTATGAATTTCATGATTGATGAAATAGATGACCCTGCGACGTATGAAGAAGCGATGATGAGCCCTGATTCCAACAAATGGCTAGAAGCCATGAAATCCGAGATGGAATCCATGTACGAAAACCAGGTTTGGACCTTGGTGGACTTACCTCACGATCGAAAGGCCGTTGAGAATAAATGGATTTTCAAAAGAAAAACTGATGCTGATGGTAATGTAACCATCTATAAGGCTCGACTTGTCGCAAAGGGGTTTCGACAAATTTAAGGAGTTGACTACGATGAGACATTCTCTCCCGTAGCGATGCTTAAGTCGGTTAGGATTATGTTAGCAATTGCTGCATATTTCGATTATGAAATATGGCAGATGGATGTCAAAACTGCGTTCCTCAATGGTAATATTGAAGAAGAGTTGTATATGATACAACCTAAGGGTTTTGTCGATCCTAAGGATGCTGATAAGGTGTGCAAACTTCAGCGATCCATCTATGGACTGAAGCAAGCATCCCGGAGTTGGAATCTCCGCTTTGATGAGGTGATCAAAGAGTTTGGATTTGTTCAAACTTATGGAGAGGCTTGTATTTACAAGAAAGTGAGTGGGAGCAATGTGGCATTTCTAATATTATATGTGGATGACATATTATTGATTGGAAATGATATAGATCTTTTAAACAGTGTTAAAAGTTATCTAAACAGCAAATTTTCGATGAAGGACCTTGGTGAAGCTTCATATATATTAGGCATTAAAATCTATAGAGATAGATCAAGACGCCTAATTGGGCTATCACAGAGTACATACCTTGATAAGATATTAAAAAAGTTTAATATGGACGGAAGTAAGAACGGGTACTTACCTATGTTGCAAGGCAAGACATTGAGTAAGACTCAAAGTCCGGCTACGGCGGAAGAAAGAGAGATAATGGATAAGATCCCTTATGCCTCAGCCATAGGCCTATAATGTATGCCATGCTATGTACAAGACCGGATGTGGCACATGCTATTAGTTTAACTAGTAGGTACCAATCTGATCCAGGTTCGGAACACTGGATAGCGGTCAAAAATATCCTTAAGTACTTGAGAAGAACTAAGGATATGTTTCTTGTATACGGAGGTGAAGAAGAGCTAGTCGCTAAGTGTTATGTCGATGCTAGTTTTGACACTGATCCGGATGACTCTAAGTCTCAATCCGGATACGTATTTCTCTTGAACGGAGCAGTAGTTAGTTGGAGGAGCTCCAAACAACCTGTGGTGACTGGATCAACGACGGAGGCGGAATATGTTGCTGCTTCAGAAGCGGCACAGGAAGCGGTTTGGATGAAGGAGTTCATAACGGAACTAGGTGTGGTTCCTAGTGCGTTGGACCCAATGGTGATCTATTGTGACAACAATGGAGCCATAGCCAACGCCAAGGAACCAAGGTCTCACAAGAATTCCAAGCATATTAAGCGCCGGTTTCACTTCATCCGCGAGCATGTCAAGGATGGAGATATAAAGATTTGTAAAGTACACACGGACCTAAATGTAGCAGATCCGTTGACTAAAGTTCTCCCTAGGGCAAAAACATGATCAACACCAAAACTCCATGGGTGTTAGATTTATCACTATGTGAACTAGATTATTGTCTCTAGTGCAAGTGGGAGACTGAAGAAAATATGCCCTGAGAGGCAATAATAAAGTTGTTATTATATATTCCTTATATATATGATAGATGTTTATTTTACATGCTAGAATTGTATTGAACGGAAACATCAATACATGTGTGTTTAATAAATAAAAAGGGTTCCTAGTTATGCCTCTCTTATAGACTAGCTTGTTGATTAACAAGATGATCAAGGTTTCCTGTTAATAACAAGGTCACACCATTGGTGGAATGATGTGATGAACATTCATCCGAAGTATAGCATTATGATCAAGTCATTATGTTTATATTGCTATAACGTCATACGAAGTAATCTTTATCCTTAGACCATGAGATCATATTAATTGCTAACACCGGAAGAGTATCTTGATAACGTCAAACGTCACACCGTAACAGGGTGACTATAAAGATGGGTTCAGTACTACGAAGGTGTTATGTTGAGGCTCATGGATCAAGAGTGAAATTTGTCAATCCAGATGACGGATAGATATACTCTAGGCCCTCTCGGTGATATCACATTGAGATAGCTTGCAAGCAAGTGATATGATCACTAGAATTTTATATCATGGGAACGAGAAAAGAGTGCATGTCGGTAACGAGATCAAACTAGGTTTGGAGATACCGATGATCGAATCTCGGACATGTAATATATCGAGAGACAAAGGGATTTAGTTACAAGCGTTAAAGGTTCTCACGATCACAGAAGTCATCGTTGAATGTGTAGGAGTCAGTACGGATCTCCAGGTCCCGCTGCTGATTATTGATCGGAGAAGGGTCTCGATCATGTCTGCATTATTCGCGAACCGTAGGGTGGCACACTTAAGAGTTACCGGACACCATTTTGGAGCACATATGTTTCAGACGAAAGAATTGCAAAGCGCAGGAATTGTGAAGAGGCATTAAATTTGGAGAAATTTAATGCATTTAAAGTGGAGACTTTAAAAGGGAATGTGAAGAGGCATTTTAATGTGGAGGGGTTACCACCACATGAATGGGGGAGGTGAGGGGTCACCCCCCATGCGCTGGCCATGGAGAGAGGGGGCACCCCCTCCTCCTATAAAAGGCCACCCATTCCCTCCTTCATCCAGACACCTCCTCGTGAAGGATCTCTCTCCCCTCTAGATATTCCCCCATGGTCTCGGATTAGCGAGATACATGTTTCCGGTGGCCTTGCGTCTAGAAGGAGTTGCTACTTCCGCTGATTCGCTGGAGCGAGGAGGTGGAGGTTGTCCGGTGGCTTAAACGTGTGTGCAAGGACGGATGCGCTGCTGATTTGCGGCGCTCGGACTTCCACACGATCTTGAGATCGGCAAGCGTACGACTACATCAACCACGAGTTCCTACTCGTTAACAAAACTCGTTGTCTTCGAGGGTAAGTTCTCTATGGATGTATGTCCACCCGTTGCTCTGTATCTAGTAGATAGATCTTGGCGTATAGTTCTCATCGTAGGAAATTTTTTGTTTTCTATGCTGCGGACCCAACACACACAAGCAGTCCGGCTGAGCCTCACCATAATGATGACAACTACGAACGAAGAAAACAACGAAAACCGCGCCAGATCAAGCTGACACGGTGGCCGTCGCCACGAAGACCCTTCCCGAAGCCGGTGTAACGAGGCCTCGGACGGAGGCCGGTGATCAGCCAAAAATAACCCACCGACACCACCCTCTCCACCAAGCAGCGCCTATAATGACTTCGCATCTTGAGGTGAGGCCTTGTGTGGCGTTGGGTGACCATCGAGCCACCACACCTCAAGGTGAGCCATTTTTGGCATTCGGAGAGCATTGCGCAATCGCACCTCTCCAACAGAGACATAACTTCTTTGGAAGTGAACTTTAGGATAAAAATCTTTGTCTCCGCGTCCATCGGTTATCTCTCAACCGAGCCCTATACTTATGCAATTTACATTGTGATAGCCATAGTGCTTGAAGTTTATATCTTGCCATCACCTTGTTTCTCGACTTGCTTAGCATAGGTTGTTGGTGCACTTAGTGAACCTAATGGTTTTTGGTTTTGTGCTTTCATAAATTACACGCTACTTTTGTTCCACATTTATTAGAGGCTAAACTGTAATTATTTTAAAAGCCTATTCACCCCCTCTAAACGACATCCATTGTCATTTCACTCCTTCTTCTATGGCGATGGTGCGCGGCGTTCTTTTATGACGATGCCGCGGGAACGCGTGCGCGGCAACAAGCGCACCGGCGACTCCACCTCCCGCTTCACCAGCCGGAGTGGCACTGTGACGCACGGCAAGCTCGCTGGTGCCAAACCAGACTAGCGCAACGCTGAGGCCGCCGACGAGCCATACGACCCACCGACCATCCTTCTCGGCATCTAGCTGGAAGCCCCACGACATCGGGAGAACGTCGGTGGCGAGCGCAGGAATAGCCTAGGCGCGAGATGTTCCTCGCGCTAATGTGCTCGAGGATGGCGACGAGCGTGCGACTGGGTGCGCTCCACCGCTGAACGTGTCCTATGGCGTTGTGCTGCGCCAGCGGCAGTCCTACGCCATCGTAGGCGTCCAGCTCCTACTCGCGCCGGTTGATGAATAATTGCTCACAGTGAGCGAGGTTGCCCGGGTCCTCGGCGAGCTCGGGGTCCTCCATGGTGGCTATGACCGCCTAGATCTTGTTGACGAGTTCGTGTCCCTCATGCACCGGCGACACGGGCACGCCGCCCGCGCTGAGCCTCCACGTCGGCGGGCAGCGGAAGTCCAGCGACGCTGGGCAGCCGACATCGTGGAGCAGGCGGGCCTTCGGGGGCTTCAGAGAGCGTCGACTGAAGTCGTTCGCTGCCGCCGAGGTCTTCTCCTCGTCGCTGGAACTTAGAGTTTTGGGGTTGGGGGAATGAGAGGTGGGAGTACGTGCTTTGGGAACGGCGAAAGTGCTGGCATTTATAGCCAAATGGGAAAAGGGCGGGAGGGGTGTAGCGGCGAGAGCGGGGGAAGGGAAAACAACGGGAATGTGGGCGAGCAGTGGCGCGCCATTATGGCGACGCGTGTGCGAGTGGTCAGTCGGCCGTTTGCCCGGCGGTCCTTCGCGGGAGTCGAGGCAACGAGATGAGGATGAACTGCTCCACTCGCTGACAGGATGGGGCCACCAGTCCGGATTGTTTCCCCCGCTGATTTAGCCGCATCCGACGTTCCCAGACCACACCCGGCTCCTTGGGTCCGGCCTAGGAACGCCAGATGTAATTTGGACCGAATCCATGAAAAACTCTCGTGGAAACGCGATCGGGCGATTTTTCGCTGTCCAGATGAAAATATCGGTCTGAGTAGGTTCTTCCCGGAAGGTGAATGGAGATGCTATAAGGCCTATTACTGTGCTTGCACTTAACCTTCGTTCGTTTCTGTATAACCCGAAAGCCAAAGCCCAGCCCAACTTTATAACTTGCCTTTCCATGTATCGCTCGCAGCTCCCCGCAAAAACAGATCGAGAAAAACAATCCCCATCTCCTCCCCGTCGCTCGTATCTTCTGCCCATCCATTAGCGATTCGCCGAGCATCACCGGCAGCCGCCGCCGAGCGAATCGCCGCCCATTTCTGGCAGCAACCACCGTGATACGCTGCAGCACAACCGTTGCCGGCTAGTAGCAACTCCGCTTACCGTCGGCAGCAACACCGCTTTTCGCTTGCAGCACCGCCCGCCCAATCGTCGACAGCACCGCTGGCCACTGTTGGTAGCAATTCCTCTTGCCGCAAGCAGCACCTCCGCTGGGGGTTGGTAGCACCGTCGTCTGGAGCCAGCAGCACCGCTGTCAATTGTTGGTAGGTACTCGCGTCGCGATTTACCTCCGTGTGTGTCCCTCCGCCACGCGAGGTTGGTTCCATATGGCGGGGCACTTGCTGCGGGCGGCGACGGGAAGGAAGACAGGATGGTGGGAGGCGCCGTTGTTTTCCGCGGAGCAGCGTGCGACGCTGGTGAACGCGAAAGTTAAGTTGGTGAAAGATCGGGTACTCGACGGGGATGTCTTGCGCCAGCGCCACCTCCGCTCCGCCCACCACCTGCTCGACCTCGTGTCCACGAGGCCCGGCCACCGCATCTCGTGCCCCGAGCTCCTCGCCGACAAGTCTGTACACAAACTGTTCGGCTCCGCAGACGCCGTGCTCGCGTTCCTCCGCAGGTACTGCACCTTGTTCAAACTCTCTCGGCGCGGTGGCGGTGGCGTGTCCCTCACGGACGAGGCGCTCGACCTCCGGCATCGGGAGGTGGACTGCCTGAACGCCTCTGAACCCGACCTGCTCGCCCGCCTCCGCCGCCTCCTTATGCTCACCCTGCCCCGCTCCATCCCGCTCCACACCGTGGACCTTCTCCGATGGGACCTCGGCCTGCCCCGAGACTACCGCGCCTCGGTCATCCACCGCCATCCTGACCACTTCGCCCTCGCGCAGCCCGAGGGTGACGAGCGTGTCTGGCTCCGCCTCCTCTCCTGGGACGACCGTCTGGCTGTTTCTGAACTCGAGAAGGGTGCAGCCGGCAGCGACACCACTTGCCTCCCATTTCCGGTGAGCTTCACGAGGGGTTTTGGCCTCAGGAGCAAGTGTATGGACTGGCTGAGGGAGTGGCAGGCACTGCCGTACACTAATCCGTACGCCGATGCGTCGGGCCTTGACCGTCGCACAGATGTATCAGAGAAGCGGAACGTCGGAGTGTTCCACGAGCTTCTGCACCTCACATTGGCAAAGAGGACGGAGCGCCACAATGTGAGCAACATGAGGAAGCTGCTTGGCATGCCACAGAAGTTTACCAAGGTATTTGAGCGTCACCCGGGCATTTTTTACCTCTCAAGGGTACTTGGTACACAGACAGTTATGCTCAGGGAAGCTTATGGTGGCGGAGGGCAGCTGCTTGAGAAGCATGTGCATCCACTTGTTGCTATCAGGAAGGAGTATACCGCGACGATGGGGGCTGCATTGCCACCAAGAAGGAGTAGAGAAAGCGGTAGTTCATGTGCTGAATTAGATGATGAATCTGAGGGAGGCGAAGAAATTGAACTCTCTGAATGAATATGTTGTACGTACGCTCCAGTGATTCTTAGTTCACTGAATGCAGTAATGCTAGTGAGTTCAGAGAATGGTTGCTCTGCAACTGCAATGGTTCAACAGGTATCTGCATATTCTGTATCGTCTTGAACTCGTGTTCTTATACTGTTAGCATTACCATGATTTTTTGCTCGTAACGATGTGCACTGTAAAACAAACTGGCAAGTGAGTAACCTTGAGGGGCTCTTTGGATGATTGGATTGCAGGTTAGGCAAGATGGAAAGGGATTTGCTTTTCTGATGGGTATATAAGGTGGTTGTATAAGAAGTGGGACGTGAGATTTTAAACACATTCCCTTGTTTCTTATGTGATGGGATATAGCGTAAGAAATGCAATTCGAGTGACTAAATGCCCCTTGTATTACTTTTTCTGTAATTACACCTAAACAGGGATTATGTAATTTCGCTTCTCCTATCCATCCCTTCCTCCATAAGCAAGGCACCCTGCATTGTTAGTGAAATAGGGAATATGAGTCATGTCTCCCAATCCTATCCCACTTGTTACCCCTTTCCTAGGGTTGCAAGCGGGGCGGGATGCGGGACTAGTTTCTAGTACATTTTACCTCAATGTAGTGTTAATTTAGGATGGAGGCATCTAGTACAATTTGTACTAATCCATGTGTTTCGCGGGATATGCGGGATCCCGCTTGCGCAACTCTACCCTTTCCCCCAATCCAAACAAGAAATTAGACTAAATCCACCAATCATTTCATGATCATTGTCCACTCCCACCTCCCATAACCCACGATCCAAAAGACACATGAGATGCTACATTGGTTTATCCTTATGGGGTTGCAGTCTGTGATTCCGCTCCGCTGTTGTACTCCATTTGTAGGCAGTTGTAGGCCAGGAAAATATATCTGGGTATGACTTAACTCAACATAGCTAGTTCAGTTGACAATATATATTTCCGCTTGCTAATATAAAGTAGCCTACTCATTTTTTCTGTTGTCAGTGTATTACCTAGGCTAAAACAGATAAGTTATGTACCTTAAATCTGAATGGCATTTCAATCGACGGAACTTGATGAAAACTACCTTATTTCCCTGTCACACTCTTTGTTTCCATTGAAAGGGCCTTTGTTCATCAAATCATAAGCATGTAAAGTGCATATTCCATTCAAAACATTGATAGAAAAGATTCAAGCACTTGTTTCTATTTGCTAGTACATGAATGCAACAGTTTGATTGACAGAGGATTTGAGAGGACCAGACTGTGTGTGTGTAAACTTACTATATTACGAAGCATGTATACTTGCTATTTCTCCCCTGAATAACTGCTGAACTACAGAACTAGCTTGATGTTGTACATATGTAAGGAGCACAATTAGTTTCATATATGGTGTAAAAGATTGTAGCGGATGAGTTTTTTTTAGTCCAGATAGCCTCTTCTATTTCCATGTCCGAACAAGCTTGAAGCTGGACCTGTAGTGTTATTATAAGAAAACCTATGTCCCGTGGTAGAGCCGTAGAGTGAGAGAAAATCTATGTTCTTTGTTCTGTGCTCCTTGGTTATACACATAAGATCTATGATTCATTAGTTTCGTCAATGTTTAAAGTAGCTTTGTCTGCACTTGCTTATTCATCTCTGCATTGCAGATTACCTTGCAAAATTTGTATTATCACTTTCTTAGAGACGGAGGTCACACAAATATTTAGCCAGGCCATGTTTTACTGAATATTTGTAGTATCTGACAAGTGTTAGGCTGTTTTTTTTATCGAAATGGAAGTGCTAGGCTGTTGTGAGTTGATAGTTGTGAATCGCTTGATGCAATACGGTTTACTGAATATTCGTTATTACAAACAAATCGGCAAACCAGAAGTAAGTCAGTGATACTAGCATACCTCCATTTGTAAAGCATAATTTAGTGGTACTACTAGCATACCTGAAATTCATACAATCTTTTTAAGGACATGAATGTAGCAATCACCAATGCCATTGAGAAAAATGAATCACCAATTATATAGTGTATTGTTTAAATTTTGTTTCATGATATACAGTTCCTTACCTGGAAGGCGGCACCCGGCCCCGACCATTGGTCCGTCGTATGGTCGATCGATGACCAGCAGTTACCGCTGACACTGCCTGCTCCGTATCTTGGAGCACGACGTTGCTGGAAGCTGCTCATTGACCCACTCCCATGGCTGGAGATCACGGAGACACGCAGATGGGAACTTCCCCTGACCGCCACAACCACTGTGGGTGTCCCATCTTCGGTACGCCGCTGCCACTCTCCGCTCTTTATTTTGATAAGTGTTTCATCAAGATTTTAGTGTCGTATTAGTGTTTCCTCAGTTAGTTTGTATGTATTATACTAGGCATTGGAGTTCAGGTGCTAGTAGCATCAATTTTGTAGGCACTTCATATAGACGTGCTTTTACTTTACTCATGTTTCTGCACTCTTAATTGTCTAACATATCTGTATTGGGAGGTTCATCCTTCTAAGATAGAATTCAGTTTCAACCTTTGTTATGATAGAACTTCCGTTACACACTGGCATAACGCTGTGGTTGTGAACAGTTAGCTGTCCAAATACACGTGCTCCACTTAAGTGAATATCTTTCCAATACTAAGGGTGCCTAGATGTTTATGGTAGTTTCTATAGGCAAGCATAAAAGATTGGCCAGTTGCATTTTTCTTGGTATTATGTGCGTGCAACTTCCATATGTACAATATTTTCTTCTCTCTTCAAAAACCAATTTATGGCTTCCTAGGTGCCAAAAAAGCCCAGTAAATGCAGTAGAACTAGCAGTGGCAAGTAGTTGGTGACCATCGCATCGTATGAGTCTTCTCTTCTCCTTCCTTTATGTCGCGGGGCGAAAGCCTGTTTCAAGGAGCAGGAGCGAGTAGCAAACTAGCAATTAGTGTGCAATAACTGAATATTGCTCCCGTGGTTAGCTCTGTCTCTATTCCTCTCGTACTTACTGTTTGATAAGGTTTTTTTTTCTCTGGTTTTATGTTCAGGATCATAGCACAAGGCAGCCAACTAATTGAGATGGTGGGCAGATGTATGTTCCAGAGTATTGGACTGCAATATTATATAGCACCACAGAAAATTTTAGTAGGCGGTAACAATATTGATTTTATTAACAGGCTACCAAATAATTTTGAAACATAATGTGGTCATGCAGTTTCATTCAGCCGGCGATGTATTCAGGATCTTTGTTAAAATACAGGTTATACTTACAGACCAAACATTTATTATAGAACAGAGAAACCTTTTCAAAGATGCTTCAAGTACGACCTGAATGCCTAGTTTGGATTGTGTGATAATGAGCTTTCACAAATGTCCCCTATGTGCGCTAGAATGTTCCATACCTGAGGTTATGAGCCTTCAAAGGTTATTATATTTGAGAGTACTCTTGCCTGTTTGCTAATGTCTCCTTTTTGCTAATTGTGATTCTAATAAAGAGTTGTAGTATAGCTATATTTTACTTCACTATCGCGATTCTGATAAAAAAGTTACAGTATAGCTATATTTTACTTCACTACTCTTTCAGTAGTTGGATATTATCATCTCTCCTATTTTATTCTCTGAACATTTGACATATGGCACTCAGTTTTTGGTTTTTTCTTTCCATTGACCTCCTTTAGTTAGTATGCCTTAATGGTGCCATTTATAGGTACAGCACTACGTTTGTGTATGTCTGACAAACAAAAGAGGATGCGTGTATGAACTTGCCACAAGGTAAGAGATACCTTGTCTCAATTGCTACATCTAAATGCATAGTGCTTCTGGATTATAAGAAATCCATCCGTCTATATTATGGATAACTATTAACTAGCTACTATATTGTAAACAAGCATAGTTAGTTGTTTCTGTCAGTATCAATCTAGGAGTTGGCATGAGCATAGACTACACTATTCTCTTTATTTGGACTAGGAAACATGCCCGTGCGTTGCAACGGAAAATAAAAATTGCGCAGCCTATGGATAGGCACACATCAATTAGCACTTCATGAACAAGTGCCGATAAAACTTCATGAATACATGTCGAGGGACTGATTTCTGAAGGAGAGTAAACTGGGTATCAATTTAATAATCATCATTATCATGAGAAATGCATTAAATCATATAATCCTACCAATCTAACTTGAAACTATGAGTTGATTCTAGCGATGATAGAAATCATTTGCCAGTTGAGTTGTCATGTTATAGGTTAAGTTAAACACCGAGGAGAAAGCAGTCATTAACAGAGTCAATGTAATCATTTGCCAGTTGAGTTGTCATGTTATAGGTTAAGTTAAACACCGAGGAGAAAGCAGTCATTAGCAGAGTCAATTCAAGCGGAAGTGACATTAGTCAAAAAGCCATCACTTCAAATTATTAGCATGTACAGCGTGAACACACCCATGTGTTCAAGGCAAGGAAGCTTGCCGCAATCCATGTGTGCATGCTGCAGCCTCTGCATTGCTAGCTTCTACACTTGAAATTGATAATATAAAATCTTGTTTTAACACCATGGTTGGAGCAAAAAAACTCGGTACATTATGTTGTATTAACTAAGCAACACAAGAAACCTCGTATTACTTGATATGCTCTTATAACGAGAGTGGCTTGGAATTCACGCGAGCATCGCTAGCTCACGCCCTGGCTTGCTCTAATTCATGCTTGCAGGCTATAGCCTCATCCACGCCAACTTCTACACTTAAACTTTGAAAAAATAAAATGTTGTTAGGGAAGTTGGGCGCGTG
The DNA here is from genome assembly GCA_910589775.1 of Avena eriantha. Classification (NCBI taxonomy): domain Eukaryota; kingdom Viridiplantae; phylum Streptophyta; class Magnoliopsida; order Poales; family Poaceae; genus Avena; species Avena eriantha. The sequence continues at coordinate 543,324,135 of OU342742.1, forward strand.
ACACGCCACCCCCGTGAGGTTATATCCACCTTCGCAAGCTATTGGGAAATTGTGTTCTCCTATACCCTTGAATAAGTGTGCCAACTATAATCTGTGAGTACAAAATGCTTTGATCAACAGTCGTATTGCATTATGAGTACGCCAGGTGAATTTTATTTCATAGCTGAGTTTGCATGTACACATTTTGAGCACCAAAAACCAACTAAATAAATGGTACATATTTAACTAAACCGCTTGGATCGATACATCATATAATACATACAACTAGCTTGGTGTTTCAACCTGGCTCGACGTCAATACATTGTTCGGGGAATCCTTCAGGACCACCTGGTAGAGTGGTAAGAGATCAAAAACTATAAGAATGGAGTAGTGATAGGATTGTGACTTAAAAAAATCTTGTTTGATCTGAAGCTCAGATTTCTTGTAGTTTTATAAGCATGGAACTTGCCCTATAGCCTGAAGAATAGAAAAGTATACTGTTATAGCATGATATACTAAAACCCACAACCTCTCGTTCAGTTATCTCCTAAAACATTCATCCAAGAAAATAGTCGCCATGGAAATGACATGGCGTTACTAACTCATAGTTCATTGGTCATACGTTATTGGGAATATCTAATATAAATGGCTTCTTTGTGAACAAACTTAAAATTGGTTGCAAGATCTCAACTCATGTCTAGACCTTTGACACTTTGACTAACTCTTTGCTTCCACAACAGGCTTCCATTTATTTTCACTCCACAATTTTGTCATTCCGAGATTATTAAGTAGAGGACACACTAAAATTGTTACATGATGGCAAATTTTAAGAAGTTAACAATATAATAGAATAGAGGCAAACTTGACAATCAAAATCTTCAGGTTCACTCAATCTCAGAGTACTTCATGTGGTGGTCATCGGTAAACCTCGTGTGTATCATCACTCTAATATATTTATCAGGTTCAAAGTTCTAAACCTTAACGGTAAAAAATCTTTGCAAATCGGGTTCACAATTTAATCAGTTGTATTCATTCATATATTATGGTACCAAACAGCTGTCGATTATAGAAGTTCACAGTGGCAGCAGAACATACTACACGCATTTTGAAGCAGACTTACTACTAACCTCTTCAATGTTAATTACCAAGCAATTGAACAACCAATTATGATGATCCTTACGGTGGATGTGATAGCACCCAAGTATACTGGCATCGATATAAATGCTATATATATGCCAAATAGAAAAAATATACAACGATAACTCTGGAACAAGAATATGTTCAACTTAAATATGAAGTTATCATTTTCCTAACAAACAAATATAAACTGACAATATAGAACACACTATTTCGAATTGAGGTGGCAAAAAATGCATCAGACAGATCATATTAACACCCAAGTTGACTATTCCAAAGGAAGACACATATATTGCATGTAATAAAAAATGGTTTTAGTCTCCCCTAATGGTACCTGTTCTCACAAAGAAGAAACCCAAAATTGTCGTCCATTCCATGTATCATGTGGCAAGTGCTTGGAACCTATTAGAAGGATTACAAACATGATTGAATACATCACATATTTGGATTCTAGAACAAATTTAAATCTGCAATAAAATGCATAACAGGGTATGTCGATTTAACTATTTTTAAAAATCACACAAATGATGTTCAAGTGCCAATGACAACTGGAGTTTTGATCATTGGAAGTCATGCACTAAAGGAAGTTAGAAACAACAAGGTGCCATAAATTTGCTCAAACTAAAATGAGGATTTTCCCAAACAACTTGCTGCTTAGATTAAGGACCGCTTGCAAAATGAACCAAAATGAACAGTAGCGCTCATAGGTATAGAACCTTCTGTAGTATATGCACACCAATTCACTTTAAGCAATAACTAATCTTGTTGTAGATGCATTTTTTCTTAGGAAAGAAAACATCATGCTAGCAAATACAAATCATTCTCCAAGCTAGTAAACTCGCAAGTACTAATTCGTACATGGCAACGGTGTAACACCCCAAAAATATTAATCAAAATTATCAAGTTCTAATCACCCAAGTTTAGGGTTAACAAAAACTTTTATTATTAAATTGAATATGAGTGTATGTGTGATTTGCATTAGTGTATGAATGATTCCATTTGCCATGTTTGTTTGCTACAAATGATAAGAAATGGTTTAAAGATGAATACTACATCATCTAGGCCAATTACAAACAAAATCAAAAGAAAAGAAATTCAAATAAGAATCATATAAGCAAATGGTCATTTTGACCAAAATTAACCACTAGACCACTTTGGGTGTTCGTAGTAAAAGATTTCTAATAGAAACATTTCTATTTATTTTCACCCCTTGCTAGACCAAGTAAAAGTGAATCCATACCCACTTTACAAACTCCCAGAAACTATTTTCAAACCTATTTAAAGGACAATTCAAAATTGAATCAAGTGTATGTACTAAGATCACCATTTTGCAAAAACCACTCAAATCAATTCACCTTAGCAAACCCAAGCAACCTGAGACTACCAAGCATAAGATTAGATCACTCGCCAAATTTCATTCAAAAATTTCAAACTTGAGTTCATGCGGCCATTTGGTCGAACACATTGCAGACACAGATTAACCACTGCCTAACTTCACTGTTTTGAGCAGTGATCACACAACCATTTGTCCCCATTTCACTCCCCTGTATCCCCAGTGTCTAGCAATGCATGGATAACTCCCCCTTTTGTCGTTGCGCTAGTACAGTGCCGCCCGAAGCTCACCGCGCCGGCCGACCATGGACAGCTTGCCACAGACACCGCCGCCCTCTCCCACGATGTCCAGGAGGCAGGCCACCGTCCACCGCCACCCCCTGTCCAACCCTCTACCGCAGGCAAGCCATGGACCACCAGAAAACCGTCGTGCCCATTTTCTCTGCGCCATGCCGAGAGCGCGCCAGAGCGCCGTAGCCGACCAGCGCGCACACGCCGCGCCTTGCCCTCTCCGCGCGTGCACACACTCGCCATGACCCTAGCTACCTCCCAGACATGCCCGTTCACCGCCGCGCGACCCGTAGCCACTGTGCACCGTCTCGAACGCCGCCGCTCCCGCGCAGAGCATCTACCTTTCCCGACCAATCTCGATCGCCCCGTGCCGCGCCATTAAGCGTGTGATGACCGCCAGGAAACACCACATCACCCCCTACCCCCAGCCACACTGCTAGCCCCCTGTATCACCGTCACTGACGAGCCCAAGCCATCCCGCTCCGTCCCTCTCATCGGTGTATAAATAGAGGCCACCTCCGCCTCAATTCACCACACCATCTCACTCCCCACTCCTCACAGAACCTCCCACACCCTTCCCCAGAGCAAGGCGAGCATCAGTCCGCCGGAATTTAGCCGGAGTCCACCGCTACAGAGGAAGAAGGGAGCCGTTGATTGGAGCCGCCCTAGGAGCCGCCACGACCACCATTCAAACCGCCGTCGTCTACAACGTCGTTCGCCCCCATCGCCGACCCTAGCTGGAGCCCTGGTAAGCCCCCACGTACCCCCACTGTCGCGTTAGGGTTCGTTTCTCACCGGAGCTGTTCGCCGGAGACGACAAACCACAGTCGTAGATCTTACTCTAATCGCATGGCCCAGATTGAAACGTACCGATTCGGGTTAGATGAGCCACTGACTAGTGGGACCCCCTGTCAGTAGCCCACTGTGCCAGCGCAGCGCAGTTGGGCCGACCCGTTTACTTTCCCGCGCAGAGCCCATAGATTCAAATAGACTTTTTCTATTTTAATTAAAATTAAATTATGTCAGTAGATTCAAAAATCAATTCAAAGATATTCACTGAACCAAATTGCATGATTCCAATTTTGTTAGAAAGATATTCAAATTATCTATCCAAGCCCGTTAGATTCAAACCATTCGAAATTATAGATCACCTATAGTAAAAATAATAAGACAAAGGCTTTTTCCACTTCAAACATTTTTCAAAAATCAACCATAAATGATTTTGAGTTGATTCCAACTCTCAAAAATCACATTTGAAAAGATCCATATGAATATGTAAAAATATTTAGGGTTACATGCAGTAATATTGGACTAGTACTAAAAAAATGCTATCTAGGCATTTCTAGTCACTTTAATTGTATTAAATAATAATTTTAAACCTTGTAAAATATCACCACTACTTTAAATCACATTCCCATGTATTAGAATATGTGATGATGAAATGTGTCAACATGATCCCATATTTTAATTGGAGAATATTAAATCTTAAGTATTTTCAATGAGTAGAAATTACTTTTCTAAAATAAGATAAATAAGACTAGGTCTTTATTTCATGTGATGATTGTGATGATGCTAGATCATCTAGTGTGAAGCTTAGTGTGCTAAATAGAAATAGTTAAGTATTGTTTGGTTATTGTGTACCCCGTATTCATTTATAGATGCTAGTACCGACCCGGGATACGAGGGCGAGGAGTACTACGAGGAAGAAGAAGAAGAAAACTTCAACCACTGCACTACTCAAGGCAAGCTAACACTTGCAAGTTTCATAACACACTTGCAAGCTAGAATTGTGCAAGATAACCTATGCAACATGCATTATGCATGCTTTGGTTATGCAACCTTGATTATACCAATCTCAAGTTTTACTTGCAAGCTTTATTCTTTTACTTTTACCAAAGTTCCTTACTTTTGGTTAGTGATTTGTGAGTATTGGAAAAAGAGGATAGATACCATAAAGAGTATAAAACTAGGCCTAACTAGTTATACCTAGATGTCATCAAAAGACATACCACTAGAGTTGGATAGTTATACTTGATTAGCACCCCTTACTAGTTAATACCCTCAACTTTAGTGGCTAGTGCTAAGCATAAAAGTTGATCACTTTAGATAGGATTACTTGGTGAAAATGATTATGAAAACCTTGGAATGATGATTCATTCTATTTAAATGTTTTGACATGTGTTGAGAAACACAATGGTTAATGATGAAACTGTTGAGGCATGAGCCTTAGCCCTTTATAAAAAAACTGGTGGTTGGGTTTGGATGCGATACCATTCCAATTTTACCGTACAACCACAATACCTGAACTGGGTAGGGCTTAACTAGAAGTTTATATGCCTTAGTATGGGTTCCCTTGCGGAAGAGGTTGAGCTGAGGCTACCTTGTGTGAATGTCCACCTATGCAGTGCCCAGGATGGCAGATGGCCATGGCTGGGAGGCCAAGCTCATAGGGGAGGTGCCTATACTAGGGTGTGTAATTGAAATGTTATGATTGATTATCCGCATACTAAGTATGATTGATTCAAGGTTATCCCTGACGGATGTATCGAATTTTCCGTTGTCAGATGTTTCCAAAAATGACTTGTGAATTGAACTATGACTTTGACTTGACCACAACAGGGTTGTGGACAGGAAAACTATGTTCCCACTTAGGTGATGTAGAACGTTAAATTAGATTTCTTTACTTCTAAACTCAGTTTGAGATAAACCTAGCTTTTTGCAAATAAACCTAGAGCTTAAGATTCCTACTAGAACTACTTTAGTTGTTAGTGATAGTTTGCGAGTACTTAAAGAGTACTCATGGCTTTGTCCCTGGCTATTTCCATGGCCAGACTATGAGGAGGACTACCAGGAAGATGGATAGCAGGAGGTCTATGACAACTAGGATCATCTCCAATTGTCAGCATTACCTGTGACCCTGAAGATGGAGCCCCTACTACGTTTATTTTCCGCTGCTTGATTTGTATTAAGACTGGATCATGAGATGCTTTATTTGTAAGACCTTTATTATGGTTTGAAATGGATGATGTACTGTGCTACCAATTCTGTTATGTCTCGCAAAAATGGTGGAAGGGCATGTATGCCCCCATGTGTGGTTTTGGTAATTAATGACAATCCCTATGGACTAATGTGCAAATTGAGTTTCACTTGTAGGTTTGTCCATTGGCATCACTTGGACCATGTGTTGGTTTCAAGGATAAAAAGAAGAAGCATCGTCCAAGGGCTTTGTGCCTATTGGAATCAAGTAGAAGAAGAAGATCAAGTATGTCTTGAAGAAGAAGAAGATGAGGTTAGTTCCTCATGGCTATCTTCAAGACATCATCAAGAATTGAAGTGCAAGCTCAAGATTCGTCATCTCTACAAGATCTCATGCTTGAAGCTTGCCATCATCGGCAATCATGGAATGATGAAGACAAGTTCGAAGAAGAGGCTTCCCCATGGAGTATGGGGTAGCATTTCTCAAGACTTCATCAAGCAAGTGCAAGCAAGTGCAATCAAGAAAGGTGTTCCATCTTGAAGGTGACAAGATCATCTGCATCAAGCTCAAGTGAGATGCTCAAGGCAAAGGTATGATCTTGATAGGGTTTATATTTTACCGGTCTCTTGTAGTATTGGGAGACCGGGTTTAGGATAGATAGCCGTACTATTAAGAGGGGCTCTCGAGTGAGTAACTCGATCGTATCTTTCAGAGAGATCTCAAATCTTTGCATACATAACATGATCTTTCTTTGTTGTTGTTTGGTTCTTGTCCATGTGAGGATCTATAGCTTGTGGTTATCTTCATAACAAGCTCTAGTTCATCAAAAACGGATTTTCCTTGCATATCTTATTGCGTTTTTGATCTTGCGAGTTTTTTGGCTCCACACCTTGGGAGATATATCACTTATATATTCATGATATTTTCTACCTTGGTGATACCCAATATTTCTTCTTTTGTTGGATTCTACTCTTTATTATCTTTCCAACAAAATTGGTTTCATCCCAATTGGAGTTTCCAAGCTCAACTTTTTGCGTTTTGGGTTCTGGAGGTTTTACCGGTTCGTCGCTTGTGAGAGGTCATACCTTTCTCTATTTTATTTTTATCCTCCCTTGTTGGACTATGATGTTTCTTTGCATAATATTGTAGAGATTTTTGTTCTCTTCAAAGCGAGCCCAAGATCATCGAAATCGGAGTCCAGAGTCAAAAGTTATTGAAGTTTTCATGCAATGTTGTCCAATGTTTTTGCTTGAGCTGTAGTACTGGCCCAAGTTCCGGCCAAAGTTCCGGTAAATCTTGTTTTTGTTCTGTATCTTGTGTTTCTATTTACCAGTAGTACCGGTGGGGCACCGGTAGTTCCGGTGGGGCGCGAATCTGGCCCAAACGGGCAGATTTCTCTTACCCTATTTAAGGGCCCCCTCTTCCCCAAAGTTTCCCCAAGTTTGGAGGTCATTTTTGCTAGCTATTCCACTCTCTCTCCTCGATTGTTGACCTTCATAAGATTGCCCTCTTCCCTTCTCCCTCCCATGATTCTTGCATCTCTTTGAGGGATTTGATAGAGGAGATCTAGATCTACAATCCCCACCAAACCAAATCCCTTCTTTGTGAAGGAATACTTGGGATCTAGATCTTGGAGAGTTTTGTGTTCTCCTCTTGTGTTGTTCCTCCCTTATCCCCCCAATAGCTTTTGTAGCTTTGGTGGAATTTGAGAGTGAAGGACTTGCCTCTTGCATTTGGTGCATAGGTTTGAGTTCTCCTCGGAGATTCAGCGAGTTCAAGCTCTTGGGCTTGTTTCTCTTGGGTTCTTGGAACCCTAGATGGTTGTGTGGAGTTGTGGTGTGTTCTTAGGGCTCCAATTGAGTTGTGGAGGTTCCCCTATCTTTTTGGCCTATTGTGGCATTGTGGATCCTTTGTGGCGTTTCTTGGGATCCCTCCAATTTTGAGTTGTGGAGATTGCCCCAAGCCTTGTACGGGTTCGGTGATCGCCCTCAAGTGTCCCATAGTGGAAGGTGAGTAGGCCTTTGTGGCGAGCTCATGGGAGAATAGGATGAGCCTTTTGTGGCGTTAGTAGGTTGCGTGTCTTTGCATCTTGGGGTGAGGCCTTGTGTGGCGTTGGGTGAGCATCGAGCCACCACACCTTGGGGTGAGCCACTTGTGGCGTTCGAAGTACATTGTGCCCCCACACCTCTCCAATGGAGACGTAGCTTCTTTGGAAGTGAAATTCGGGAAACAAATCACCGTCTCTGTGTCCATCGGTTATCTCTCAACTGAGCCCTTTACTTATGTGATTTACATTGTGATAGCCATCGTGCTTGAAGTATTATATCTTGCTATCACATTGTTGCTTGTCTTGCTTAGCATAGATTGTTGGTGCACTTAGTGAACCTAGTGGATATAGGTTTTGGCTTGATAAATTAAACGTTAAGTTTTATTCTGCATTTATTAGAGCCTAAACTGTAATATTTTTAAAACGCCTATTCACCCCCCTCTAGGCGACGTCCTTTTCCCTTTCAATTGGTATCAGAGCGAGGTCTCTCGTTTCTTAGGCTTCACCGCCTCGAGAGTAAGGATGTCTCCTAGGGGTTTAGTGCACTCTCACACATTTACATTTGATGGCACAAATTATGATGTTTGGTGTATTCGCATGCTTAGTCATTTCCGGGTCATTGACCCAAATATTGAGCGAATTCTAGATATGGGCTTGTCTCCTCCTAAGGATCCCCGAAATCTATCTTTGGAGGAGGAGACAAACTCTTATCTCAAAGCTCAAGCATTTAATGTGCTTGTTAATGTTGTGAGCTTTGTAGTTCTTTCCTCAATCATGCCTTTTCGGAATGCTCATGATATTTGGACCAAGCTTCAAGCAAAATATGATGTGTCCAAGCTTAATGAGGATGATTATGTTCCCTCCACCTTCGGTCATGATGAGTTCTCATTTTCTTCCACTACACCACTATGTGAGTTGTCACAAGGTAATGATATTTTGAGTGGTGATAGAACTTGCAATGTGGATAGTGAGCTTGCCATTCATGATTCTCCATATCTATCGCATTGCAATGTTGTATCTTTGGGCATGAACACTTGCAAGACTATGTGTGACTTACATCCTAGTGTTGATTTCCCTTGCATATCATGTATAAATGCCTTGAATATATCTCATGATGATATGCTTGCTTTGCCTTGTTGCCATGATAAATGTACTTCTTTTTCCTCTAGTACTTGTGTTGCTAACCATGTAGAGGAAATCGAAGAATGTATGAGCCAAGGCAAGGTTGTGATTGGAGCTTCAAGTGTTCCCCATACTCACCTTCTCCCAACATTCACTTATGCCTCATGGCTAAGGAATCAAAGGTAACTTATCCTTTGGATCCCAATGCACCTAATGATGATGTGAATGTTGACTTAGAAGTAGAAGATGATGTTGCTTCGTTAAAAGAGAAGGGGGAGCTAGTCCTTCGTGCTATACACAAAAATAAAAATGCTTGCTCTACTTTCATTGAAATCTTGAACTTTGCCATTGAAAGTAAGCAACTAATTTATGAGCATGAGTACACAATTGAAAAGTGTGTAGTCTTGAGCGTGAGTATGCTAATGACATTGCAAACCTAAATGAAGCTCTAGAATAGGAACAAACCACCAAGGAATCTCTTGAGGAGACCTTTCCTCTAGAGCTATCTAGAGTGAAGAAATCTCATGATAGAGAATTTGAGGTGGCAAGTGCCCTCCAAATTAAAAATGATGAGCTTGAAGTTGCTTATTCCAAACTCCTTGAGGATTTTGAGCACCTCAACAATGGCTCTAGGGTCATCAAGGGGGAGCTCATAAAACTCACCGAGTCACATGAGAAACTTAAAGCTTCATACTCTAAAGATCTTTCCAAGTTTCCCTCACCTCTTACTACTATAGATGATGCTTGTGTTACTAACTCTATCTCCTGTGAAGCATCTATTATGAAGGAGAATGTTGAGCTACATGCTCAACTTGCTTTGCTAACTAGCAACTATGGGAAATTGGAAGAGAGTCATGCTAAGCTCTCAAGCTCGCATGAGGATCTTCTAGTTTCCCATGGTAGGCTAAAGTTGGCTCATGAGGCTATTGTGTCAAAGGTAACATCTAGTGAGCCTCATGTGGACATTAGCACGACATCTACTCCTAGTGTCATATTGCCATGTGCTAGTCCTTGTAGTTCATCCACTCATGATATTACTACATCTTGTGATGAATTACATTCTTTACCTTGTTGCTCTAACACTGTAGCATCTACTTCCTATACTATTGTTGTTGATACTAACCATGTAGAGGAAAACAAGAAGCTCAAGGCTCAAGTCACTTCTTTGAAGAATGAATTGAAGAAGTGTCATGAAGGGAATACCACACTCAAGAACATCTTGGGTGTGCGAAGATCCCCAAATGACAAGAGTGGGCTTGGATTCAACTCCAACATCAAGAACAAGCCCACCGATAAGTTGAAGCACAAGGGCAACAAGAAGAATGGCCAAGGTCAAGTGAAGAATCCGGCCAACATTGTGTGCTTCAAGTGCAAGGAAGAAGGACATCATGTGATATGTTGCCCATTGAAGAAGAAGAAACAAGGGAAGTCGCCTCAAGCTCCACCTCAAGTTAGAAGCGGGCCTCTTCCCAAGACTCAAGCTCTTCCTCAAGGGATGGCATCCTCCAAGAAGAAAGATAGCAAGAGAAGAACTTGCTACATATGCCGCGAGAAGGGGCACCTTTCTTCCTCATGCACCATGGGTAACTCCTCATCCCATCCTATCTTGATTGATGATGTATATTCTCTTCGTAAGGATGATGTGGGCAATGTGTTTGCCAAATATGTTGGTGCCCAACATGGTGTCAAGGAAAGAACCATTTGGGTGGCCAAGCCTATTGTGACTAACTTATTAGGACCCAACTTGGTTGGGGACCTACAAGCTAAAACTTGATCAATAAGTAGTGGTTGGAGGGCATTGGAGGTTTGGCTACATTATGAAGAATTGAGGGATCTTCATCATTTATTTTTGTCAAGTCAAGCCAATTGTATTATCTTGCCTCTATCTCATATCCATTATTCCTCCTTGCGATAACATGTGCTTAACTCACTTCCATTGAAAGTTACTTGCTCCCTTGTGCATGTGTGGTTTTGTACCTTGCATGTGTATGTATATGCTGTGCTTCCCTCATACTTATATTGAGTTATCAAGTATATTTGTGTATGTTGGTTGGCACATCATGTATTTGTGTTCTTGGTTTGGAGCCTTTGTTGAATTCATTTGGTATCTCATTTGGCTCTTGGGAGAAATTATTGGACTATCCCATTTTGGGGGAGTGTTATGCTTGGGCATTCCACAATCCTAAAATGTGTGTACATGAGGAATACCACTTAGTGTTGACATTGCATGTTTATCTTGTCTCTATGTGGTATGTCATTCTCATGAATAATTAGAATTCCATAATGTCCATTAATCATCTCCATTTTGATCTTTTTGCCTCTTGTCGAGATTTCTTGGTTTATCACATTATGGGGGAGTCATATGCTTGGTGCATATTACAAACCTAGAAAATGTGAACATTTGAGGTAGTGCCACTTAGAATTGATATTGAGAATTATCTAGCTCCTATGTGGCACATTTAGCTCAAACAAGTTCTAATTTGCTTTGTTTCCTTTATTGCTCATCTTTTGGGTCTTGTTTGTGAGAGCTTTTCTTGATATGTGTTTCCTCATGTTTGGACCTCCATATCCTCCATGGAAACCATTTGCTTCAAGTTATTTTAATCTTTGATAATTGTGTGACTATTTGGAGCTATTAAGAATCTCTCTCGAAGCATCAAGCATAATTTTTATATCTTGTTACATGCTTATTTATGTGAATATGATCATGATTTCCTTGCAAACTACCTCGGGAAAAATTTCCCTATAATTCTTGTCATTGGACAATACTCCACATGTGGTAGAATTTGTTGATCATATTCACTTTGGCCTTTGCTTTTCTTTGTCCCATCTTTGGCCAAGAGATTGTTTCCTTTTTCTCCCATGTCTTCCTTGCTTCTTGTGTATCATTTTAGTTTATTGGTATTCTCTTATGTTTTATTTAATGTAGGTAGTAGTGATGATCTCATTTGTGTGCATTTTGCATTCAAAAGCAAAAATCTATATAATGCACCATTCATGGGGGAGCTCTCCTATAATATTTAGAACACGCCCTTTTGTGCTTGGATGTTTGATCTTTCCTTTTGGTACTTTGTGCCATCATGAAAAGTGTAGAGAGTGTGGGTTTGTGTGTTGGAACCTTTCTCTATTTGGGAGTTGGATTTGTCTCATTCTTTGTTTCTTGTTTTTATCTTTTAGAATGAGATAAATCCTTGAGCATTGTGTGTTTTGTGCATCTTTTACTCTTTGGTTTTTGCCTTGTTCATTTGTTGAATTTGTGTCCTTTCATGTGTTGATTTGGCTCTTTGATACAATTTGTACACCTTTTGTCATGTCACACTCTTGTGCGCTACTTCTTGGTTTTCTTAGTGTTTTAGTTCAAATTATATCTCCTTTTTGGGTCTTGAAATTCTTGCGCATGCATATTTACTTCATGTATATATTATGACATGCTTTCTTTCTATGATCCAATATATAGGGGAAACTCCACCAAATCCTATTGGCTAAGATGTGCATGAAATTCAATTTCATATTAATATGCACATATTTATGTGGAGCTTCTCCTATATATTGTAGTTGCACTAACTACTTTGGACCCAAGTTGTTTGGGAACATAGTGTACTTAATTGTGTTTTAGGTACATTGGAGGTATATTGGGTGCCTGTATCTTGAACAAGGAAGAAGTGGTGTCTACATGTCAATTGGATGCAAGCTAGGATGATCAACTAACTCATATCCTCTACATCCTACCAATTATATCTCGATAACAAGTATCCCCCTCATGCATACATATCTTGTTTCCAACCTTTTGTAGGTTGCTTGTTGGCATGAATTTGTGTGTTCGTAATGTTGTGGTTCTTTGTTTGGTTTTTTGAGTTCTGTCTATTGCAAATGTGAGTATGGTGAGATGAGTGCATATAATGGGGACTATACAAAATCATTCTCATGATTCACTAATCCCAAATATGTCAATCTAGCACTTTTATTGCCTAACGTTTCCTCATTCACTCTCATGTGCAATAGTGAGTATTTTGCACAGTTGATTTCTTTTTGTGATACTTGTTGCCTTTCTCCATATATTCCAACTATTTCCTTTTTCCTTTGGTAATAGTTGAAATATATGTAGTGTCTCCGTGTTTGAAGCTCACTGATGTACAATAAGATATATTTGAGCCTTTGGCCATGCTATCAAGTAAAAATCTTATTGGTATATTATATGACTTCCTTTTGTTTTTCATGTGCTTTCTTGTGTATCTATTTTGTGTGTGCATGTTTCCTTGTGGGCATATGTCTTTGTGACATTTTCCACCTAGAAACTTATACACACAATAGAAGATAAATCTTTGGTTGTTTTTGTTTTCCTTAGAGACCACCCTTTATTTATTTTTGACTCTTCAGTGGCTTCCAAATTTATTTTCCTATGAGTACTTTTCCCATTTGTTTGCATCTCCGGGCACTCATAATTTGATCTCTCTTACCGCGTATTGTTAAATGAGTTTGTAGGAGTGAGTATTCCATGATTGTGCACTTTGTTTCCAAATATAATTATTATAATTGGTGCATAATCCTTGGGGAGCTTCTCTAACTCACTTAAGATGCTAATTTGCCTTTCTCTTTGTTTGAGGTTTAAATGTCTATGGGGGAGTGAGTATTCCATACTTGTGCATGGTGTATTCAAATCAATGATTCTATTTTGTGCACAAAGATTGGGGAGGTTCCCTATTACATCTAAACACTAATTTGTTCGTATCATAATATCTTGTGATTTTCTTTTGATATAAATTGTTGTTGTCAATTGGTATTTTTGGATCTTTAGTTGTTCGCTTCATTTGTTGAAGCTTCTTTCTTTTTCTTTTCTTTTTTCAACCTTTGGGTCCTCAATATAGTTTGATTTCCTCTCAAGTATTCATCATCGGATATGTGCACATGCACACCTTTGGAGGGAGTCTCACTATATTGGTCGTCTAGAGCTTTTCACCCATTTTGGCAATCGATGCCAATGGGGGAGAAGTTTTAGAGGGTTTAAGGTAAGTTGGTTTATGCTTTGAGTTGGTTCTTAAGCATTAGCCTTGCATGCTCTTGCATCTTTGTTGTTGCTTTGCATGTATAATATATAGAGGAAACTCTTCCAACGATAATGGTTGGCAATATATGCAATGAAATTCAAGTTCATCACACGTGCATAGATTGTGGGGGAGTTTCCTCTATATATTGTGGTTGTACCAACATCACATACTTGTGTAGTATTTGATGTTCAGGCAACCATTTTGTTTGTTAAATTCCATATTTAAACCGTCTCAAAGGGATTGTCATCAATTACCAAAATGGGGAGATTGAAAGGGCATTTATGCCCCCATGTGTGGTTTTGGTAATTAATGAGAATCCCTATGAACTAATGTGCCAATTGAGTTTCACTTGTAGGTTTGTCCATTGGCATCACTTAGACCATGTGTTGGTTTCAAGGATGAAAAAGAAGAAGCATCGTCCAAGGGCTTTGTGCCTATTGGAATCAAGTAGAAGAAGAAGAAGAAGATCAAGTATGTCTTGAAGAAGAAGAAGAAGATGGAGCTAGTTCCTCATGGCTATCTTCAAGACATCATCCAGAATTGAAGTGCAAGCTCAAGATTTGTCATCTCTACAAGATCTCATGCTTAAAGCTTGCCATCCTCGGCAATCATGGAATGATGAATACAAGTTCGAAGAAGAGGCTTCCCCATGGAGTATGGGGGAGCATTTCTCAAGACTTCATCAAGCAAGTGCAATCAATAAAGGTGTTCCATCTTGAAGGTGACAAGATCATCTACATCAAGCTCAAGTGGGATGCTCAAGTCAAAGGTATGATCTTGATAGGGTTTCTATTTTACCGGTCTCTTGTAGTGTTGGGAGACCGGGTTTAGGATAGATAGTCGTACTATCAAGAGGGGCTCTCGAGTGAGTAGCTCGATCGTATCTTTCAGAGAGAGCTCAAACCTTTGCATACATAGCATCATCTTTCTTGGTTTCTGTTTGGTTCTTGTCCATGTGAGGATCTAGAGCTTGTGGTTATCTTCATAACAAGCTCTAGTTCATCAAAAACGGATTCCCCTTGCATATCTTATTGCGTTTTTGATCTTGCGGGTTTTTCGGTTCCACACCTTGGGAGATATCTCACTTATATATTCATGATATTTTCTACCTTGGTGATACCCAATATTTCACCTTTTCTTGGATTCTACTCTTTATTATCTTTCCAACAAAATTGGTTTCATCCCAATTGGAGTTTCCAAGCTCAACTTCTTGCATTTTGGGTTCTGTAGGTGACGAGGGTTTAACTCATCAATGCCCATTGTTATGGACTTGGGTTTTGGAGAAGGAGGGAAACGCTGGAAGTCTCGATCGGCTAACAGACAAGCACACAGGACGCGAGGTTTACCCAGGTTCAGGCCTCGTAGAGGACCCTACTCCTGCTTGTCTGCTCTTGATTAATGATCATCCGAAGGATTACAATATCGCCGATGGCGGTGTCGCGCAGATTGGATCTGGCGTATGAGAGATCGTAGATCTATCTATTGTCTATTGTGGGAGTCACGATGTCTAGATCTATTGTGGCGTAGCGTGTTGGGGGAGAGGATAGAAGTTATGTCGTGTCCCCCTCGTTGGACCCTCCTAGCCTTTATATATGGGGAGGCTAGGTCTCAGGTACCAATACGAGTTGGTTACAAGTTGTATTCAAACTCTAGTCTTGAGGTTTCCTTGTCTTGTGCGTTTGGGAGTCCGTGTCCATATGGGCTTCATATCAGTCGAACCGTCATGGGCGTCATGGACCTTAGCAATTTGTCGAATGGGTCTTTCGTCGGGCTGCACCAGGTAGGCTGTAGTCGAGTGCCTATTGGGCATACCCATGTCAGTAGCCCCCGAGTGTCCATGTGAATCGTAGATTCGGGTGGAGACTCAGAAGTCTTGAGTCTTGCATTAGGATGTCGGAATCGACAATTGTGTCGAGTGCGAAGCACTCACCCAGAAGTTCATCGGGCCAGTCGAATTTTATAGTAGTTCATAGGGATGATGGTAAACGTGCCTGGTGCGCTCGATGGATCGAGACCAGTTAATTGCTCTAGGGAAAAAACAACGTCACCTACTCAAACTCGAGTCCCCGGACTCGAATCCAGAAATTGCTGGCGTAATTCGACTTAGGCCGCGGAGGTCTTACAGGAGTCAAATTCCAGTGTACAAGTGTGAGCACTTGACGCGTCCGTCAAGGCATATTCATCGTACCTGCAGGCACGGATATATATCTGGTAGTGCGCAGCAGATGCGTTGCCAGGCCTTATTCAGGTATTATCTTCACGCTGTAAGCGCGGCATCCGAATTTTTTGTCATCGCGGAGATGATTCGGGTGGCCCAGGAGACGTAATCTCTTTGTAGGGAAAATATGAGGCGGAGTCGCCATAGCATTCGAGTGTGGATGTTATCAACACATAGTACGATGTACAAGCAAAAATAATCATTGGGTGTGCGGCCAGCGCTCCCTATGGGAGTAGCCCCCGAGTGCCTGGTTGAGTCGAAGACTCAAGCAGGGACTAAATAACTTTTGCGACTGCTGTCGTCTTTTGTTGCTTGTTTCAGTCGAAGATTCAGGCAGGGACTAAATAACTTTTGTGACTGCTGTCGTATTTTGTTGCTTGTTTCAGTCGAAGATTCAGGCAGAGACTAAATAACTTTTGTGACTGCTGTCGTCTTTTGTTGCTTGTTTCAGTCGAATATGCTTTCAGCGCTCCCTATGGGAGTAACCCGAAGTCCACAATTGAATCGTAGATTCGAGTGAAGGGTTTTCATGATGCTTGGATATCTTCACAAATTTCTTCGGGTGCGCGGCCAGCGCTCCCTATGGGAGTAGCCCCCGAGTCCTTAGTCGAATCGTGGATTCGAGTGAGGACTCAGAGCGTGTCACTCGAGGATCTTGTATATGCGCCACCAGCGCTCTAGTATGGAGTAGCCCCTGAGTGTCTGGTGGAGTCGCAGACTCGGGCAGAGACTCGAGTCTTGTATCTTTGTAGATGTAGTCGCCAATCATGCGAGAAGAAAACATGGGTGAGTTGACGATGCAGATGGAGTCGATGCAGTCACTTTTGTCGGGTGCGTGGCCAACGTCGCATGTGTGTAGCTTCAAGCGATACAACCATCCGAGGAGGGACTCGACTCGGGTCTTGAGTATATGTCATAGCCAGTTGTTTTGTCGACTCCTATTGGAGGACCCGATAGAATAGCTCGACGTAGTCGACATCCTTATAAGCTGCATAAAACATTAAGAGTTGTGAAGTACTTGTATCTTGTAAAGAGTATTTGCTTGTTAGCTTGTAAAGTAAAATTCTGGTGCCAATCGAGTCGACACTTTTGCACTGCATGCTAGGCCTTTTCGTTAGCCTGATTACCCTTAGTCTCAGTACCTTGCCGAGGCACTCGGAGTTCAAGGATTCGACGATCAGGCAGAATCAGCTACTCGGGCTGTCGCGTATGAGGTGCTCGAGTGTGTGGAATCGATGGCACATTAGGTTACTCGAAGAGGGCGCAGCCCCCGAGTGTTTCGAGTGCGATTAAAATAAGAAAGAAAGCATCTCTAATAGAGGGTAACTTAGCTTTATTGGTAGTCGTTGTGGACGAAGTCGATGCAATCACGGACGTAGTCGACGCGGCAGCGGGTCGCGTGAAGGAGTCGAAGACACATCAGGTCGGCGAAGTCGAAGACCACAACGCGTTACTGCAGCCGAAGACTGCATCAGGTCGCGTGCTGGAGTCGAAGATTGTAGCGGCTCGCTGTCGCGGGAGTCGAGGAAGTCCTCGAGTCACCTGATATGAAGACCACAACCAGTCATTGAAGTTGAAGACTACGGCGGTTGCCGAAGCAGAGGGAGCCCCCAAGTCGCTGGAACCAAAGATCGTAGCGGATTGTCGATGGAGTCAAAGACGGCAGCAGGTTGCGTGATGGAGTCGAAGACTCAGTAGGTCGGCGGAGTCGAGGACCACACCTGGTCACCGGAGTCGAAGAAGTCCTCGAGTTGCCGGAGTCGAAGGCCACAGCGGGTCGCTGGAGCCGAAAGAGCCCCCGAGTCGCCAGAGCTGAGAATCGCAGCGTGTCATCGCAACCGAAGACTGTAGCGGGTTGGTGGAGCTGAAGAACGCAGAGCATCGTCGATGTCGAGGAAGCCCCCGTGTCGCGGTCGCTGAAGCTGATGCGGTCGGTTGCCGCAATAAAAGATTATATTGGGTTGCCGCATCCGAAGGATGTAATGAGTCACCGCAATTGAAGACCGTAGAGGATCATCGCAGTCACAAACCGCAACATGTCGATAGTCGCGAGTCATATGACCAAGTGGGCCCAGCCCCCGAGCTTGGAGTCAAGGACCGAAGCGGGTCGTACGGCAGAGTCGAAGGAGCCTCCGAGTCGCTGGAGCTGAAGATTGCAGCGAGTCTCTGGAGTCGAAGACTGTAGTTGACATGGCAGCGGGTCACACGGCAGACGTAGTCGATGCGACGGATTGGAGTCGCGTGGTGATGACGATTTGCCGCATCTGAAGACCGTAATGGGCCATAGCAATCGAAGACCGCATCGGGTCACCCCACCCGAAGACCACAGCTGAAGACCGCAGCGAGTCGCGTGATGGAGTCGAAAACTCAATAGATGGATGGAGTCAGAGACCGTAGTGATTCACCATAGCCGAAGGCGGTAACGGGCCTCACGGCGGAGTCGACGGAGCCCCTGAGTGTAGATTCGATATTGTCGATGTAGTCGAGGCGGAGTTCGAGAGACGATGCGGTGGACCGAAGTCGACACGGAAGTGGGTCGCCGATGCTGATGGCGGTAGTGAGTTGCCCCAACCGAAACCTTAGTAGGTGCCGCAGCCGAAGGCAGCAGCAGGTCTCGCGAAGGAGGCGATGGAACCCCCAAGTGTAAAATCGATGTAGCGGGCGGAGCCGATGACGGATGTGAATCGACGCTGCAGCGAGTTGGCGCAGCCCTCGGGCGTAAAATCGACGCAATTGACAGAGTCGCGTAGAGCACATGTAGTTGATGCCGACGGAGTCGCGCGATGAAGTCGCTGGTCCTCAGGTCAGCTTGCTGAATTGATGAATTGTCCCCATGTCTTCGTCGTGGATGGTGCCATTCCACGGATCGCTGCTGCAACCTAAGTTGTTCCTGCAATTGCGCATTCAAAATAGTTATTAGTAGACCAGATAGTATATAGGAAATAGTACAATAGTTAGAAGTTTGAGTTGGAGAGAGATTGTTTTGCCAATCTGATCCATGTATCACGTCGTTCCGCTCTCTATACAATTTTGATTTTGGTATTTCCATAAGTATCACCCGACGCATGTATTGCATAGCTCTGCTCCGTGTGCTTCTTTGATTCGACCCGCAGTAGGAACATGTCCCATCTGGACTTAGCCGGTTGCACGACCTCGCTGACGAAAACATCGAACTTGCTGATGGATGGACGCCGTGAGCAGATCAACTTGCCGATGGATGAATCCGTCTCCATCTCCATGATTCATTGCATGGTCCACGTATACCAAAACAAAAGTAATTTGATTAGAATCAAAAATAATCGATTGCTAGAGTCATAATTGAGAGAGAGAAAGATCAATGTGAAGTTCAGTTTGATTTTCCCATGGCGATCCGTTCTGATCCTTCCGGCACGTGAGTAGTGCCAGTTTTTTTTGCCTTGCATTGAAGTGGCCTGATACACATGAAGGCTGGACCATGCACCTTACTATTGTCCAATCAACAGAACGGAGCCGATCTGTCATCGCGGGTGTTTGATTGGCTCCAAATTACTCCTAGAGTCCGCGAGCTTATACAGATGCGATCCGGCCGTTGTTGACGATGAAAGATCCGAAATAGATCTTCTTGTCGGAAGTCGACAAATTGTAGATCACAGGTGATGGGGCCGTCGAGATCGCGACATCAGCGTGCCCAATTCCCACAGACGGCGCCAATTGACGAGGGCTTAACTCATCAATGCCCATTGTTATGGACTTGGGTTTTGGAGAAGGAGGGAAACGCTCGAAGTCTCGATCGGCTAACAGATAAGCACACAGGGACGCGAGGTTTACCCAGGTTCAGGCCTCGTAGAGGACCCTACTTCTGCTTGTCTGCTCTTGATTGATGATCATCCGAAGGATTACAATATCGCCGATGGCGGTGTCGCGCAGATTGGATCTGGCGTATAAGAGATCATAGATCTATCTATTGTCTATTGTAGCATCCCAATTGTCTAACAATTATAATGCTACTTGGTCTAGTAAGATATTGGCTACTTCCTACATATAATTGTTGCATCATAATTATATCATGCTCATGTCATCATGCCACCTTGCATTTGAGCATCATATAAAAAACCCTGGTTCTTTGGTTCTTCTCTCATATGCACTATTAGTTGTATTTGCTTCTTGATATTGTATTTGGTTATTGATATATTGTTAAAATGCCCAAGTTGAGTTGGGGGCATATCCTTTATTTCAATTCCACCACCTTTCTTTGTCACCACCTTATAATTCCACTATCCTATTATCCATGAGCTTGTAATTCTTTTTCTTTTGATTTTAATCTAGCTCATGTGGGTGGGGTGGATCTAGTCTAACATTTCTTTGCTAGGCCTTTTTCTCCACTTCTTGGGAATGCATTAGAATAATGCCATATCATTATTTTTGTTCTCACAAAATAAATCATGGCATTTATTATTTTGCATAGGCCATGCAACCTTCATCACCATGTTTCATATCATTGACTTTCCTTTTGTTATATTGGATCTTTTCTTTGTGGATCATCTCCATCCTTCCACCATCCCCATATTCCCATCCACATCATTTTCTTTTATTTTTATTTCTCCATACATGATCCAAATGAGGCCTCTTCCCATAATTCTTTTCCTCCTTTTTTCCTTGATTACTTTTGCACCTCATCTTAGCCTAAATCCAAGCCCTCTCCTCACTCCCTAGTTAGCCCTGTTCCATTATTCAAATATGCAAAAACTCCCAAAAATATTATTTCTTGGGCTGGTTTAAATCTGCAACAAATCAAAATATAAATCAAAACAGATAATAAAACAAAAAGAAATAAAAAGGAGAAAGACCTTACGTGCAGCCCAGAGCAGCAGCCTCACCCGTTCGCGGCCCATCTCCCGGCCCATTTCCCCAGCCGGCCTCCCCAGCCCGTACCGCTTCAGCGCCATTGCCACATACCCCTGTTCCTCTTCTCTCTGCCTCTGACGCCGTCTCGCTCGCCCCCTCTCAGCCGTAGACGGAAAGCAGTCGCGGGCAGGTGGCCATCCTCCGCCGTCAGTCCGCGCCGCCCGTACGCCAGCCCCTCCTCCTTATCCTCGCGCTGAGCCATCTTTTCCTAACCCTAGCTCTGCTCCGTTCCCCTCTCCCTCTTCTCCGCGTGTCCGCCGCCAGTCATAGCTCTGCGCCTCCGCTGCCGTCCTTGCCGGTGACCGGGAACACGCCGGGAAGTGTCGCCGTAGACCGTGGAGTTGATCCCGCCAGCTGGGAGACGCCAAGCTCGCCGTAGCCGCCCCCCTCGCCGACGAGCAGCACACCACCGCAGCAGCCCCGCCATCCCCCTCCGCTCCGACTACCTCCTGCCCCGATTCCAGTGGGAATCGATCAAGGTGCGCCCCTCGTTCCCTTCCGTTTTCCCCCCTCTCCAAGTGCCTAGCGCCGCCCGTAATTGGCCCCCCCCGCCGGTGAGCCGCCCGCCGACGTGCAGTCCCAGCCTGGAGCCCCCCTCTGTTCCTCGACGTGCCCCGTCCAGCACAGCCCGCCACTGCCAAACCTTCCTAAACGAGATCGGTAGCTGAAGCCTCCCTCTGCAATTTCCGTTTTGGCAGCCAGAGCTATCTCACCGCGGATGCGACGCCACTCTCGCCGGAAGTCCGCGCCGTCGTCAGGTGTCGCCGCCGATTCAGAGAAGAGACGCCGGATTCAGTTCAGAGCCCACGTGGCATTTTCGCGAAAAGCCCCCCTAACTCGGGTCGATCACGCCTAGGTCCCTCGCCGCCCTAGTGCCCCACCTGTCAGCCGCCTGGCAGCTTGCAGAAACCCCCCCAGCATACCCGGCTCTCAACCCGCACTCCGTCCCCGCTGCGCGACGGGCTTCACCCATGCCCCCTCGCTATCACGTGGGGCCAGCGTCACCGTCGGGCCCGCATGTCAGCGCCTGGGCTGGCTAAGCCGCGGTAGCAAAAGATTTTTCTCGCGCGTGTGGCCCCAGTCCGCAGTGGCCCACCCGTCAGCGTCTGGACTAGGGTTGCCTAAGGTGTAAAAATGTTTTCTGTTTGTCTGTTTTAATTAAACCTTTTCCAAATTGATTTAAATTCAAATTCAATTCAGATTTAAATAACTTTTCAAATATAAATCCAAATAATACAAGTAATATATGTTTTGGAATCAGAAAAATGTGAGGAATTCAAATATGCCATTCAAAATATCATTTGAACACTTTGAAATTTCGAGATGATTAAAATTATATTAAAATGCCCTTTTCCTTAATTAATTAATAACTTTAATTCTATAACTCCAAATTTGGCAAATAATATGTC
Organism: Avena eriantha; assembly: GCA_910589775.1. Lineage (NCBI taxonomy): Eukaryota > Viridiplantae > Streptophyta > Magnoliopsida > Poales > Poaceae > Avena > Avena eriantha. The sequence continues at coordinate 543,346,576 of OU342742.1, forward strand.
TAAATCGATCAGCGCGACGAGCCCGTTCTATTTATGCAGTCCTTGTTCTGAATTGAAGCATACATCATGTCATTATTAAAAATCTGAACTGTTTATGACAATAAAACTTGGTTAAATAAATAACAAAATGCTTTATTTCTTGTATCCACACCTCACCTTTGCCATGCTACTTTAATGCCATGTAAATTGTGCACCATTCATCATGGCATGCTTGTTTGCTTGTCGCATTTTAATTCATATGCTTGTGCACTTTATTTATGTTGGCTCTTGTTTGTTTGGTTCTTCTTCGAATAGACGCCCAGCAGGAGAATTATCAGGAATCACAGGAGTACTACCCAGATCCATCTCTCGCTTCAACTGAGCTGCCAGGCAAGAACTACCACATGCTTGCATACATACAGTACCTATTGCCTCTATCTTATTCTTGCATCATTGAGTCGCGATTGCATTAAATTGAATCCCAAGTACTGCATAGCCTTTACTTTTAAACCCCACCGAAGCTTGTTCCTCCATCCTATGAGCCATTACTACAGGAGTTGTTTGAGCCATGCGAGTCGTAGAAAAGCATGTGTAGGGTATGTGAGTGTCTGATGAATAACGAGGTACCTAAACAACTTAACCGGAGTAGTAATGGGATAACTAATGAAAGAGGCACCGGTGAGCAATATCTGCTATTTGTTTTTTCATGCTCACTTGTGTCCCGTAGGACCCCGAGTACTTGATTCCTGTTCCTTGACTATTCGCACTATCCACATCCGGGAGGCCTTATGGACCCCCCTGAGCCAGAGCTTGATTCATTCTTATTTCTTGGGGCCACAAAGTAGTTTGGGGCTTTATTACTATCCTGTAATTATGCCATGTTACTGTTTTATTAAGATTGTGCGAGGAGCACCTGTACTGTTTAAGAATTGTGGAGTGTTTTCGTGGTATCAACAAGCCCAGTCACATTTTCGGGTTCCCAGTCGTTTACAGCCATTGGCGCAAACCTTGGGTCCGTCTCGGAGCCGGCCAACTTCGTTGCGGGTAGCTTAATGGGGTGGCCCCCTGAAATATTTCTGAATCCTGTGATTGCTTTATCGTGAATGCCTCGTTGGGTTTTGATTTGGTTTTTCCGAGGTTGACCGAGTGTGTGTTGCTATTCGTGCACCCCTGCAGGGTAAATCTTTCTGAAAGCCGTGTCCGCGGTTATGGACGACTTGGAGCACAGTTTCTCGATCATAGACAAGTATAACTAAAGTACCGCTTTTAATTTGACTAAGTACTTGACTAGTAAATAGTGCAATATGCATGGAATGGTTAATAAAACTGCCAACGGATGATGGGGGTTGTTCGTCCGCTTCCTCGTTGGTAAGCGAGGAGGAGGATGGATCTGTTAATTATACTGTTATAACTGTTGTTCTTAATTCACGGACATCCGTCTATCATTGGTTAGGCGGATGGTTAGCGAGTATCTGTAGAATTGTTAGGTATTATCTTTTGCTACAATTGCGTCACCCCAGGTTGTGTCCCCTTTAGCGGCATAAAGACTTGCTGAGTACCCCTAGGGTCTCACACGATAAATTGTTTGATTCAGATGAACAGGTGTACCCGCAAGATGGATACTGGGTGGAAGAGATAGATGATGTTGGCAACGATCATTCGGTGTAGAGATTCCGGGAACAAGGATCCGTGAGATCTATGGACGGGATGTGTTTATTTATGGGGCATCTTATGCCGATTTGCTTCTTATCTGTACTCGGATCTTGTTTTCCGCTTCCGCCTGATACTCTGATGTGTGATGTATGAGGAGCTATCCTAAATTATTATATCTATCTAGGACATTTGAATCTTGCCGTATGGCGTTGCAATATTTCTATTTCTTTTAGATGGAATGGCTCTGAGGACTGTTGTATGTGGCTTGCATACATACTCATTTGTGTATGTAGTTGATCCCTTCGCCTGCCGATTACGCCGCTCGTTCTTGTCCCGATGTCTGAAAGTGGTTAGGACGGCAGAAAGGTCTACCGTGAGTGGCCCTGGGCCCCACCGTACTATTTTAACCACTTTCGTTCATCCAAGCATGTAACTAAGAGCGTAATTCACCGAGGTAGTTACAATTGGTATCAGAGCCATCCCGCCCTTCAGGGTCTCAGCCAAAATGGTCGTTGTCAGTCTAGCAAATATTTTGGTAGTTATGTATACTAGGGAAAAACAAACGTGAGAGTAGGACTGCTTCCATTTTTCTTCTTACCCACCCACCCACCCTTTTTCTAGTAAGGAAGTGTAACATTTTCAATCCTCTTCTAAAATTCAAACTAGGATTCACGTGTTCTGGGTTCCGTAGTACCATAGGTTGTGTGTGTGTGTGTGTGTGAATTCCTTGTCTATCTGTTGCATCCAAATGTTATCACTGTCTGCCTTTTGGTTATCAACTTTTGGTACATTCCATACCGACAGGCCTTTGTAAACCGACGTGATCTATTCTGATTCGTTGTAGACCGATGCAATCTATCTTACTCTTTGTTATCCGACGTTATCTTGTTGGGGTGTTCTTTTTCGTAGTTACCAATCTTTAGGTTCATCTAAGAAGAAGGTGTTGGGATATGTGTTTTACTGATTCATGTGCAAAGTAATGATTTTAGTGCGGGATGGAGTCGCGACCATACCACTACTGTTATCATTTTCTCTTGTATGTTGAGCTAGTAGAGTTACTAATCTTGATTCGTTAAGTGGTTTTGCGCATATAGTGGTATTTTAATGCCGAAATTTGCGGAAATTTTTTCTTTGTTAGTTGTGTACCACACTCCTTGTTCAGTCGTGTGTGTGCTTAATATCTTCTAGTTGCCTTGAACTTTGTTGATATTTTAATATCATCTCAGTGAATTGCATTCTTTAATCTTGATTAATTCCATTTTGGTACTATTTTGGATTATTATCATTCTCCATTATAGTACTGACTTGTGTTTATATCAATCACAGGATGGCACCACCACGCCGTTCTGAGGAGGACATACCACCTAAACTTGGGGCTGCTTTGGCAAGTATTGCAAATGCTTTGGGCACTATGCAGCAGAACCAGCAGCGCTTCGAGGAAAGCGTGAGGAGGAATGAGTTTGTTCCGCTACCTCCACCTCCCAAGCGAGGAGACATCAAGAGCTTTCTCAAGTTCAACCCACGCCAATTTGAGGTGTCTGATCAGCCACTTGATGCGGATGACTGGCTTCGTGAAGTGTCAAGGTTACTGATGACTGCGGATGTTCGCGAGCAAGAATGGGTCAAATGTGCCACTCACCTTCTGAAGGGAGATGCAGCTCTCTGGTGGGAAAATTATCTCAAGGCAGATCTTTCGGGTTTTCAGCCTACTTGGGAGCGATTCACTGCTGCTTTCAAAGAGCAATACCTGTTAGAAATTGTCATGGAAAGGATGAATGAAGTGTTTCTCAACCTCAAGCAGGGCACTGACAATGTCAACACCTACATCAGAAACTTCATGAACCTTTCTCGTTATGGTGGCGATGAGATCTCTGATGACAAGAAGAAGCAAAAGAGGTTTCGGCAAGGCCTCAATGCTTCCATCAAATATGCGATCACTCATGCAAGGCCGACGTCTTTTCTGGAACTCCAACACACAACTCTGCAGGAAGAAGCAAGTAGGCAAGTGTTTGAGGAGTCAAAGAAACACAGCCGTGATACAACAAGCTCTTCTGCTATGACAGCTCCTTCTAAGCGTCGTGTCTGGGTTCCTAACACCCCACCGTCGCTCCCTGCTCCACCAAGACCTTCAAGCTACGCACCAAGGCCACCAAACTCCTTCACTGCGGCTCCCAGGGGCTACAACCACAACCACCCTAGAGCGCCTGGCGGAGTCCCTGGCTACGTTGCTCCACGTCCACCTGGTGCTTGTTATACTTGTGGAAACACTGGGCATCAGCACTGGAATTGTCCTATGAACAACAAAGCTCTTCCACCCCCACCTCCAAGACCTGCGGCAAGTGCTCCTATGATTCGTGCACCTCCACCTCGGGCTCTCAACATCAACACTAACCTGGGGTCTACGGTTGCTCGTGCCAACTGTGTCAATGTCGCTCAAGCTGAGCATGCACCTGGAGTTGTCATGGGTATGCTTCCTGTTAACTCAGTTTCTGCACGAGTGTTGTTTGATTCTGGTGCATCGCATTCTTTGTCTCTACGAGTTTTGCTGATAGGAATGGGTTATCTATGGATCCTCTCCCCAAGCGTTTAATGGTCCTTTCTCCTGGAGCAACAATGGCATCTTCTAAAATCAGCCATAACAATCAAATTGAGATTGGTGGTTCTTCGTTTCCGGCTTCCTTAATTATTCTGGGAAATTCTGATATTGATGTTATCTTGGGCATGGATTGGTTGACAGCAAATGCAGCTGTGATTGATTGTGCTGAACGTTCGGTTTCTTTGAAAATTCCTGAAGGCCATATAGTCTATTCTCCAAGTCTGACTCCTGCAATTCAGCTTTATTCTTTGGCGGCTCTGAATGATGATGCTATGGAAGGTATTCAGAGTGTCCCTGTAGTCTGTGAGTTTCCAGATGTCTTTCCTGAAGAGTTGCCAGGTATGCCTCCGGATCGTGAGGTTGAGTTTGTCATTGAACTTGAACCTGGCACCGCTCCTATTTCCAAGCGGCCTTATAAAATGGGTCCTGCTGAGTTGGCTGAACTCAAACGCCAGCTGGATGAACAAGAGAAGTTGGGTTTCATTCAGCACAGTACTTCTTCTTGGGGTAGTCCAACCATCTTTGTGAAGAAGCGAGACAAGACTGATAGACTTTGTGTTGACTATCGGGCACTCAATGCTAAAACCATCAAGAATAAATATCCCCTTCCGCGGATTAATGATCTCTTCGATCAGCTAGCTGGAGCTGTGGTATTCTCTAAGCTTGATTTGAGAAGTGGTTATCATCAAATCAAGATTCGCAAGGAAGATGTTCCCAAAACAGCCTTCACCACCCGCTATGGCCTGTTTGAGTACACGGTCATGTCTTTCGGTCTCACCAATGCACCTGCCACCTTCTCGAGGCTTATGAACTCGGTTTCATGGAGTATCTTGATAAGTTCGTTGTGGTCTATCTGGATGACATTCTAGTCTATTCTAAGTCAAAGGAAGAACATGAAGAACACCTTCGGTGTGTCCTAAACAAGCTTTGTGAGAACCGCCTGTATGCAAAGTTCTCCAAGTGTGAATTCTGGCTGCCTCAAGTCACCTACCTTGGTCACGTCATCTCTGCCAAGGGCATTGCCGTCAATCCAGAAACTATTAAGACAGTTATGGACTGGCTTCCACCCATAAATGTCAAAGAAGTCCGGAGTTCCTTGGTTTGGCTAGTTACTACCGTCGCTTCGTTCAAAATTTCTCGAAGATTGCGAAGCCTCTTACCGATCTCCTCAAGAAAGGCAAGAAATACCTTTGGACTCCTGCATGTCAAGCAAGCTTTGAAACACTCAAAGAGAAGCTCACTTCCACACCAGTCTTGGTTCCTCCAGATACATCAAAGCCTTTCCAAATATTCTGTGATGCTTCATTGCAAGGATTGGGTGCGGTCCTTATGCAAGAAAACAAGTTGTTGCTTATGCATCTCGTCAGTTGAAGACGCATGAGATCAACTATCCTACACATGACCTCGAACTCGCAGCAGTTGTCTTTGCTTTGAAAGTATGGAGGCATTACTTGCTTGGCAACCGTTGTGAGATCTTTTCTGATCACAAGAGTCTGAAGTATATCTTCACACAGCCTGATCTTAACCTTCGTCAGAGGAGGTGGATTGAAACAATTAATGATTTCGATTTGACCATCAACTACACCCCGGGCAAAGCCAATGTCATGGCAGATGCTCTCAGCCGAAAACCTTATGTCAACAACCTCATGGTGGAAGAACAACAGCCTCTCTTGTGCGAGGAATTCCGCAAGCTCAACCTTGAAATTGTGGATCAAGGTTATCTTCTGAACCTTCTAGCAACACCTCTCTTGGAAGAAAAGGTCCGTTCCATTCAGCTTGGTGATTCTTACACTAAAAAAGATCATCTCCAACATTCAGCTTCCGAAGTATGAGTCTTTTCACGTAGATGACCAAGGCACTCTTTTCTTTGAACACCGGATGTTGTTCCGAACTACCCGGGTTTAAGAGAGCAAGTTCTCAAGGAGGCGCATGTTTCTGTTCTTTCTATCCATCCTGGCAGCACTAGATGTACATGGACTTGAAAACACAATATTGGGGTGCCTGGTTTGAAACGATACCAAGTATGTCTCAGAGTGGATGTTGTCGTAGAGGTAAAGCTGTCCATCAGAAACCTTCCCGGTCTTCTACAGCCATTGAAGCCTCCGGAATGGAAATGGGAGAAAGTAGAGATGGACTTTATCACTGGTTTTCCAAGGTCGCAGAAGGGCAACAATGCAATCTTGTTGTCATTGACAGACTTCCAAAGTAGCTCACTTCTTTTCCAGTCAAGGAAACAATTTCTGCAATTCAGTGGCTGAGCTCTATATCAACAGAATTGTCTCTCTGTATGGAGTTCCTCTTGAGATCAGTTCAGACCATGGAAGCATCTTCACTTCCAAGTTCTGGAGAAGTTTCCAAAATGCTTTGGGAACAAAACTAAACTTCAGCACAGCTTACCACCCTCAGTCGCAAGGACAAGTGGAAAGGATCAATCAGATTCTGGAAGATATGCTCCGTGCTTGCGTTATCTCGTTCGGCATGAAGTGGGAAGAATGTATTCCGTATGCTGAATTCTCTTACAACAACAGTTTCCAGAAAAGTCTAAGATGGCACCATTTGAGGCTCTCTATGGTCGCAAGTGCAGAACTCCGATTGGTTGCTTGGGCGCAGGTGAAAGAATATTGTTTGGCCCCGACATTGTAACTCAAGCGGAGGAGAAAGTTCACATCATTCTTGAAAATCTGAAGATTGCTCAAAGTCGCCAGAAGAGAACTATGACAGAAAACACACGGACATGGAGTATGTCCCTGGTGATCTCGTTTACCTTCGTGTCACTCCCATGAGAGGCACGCACCGCTTTGGTATCAAAGGAAAGCTGGGTCCTAGATACAATCGGGTCCTTTCAAATCGTGGAAGAAGAGGAGAAGTTGCTTATGCTCTTGAGCCCCCTGAACAACTTAAAGTCCATGATGTTTTCCACATCTCTCAACTCAAAAGTGCTTCAAGGATCCCGGAAGGACCGTGGATCATGAACTCATCAATCTCCAAGAAGATCTGTCTTATCAAGAACACCCCACAAAAATTCTTGAAGTCGCAGAAAGAAGGACTCGCAACAAGTCCATCAAGTTCTGCCAAGGTGCAGTGGTCGCACCATTCCGTTGATGAAGCCACTTGGGAACGTGAAGATGAGCTCCGTGCCAAGTATCCTACCCTCTTTGAGTCTTCTTCTTCCTAGAATCTCGGGGCGAGATTCCTGTTTAGTGGGGGAGAGTTGTAGCATCCCAATTGTCTAACAATTGTAATGCTACTTGGTCTAGTAAGATATTGGCTACTTCCTATATATAATTGTTTGCATCATAATTATATCATGCTCATGTCATCATGCCACCTTGCATTTGAGCATCATATAAAACCCTCTTTCTTTGGTTCTTCTCTCATATGCACTATTAAATTGTTTTGCTTCTTGATATTGTATTTGGTTTATTGATATATTGTTTAAAATGCCCAAGTGAGTTGGGGCATATCTTTTTTAATTCCACCCCTTTCTTTGTCACCACCTTATAATTCCACCATCCTATTATCCATGAGCTTGTAATTCTTTTTTTCTTTTGATTTTAATCTAGCTCATGTGGGTGGGGTGGATCTA